>JAVSCE010003227.1:0-424267 GCA_032199065.1 Smutsia gigantea
ACCCATATCCCCTAAGATATCTTATCCATACTTCTTTCCATTCTTATCATTCTTCAGAATTTTCTCATGTTTTCCATGAATTAATCAGTTCCTAATTGTTCCTTGTTTCTATTCTTCCATTTTTTTCTGATGGTCCATTTAAAGTGCTCCAGTGTGCTGGTCCTTAAATGCAAATCTATGTACCCCCTTTCTTAATATGCTTCCATGGACACCCATTGTCAAACTTTTTTAAAGCAGTAGAAGTTCCTCACACTCCCTGCCCCACAAAGTTTTTACAGTTAAAATGGAGTTCATCATCAGAGCAATTCAAGATGGTGGTGTGAGAGGTGAGACAGAGAACTCCTCCCAAAACAACATATATTATGAAAATATAGTTAATACCACTAATCCTAAAAGAGCAACAGGAAAGAAGGCCGAACCAGGCTGCATACACCTGGAGAACAGAGGAGACCTCATGAAACAGGGTAATGTAAAAAAGCCTTGATCCAGCAGGACCCAAGCCCTTCTGCCACCCCAGATCACTGGCAGGGAGGAAGAGAAATGGGGTGGGGAAGGGGTAGAAGCCTAGGACTGCTGAACACCCAGCCCTGGAGATATGCTATGGGAGCACAAACCTACATTGCATGGTGCTCTGGAGATTAGTGGGGTTGGAAAGCTAAGACAGGCAAAAGACTTGGAGAAACTGAGATTCCAGCCATTTGTGTAGGACAAGGATCCACATCTGGCCGCACTGGGACAAAGGAAAGGTGGGTAGTCTGAGAGGCTTCCTAGCAGCGAGAGGGCTGCTGAAGGGTTTGCACAGAGCTTGCTGCACAGGAGAAGGGATAGGTGGACAAGGTTGACTGGGCACGCTCTGCCCAGCAGGTTGGGAACTTTCAGGAGCTTTAGGTGCTCCATCCCTCTGGCTGGCTACTCAGCTCTGAGGCCCTCACAGGGATACACAGCCTGTTGTGCTTTCCTCCTGGTCTGCTTGCAAACCAGCAGTCCCTGCTCTGGCGTCATGCCAGCCAGAGGGAGGCACTGCCTATGGCAGCTGCAGATGCAAAGCACAGAGGCTTACACCTGTGTGCTGGCCCACTGGTTCTGACACTGGAGGCAGGTACTGCAGCCAGGAAGCAGGAAACAGCTCTTTCCTCCCCTCAGACACCAGCACCACTCCCCTGCGAACCACAACATCACTTCAGTGGCTGAGAAGCTCCAGAGATTAGAGCTTCTAGTCACTAGAGGGCAACACATACAAATATAAAACATCAAAGGAACCTGGTTCAAACAAAAACCTCACAGACACCAGAAAAAGAGCCAAATGAAACTGAACTCACCAATCTACCTGAAAGAGAGTTCAAAATAAAAATCATAAACATGCTCATGAAGGTACAGAAAAATATTCCAGAACTCAGGAATGAATTTAGGATGGTGATTCAATCATTAAGAAATTCCATATCTGAAATGAAACATACAATGGAGGGATTTAAAAGCAGATTTAGATGTAGTAGAAGAGACAGTAAATGGAATAGAAATTAGAAAAGAGGAATACAAAGAAGCTGAAGCACAGAGAGAAACAAGAATCTCTAAGAATGAAAGAATATTGAGAGAACTGTGTGACCAATCCAAATGGAACAATATTCGCATTATAGGGGTAGCAGAAGAAGAAGAGAGAGAAAAAGGGATAGAAAGTGTTTTTGAGGAGATAATTGCTGAAAACTTCCCCAAACTGGGGAAGGAGATAGTCTCTCAGACCATGGAGGCACACAGATCTCCCAACACAAGGGACCCAAGGAAGACAACACCAAGACATATAATTATTAACATGGCAAAGATCAAGGATAAGGACAGACTTTTAAAAGCCCCTAGACAGAGAAAAATATCACATACAAAGGAAAACCCATCAGGCTATCATAAGGAAGTAAGTGCTATGATATATTTAATGTTATGAAACAGAAGGGCCTTGAACCAAGAATACTCTACCTGGCAAGGTTATCATTTAAATTTTAAGGAGGGATTAAATAATTTCCAGATAAGCAAAAGCTAAGAGAATTTACCTCCCACAAACCACTTCTACAGTGCATTTTGGAGGGACTGCTATAGATAGAAGTATTCCTAAGGCTAAATAGCTGTCACCAGGGGTAATACAACCACAGCAAAGTAAAACAATTAATTAGTAAGCAAAATCACATCAACTACCCCCAAAGTCAATCAAGAGATAGACAAAGAATACAGAATATGATACCTAATATATAAAGAATGAAGGAGGAAAAAAAATAAAAAAAGAACCTTTAGGTTGTGTTTGTAAGAGCATATTAAGTGAGTTAAATTAGACTGTTAGATACTAAGGGAATTACCCTTGAACCTTTGGTACCCACAAATCTAAAGCCTGAAATGACAATAAGTACATACCTATCGATAATCACCATAAATGTAAATGGTCTGAATGCACCAATCTAAAGACATAGTCACTGAATGGATAATAAAACAAGACCCATCTATATACTGCCTACAAAAGACTCACTTCAAACCCAAATACATACACAGAATGAAAGGAAAGGGATGGAAAAAGATATTTCATGCAACTAATAGGGAGAAAAGAGCAGGAGCTGCAGTACGTGTATCAGATAAAACAAACTTCAAAACAAAGAAAGTAACAAGAGACAAGTAAGGACATTACATAATGATAAAGGGGTCAGTCCGACAAGAGGGTATTACTATTATAAATATTTATGCACCCAACACAAGATCACCTACATATGTGAAACAAATACTAACAGAATTAAAGGGGGAAATAGAATGCATGCAATGCATTCATTTTGGGAAACGTCAACACATCACTCACTCCAAAGGACAGATCAACCAGACAGAAAATAAATAAAGAGACAGAGGCACTCAATAACGTATTAGAACAGATGGACCTAACGGACATCTACAGAATATGCCATCCAAAAGCAACAGGATACACATTCTTCTCAAGTGGACATGGAACATTTTCAAGAATAGATCATATATTAGGCCACAAAAAGAGCCTCAGTAAATTCAAAAAGATTGAAATTGTACCAACCAGCTTCTCACATCACAAAAGTTTGAAACTAGAAATAAATTAAAGAACATGAAAAAGCCCACAAACACATAGAGGCTAAATAACGTGCTCCTAAATAATCAATGAATCACTGACCAAGTAATAACAGAGATAATGACAACAATAATTCAACACCACAAAATCTGTGAGACGCAGTGAAGGCTGTGCTAAGAGGGAAGTATACTGCAATACAGGCCTACCTCAGGAAAGAAGAATAATCCCAAATGAACAGTCTAAATTCACAATTAATGAAACTAGAAAAGGAAGAAAAAATGAGGCCCAAAGGCAATAGATGGAGGGACATAGTAAAGATTAGAGCAGAAATAAATAAAATCAAGAAGAATAAACCAAAAGAAATAAAAGCAGGAGCTGGGTATTTGAGAAAATAAACAAAATAGATAAACTCTTAGCCATATTTATCAAGAGAAAAGATAGTCTAGACACACAATCAGAAATGAGAAAGGAAAAATCACTATGGACACCACAGAAATACAAAGAATTATGAGAGAATACTATGAAAAATTATATGCTAACAAACTGGGTAACCTAGAAGAAATGGACAACTTTCTAGAAAAACACAACCTTCCAAGGAGGACCAAAGTAGAAACAGAATATCTGAATAGTCCAATTACCAGCAATGAAATTGAATCGGTAATCAAAAAAATACCTAAGAACAAAACCCCTGGACAAGATGGTTTCACCACTGAATTTTATCAAACATTTAGTGAAGACCTAATACCCATTCTCCTTAGAGTTTCCCAAAAAGTAGAAGAGGAGGGAATACGCCCAACGTCATTCTATGAACCCAGTCTCACTGTAATACCAAAACCAGGCAAAGATACCCCCCAAAAAGAAAATTACAGACCAATATACATGATGAACATAGATGCAAAAATACTCAACAAAATATTAGCAAACCAAATTCAAAAATACATCAAAAAGATCATCCATCATAATCAAGTACGATTTATTCCGGGGATGCAAGGATGGTACAACATATGAAAATCCATCAACATCATCCACCACATCAACAAAAAGAAGGACAAAAATCACATGACCATCTCCATAGATGCTGAAAAAGCATTCAACAAAATTCAACATCCATTCATGATAAAAACTCTCAACAAAATGGGTATAGAGGGCAAGTACCAAAACATAATAAAGGCCATATATGACAAACCCACAGCCAACATCATACTTAACAGCCAGAAGCTGAAAGCTTTTCCTTACAGGTTGGGAACAAGACAAGGATACCCACTCTTCTCACTTTTATTCAACATAGTTCAGGAGGTCCTAGCCACAGTAATCAGACAACACAAAGAAATAAAAGACATCCAGACTGGCAAGGAAGAAGTAAAATTGTCCCTGTTTGCAGATGACATGATATTGTACATAAAACACCCTAAAGACACCACTCCAAAACTACTAGATATAATATCTGAATTCAGCAAAGTTATAGGATACAAAATTAATACACAGAAATCTGTTGCCTTTCTATACACTAACAATGAACTAGGAGAAAGAGAAATCAGGAAAACAATTCCATTAACAATTGAATTAAAAAGAATAAAATACCTAGGAATAAACCTAAGGAAGTGAAACACCTATACTCTGAAAACTACAAGACACTAATGAGAGAAATTAAAGAAGATACCAATAAATGGAAACACATCCCATGCTCACGGATAGGAAGAATTAATATTGTCAAAATGGCCATCCTGCCTAAAGCAATCTACAAATTCAATGCAATCCCTATGAAAATACCAGCAGCATTTTTCAATGAACTAGAGCAAATAGTTCTAAAATTCATGTGGAACCACAAAAGACACCAAATAGTCAAAGCAATCCTGAGAAGGAATAATGAAGCAGGGGGGGATTATGCTCCCTGACTTCAAGCTGTATTACAAAGCCACAGTAATCAAGACAATTGGTACTGGCACAAGAACAGACCCATAGACCAATGGAACAGACTAGACAGTCCAGATATAAACCCAAGCATATATGGTCATTTAATATATGATAAAGGAGCCATGGATGTACAATGGGGATATGACAGCCTCTTCAACAACTGGTGTTGGAAAAACTGGACAGCTAAATGCAGGAGAATGAAACTGGATTATTGTCTAACCCCATACACAAAAGTAAACTCAAAATGGATCAAAGATCTGAATGTAAGTCATGAAACCATAAAACTCTTATGAGAAACCATAAGCAAAATCTCTTGAATATAAACATGAGAAACTTTTTCCTGAACATATCTCCTTGGGCAAGGGAAACAAAATCAGAAATGAACAAATGGGACTACATCGTGTTTAAAAGCTTCTGTATAGCAAAGGACACCATCAGCAGAACAAAAAGGCATCCTACAGTATGGGAGAATATATTTGTAAATGACATATCTGACAAACGGTTAACATCCAAAATATATAAAGAACTCACATGCCTCAACACCCAAATTGCAAATAATCCTATTATAAAATGGGCAGAGGCTATGAACAGACACTTCTCCAAAGAAGAAATTCACATGGCCAACAGGCACATGAAAAGATGCTCCACATTGCTGTTTATCAGGGAAATGCAAATTAAAACCACAATGAGATTTCACCTCACACCAGTTAGGATGGCCAACATAGAAAAGACTAGGAACAACAAATGCTGGCGAGGATGCGGAGAAAGGGGAACCCTCCTACACTGCTGGTGGGAATGTAAACTAGTTCAACCATTGTGGAAAGCAGTATGGAGGTTCCTCAAAAAACTCAAAATAGAAATACCATTTGACCCAGGAATTCCACTCCTAGGAATTTACCCTAAGAATGCAGGATCCCATTTTCAAAAAGGCATATGCACCCCTATGTTTATCGCAGCACTATTTACAATAGCCAAGATATGGAAGCAACCTAAGTGTCCATCAGTAGATGAATGGATAAAGAAGATGTGGTACATATACACAGTGGAATATTATTCAGCCATAAGAAGAAAACAAATCGTACTATTTGCAACAATATGGATGGAGCTAGAGGGTATTGTGCTCAGTGAAATAAGCCAGGCGGAAAAAGACAAGTATCAAATGATTTCACTCATATGTGGAGTATAAGAACAAAGAAAAAAAACTGAAGGAACAAAACAGGAGCAGTCTCACAGAACCCAAGAAGGGACTAACAGTTACCCAAGGGAAAGGGACTGGGGAAGATGGGTGGGAAGGGAGGGACAAGAGGGAAAAAGGGGCATTACAATTAGCAGACATAATGTAGGGTTAGGCATGGGGAGGGCTGTACAACTCAGGGAAGGCAAGTAGTGATTCTATAGCATCTCACTACACTGATGGACAGTGATTGTAATGGGGTATGTGGTGGGGACTTGATGATGTGGGGAGTCTAGTAACCTTAATGTTGCACATGTAATTGTAGATTAATGATACCAAAAAAAAAAAAGAATGGACTAACAGTTGCCAAAGGGAAAGGGACTGGGGGAATGGGTGGGTTGGAAGGGAGGGAGAAGGGGAATAAGCAGCATTACATTTAGCACACCTAATATAGAGGCCGGCACAGGGAAAGCAGTATAGCACAGAGAAGACAAGTAGTGACTTTATAGCATCTTACGACCCTGATGGACAGTGACTGTAATGGGGTATGTGGTAGGGACCTGATAATGGGGGGAATCTAGTAATCACAATGTTGCTCATGTGGTTGTATATTAATGATACGAAAATATATATATATAAAGCAAGAAAGAAAAGAAGGAAAGAAGGAAGGGAGGGAGGGAGGAAGGAAGTAAGAGGAAGGAAGGAAGAAGAAAGAATGGAGTTCATCTGGTGAATGCAGAGATGTGAGATGGGGGCTTTGGGGCCACCTACCTACCTGCTCTTCACCAATGTGGCCTGGAACAGTTCTGGGAACCCCTGGTATCTAAATAACTCAGTTTGGGAAGTTGTTGGCCTGTAGGAAATAGATCAAACTCTGTGCTTGATATTCCCAGTCTGGCTCTTGAATACTCATCAGCTTCTTTGACACCATATTGTCCCTCAGATTCTGCATTTTAATTATTCCTAACTCTTTACAGGTCTTGAATATAGCATTATATCTCACGCAGTCACACCTTCGCACTTGCTGTCCCTCTCCTGGGGTGCTGCCTTTTTCCTAGAGACCCAGTTCAGGATTCTCATGAGCAAACCTCATATTTGTTGCCTGTCTTCTCTACAAAGTCTATCATCTTTGGGAAGGACAAAGGCTGGGGTTTTTCTTCTTGTTTCTAACATCTTGCACAGTGTCTGGTTACATAGTAAGCACTCAATTACACTCTCCTCAACAATGAATTCACTTTGTGATCTTTTTCATATCTTTTATTTTTCTTTGTCCCCTCTGGTCCCTTCTTAAAATAGATACAGTGCCTGCCCCATTAAAGGGAAGAGTTTGCCAGGGAGGGCAAGAACTGTGGAGGGTGGGTATCTAGAACTTTTAAGTGTCTAGGCATGGTAATCTTATATACAAAGTTACATTATTTCATTGCTTGAACATCAGAGATGCTCAATGGTCACTAACATTTGTATAATTTTTTTCTCTATGGTATCATACCCAACTTAAATTTATTACACTTGGGATTTGTGCTTTTGTTGGCTATTTTGGAAGACTTGAAGAAGGTATTGCACATTCTAATCTAGCAGTATTGATGAATATAAATGTTTCCCTATAGGGGGAAAAATTTGAAAGATGTAGATAACAATGTCTAGAGGGTGATAATTTTAATGAATAAACACATGCAATTCCTTATTTAGTGAGATATGAATGCAGGAAATGTTCTGAAAACTCCAGAAAGTTTAGTTGATGACAGATTTTCATTTCCTGAAGTTTTTTGTTTTGTTCTTTTTTTTTGTCTCAGGGGAGAAAGTGGTCAGCATACTTTAGAATGTAGACATTTACGGGGAGCCATATGCTTGGTGTTGCTGTTCAGGTGCTTTGGACATAGCTGAAACGTATACAGCTTGTAGGGCTAAGTCAATAGACTGGATCTCTACAGAGCATTTTAGGAAACACTGCTGAGCTCCAGGTTCCCTAACCTAACAGTAAAGTGATTATTAGAATCCATAGCTTTAGAGGAGGCTATAAACTCCCTATATCAAATGCAGAATTGAATACCTGGGTGTTTTAAATATATATTTCACTTAGGACAAAAAAAATCGTAGCCTTTTGTCATACATTTATCGAAACCAGATGGTCTCAAAAAGGATTTTTCCCTTATTCAATTTCATACTTTTTTTAAAGGCAAAAGTAGTTTTCCAATTTGTATTTTAGTTGTCTTTTACCCATTTTTCAAAAGTTTCACCTTTAAAAAGTGAGTCACTTCTTAGACATTTTAAAAACTATGCTGCTTATTCTATTAGTAAGTTTTCCTAGAGTAGAAATGTAGAAAAGCATATCTGAATGCCTACCACAGAGTAAGTGTTCAGCAATATTTTTTGATTAAGTGAAGGAGTTACCATCCTATAGGAAGGAAGAGAAGTTAATACCAAAAATTTTTTTGAACTTAGATTCGTTTTTACTAATGATGTAGAGGATACTTCTCTTCATTAGCATGGATCATACAACTGGAATATATCATAAAATGCCTACTACAAATCTTTATTGAGGCCAGTTCAAGAAGGCCAGAGGGGAAAAGAAGTGTCCAAGAGATAAAAAGGGCAATTTCCTAAATTTATGAGACTTGAACTTTTTACAAAATTACTGTCATCTGTGATGAAAGTTATATATTTTAATGCTGAAAGAAAATGATTATTCCCTTTCTTTGCCATGCAGGAATCTTTGTTACTACCTTCCTACAAAGAATTAGTCCAGCACCTGAATGGATTCTTCTCATAATGGGGAACTTACAGATTTAGTACATTTCTAGAAAGTTCTAATTGTTTAGCATCATGCTGAGCTAGAATCTGCATTTATTAAAGAATGCTGGATCCTTTTTTATGTATTGGCTCCTTAAATATAAAGTGTGGTGTTTTAGATATGATCAGCTCATCATGGGGCTCCCACTAGTTCTCTGGGCACTGCACACCTGTCACGCTAGTCCAGGGCACACTTGCTTTATTGCCTGCAAGCCCACACTGTTTTATTACATTGAATTTGCAGTAAACAAACACTCCTTTTCTTTCTTCCACACAAGCAGCTGATAAGCCAAATCTCTCCCATTCTTACTTTGTGACTGATTTGCTACATCAGTGTTAAGAATGTAACATTTAATTTATTAAATTCCATCTTGTTACTTTTGGTCTGTTCTTTAAGTCTAGGCATAATTTATGAAAATTCTCTCTTATTTCATCTGTAAATTTTATAAGGATGACCTGTGTTTTCTTTGCTGTTACTGCTGATATAATTTCTTTTTAAGAAGTGGATAATCTCTGAAAGTACCAGTCATACTTTTTTTTTTTTTTTTTTTTGATCTTACCTAAAACAGAACAACTCTCATTCATGGTGTCCTTCACCTTCTCTACTTTTAACTTTCTCCTCTGGAAAGTGGATGCATAGTACATCTTACTTTATAGGAAAAAAGAATCTACTTTCTTGATATGCACCATATTTTTAGAACTTAAAAAGTATTATATTTTATAAGTGGCAGCTCAATTAGATAGCTCACACAGACTGGAGGTAGCTGAAGAAGGTTAAGATATCTTTTGTCCCCCTTCCCTCTTTAAAAAGAGGCGAATACTGAACTGGTCTTGCCTTGCCATAATCATTTTAGGTCTTTGTTCAGTGAGTTGGATACAATAATGAATTATGGAATTAATGCATTAGAAAGTACACTTGAATATGAGGAAGCAATTTTCTGACCTCCAAATTTGTAGTTACTTTTGCCTTTCCTTCAGGAAAGAGAAAAACACTGTTCATTGGTTCGATAGATGATACATTTTTCACCTTTGATCCATTGGATGATGTATTTTCCCTATAACTAATTTATCAGGAATAGCAGATAATACTTGGCAATAGATTAATGTTTGATCTAAATCACATAAGAATATAAGGGTCAGAATGATAAAATAAGCACAGCTGACACTGACATGAATTTGTTTTTAGGGGACATTAGAGTTTATGTATATAAGCTTTAAAGTTTTACTGTTGTTTCCCTAAACCCCAGTTCATCATTATTTCTATTTGAGAAAATTCCTTCAAGAGTTTTGTTTTGTGAACACCGAAAAAAACTTATCTACAAAAAATTCTGCTATATCCATACTCTTTATATGTTCACTCAATTACTATTTAATTACCTTTTCACTTAATTTTGATTTACTCCCTTCTATCTTTGTGTTTTATTCTCCTCCCTTTCCGGGAACACTACTTCCTGCTTATCAATAGGTCAGTAGATCAAAAGATATGTGTCTGATGTGAATATAATACATATGTAAATGTATATGTAATATTATGTTTTATATATATAATTATATAATTCTTAATACCCAGGTCATACTATAAATGAGAAGAAAGCTTGGCTTCACTGGGGTGCCAGTGTTTTCTTTCAAGCTCTAAGTGTTATGTTTATGAGATAAATATGTCTTGAGACACTTGATAGTACTATGATTGAAATCCCTATTGTTGAATCCTTCTACCCCTGGAAGATTGAAAATTCCTTTTAAATTCAGTTATTTAGCTGGATCATTTACTTGCAAATCAAGAATTTAATTTAGAAACATTACATTTGATATATTTTTAAAAGTTGGCTGAATTGCCCTTTATAACAAAATGTAACAAAACCCTTTATAACAAAACCCTTCTTCCAACAGGGTACCATTTTTTCTCAAATACATCGTCGAGAAGAAATCCTTTCCCATTGAAGTGCTTTATACTTATACATCCTTTTTGCTCTATGGTTTAATGCAAAGATATTTCTTAAAGATTTTGTGGAAAGTGTTAAGTCTATATTTTCATGCATTGATAATAAATAACACAATAGATGTTAAGGAAAAAAGCTTTAAAAAATAAATTGTGCATTCATGCTATACTTATTTTTGTTCCATTTCAGTGCTCAATAGCTTTTAGTGAATACAGTTATCAGTTGATAACATTTACAACACGGACTTCAGTACGTGGAACTGTTGCTTTTTTGTGAGTTAGAATGCTTATGCTACTGATTTTTATCTTATTTTGTATTGTCAGTAAAAGGATTTTAAGGCTCTGGCTATAATTTGGCTACAACCCATGCATTTTGAGACGTGTTATATTCATTACCATTTTTTTCAGAAATTCTTTCATTTAGTTTTCATTTCTTCTTTGAGCAAAAACTTAGAAAAAGAAAGAAACAAACATCTCTTCAGCTTATTCTCTACTTGACTGATTTCATTATTTGCAGTGTTCTGGGTTTAGTATTTTTTTGTTTTATTTTGCTCCTTTTAATTCTGTTTTATATTTTGCTCTAGAATTATGTTATCTGGCTCTATTTTCCTTAACTTTTTAATTTCCTTCTTAATTCCAATGTTTTCTAATTTAACCATTCATCTGTTGTTTCAAAGAATACATATGAAAACTTTCCTTGGCAGGACAAGGCACATGAGGTCTAAGATTTATTTCTAGAGCACTTAGCAAATCATTTCTGAAAGCATACTATTCTACTTCTATTGTTGAGTAATATGTTTATCTTCCTTTAGTTGAATTCTTCTTCCATAGATACTATTCTGGATTTGTTACCCCATCCATATATCCTTGAAGGAGGGCTGGCTATTCACCTACTACCACAAAAAATGTGATGGAATCTTCTTAGACTGTTGAAAACATTCTTTTAGTGGGACATTTAGAACATTATCACTGTACAGCATTTTTCTGTTTGTTGAAAATATTGCTTAAGAGATCAGCCCCACTCCTCCCACTCCCCATGCCTTTCTCTCTCTTTCACTTGTCTAGTCAGGTTTATATTTTAGTTTTGTCCTACTGCCTTTTTTTGGTGCTTCAGCCCACTTAATAATTGGGGAAGAGTCCCATCCCATTTGGGCCCCTCTCCCACAGTAAGCCCTGCCAGTTAAGGAGACCGAGCAGTCTTATCAAGGTGAGCCCACTGTGATGAGACATCAGGTGAGAGAGGAGTGCCGCCACGACAGGTGTTCTGTTGGAGGAGGCCTGCATGCCTCCGTTCCCAGCACAGCTGCCTTTGGCTGCTTTGTGGGTGTGTAAGACATACCTGTTTCTCCAAAGCCTCCCTCACCTTTAGCTCTTGCTGCTGTACATTAGGAGAGACTCTTTTGACTGGGGCGACAGCTTCCATGTGTCAGGGTGAGCCTGCCGCAAGAATGTGTCACTTGGAGAGAATCACAGCACTGTTGGGTTTCTGTTGGATTTTCAGTTCCCTCTTGGCCTTCATACAGGGATGGAGAGTTTCAGTTACAAAGTTTTGCTTTCTCCTGCTGGTCCTGTTTACCCAAAGCCATGCCCTCCAAATAAGGGGTGCTGGGGCATTTGGCTAAGATTTTCTTTATTCCTTATTGCATTCTACAACTTCCCTCTAGGTAGAGGGCCTGTGAGTTAGACACTTAGTAATGTCCTTTTCATATGAATTCATCTGCATTTTACCCAGAAATTCCTCAAACTTTTTGCCTCTCATCTGGCATTATTCTCTGGTATTTTAATGCTGATTCGGAGTATTTTCCAATTTTTTTTCTTTGATTATTTCAAACATTTACTGTGAAGAGGGCTTGGATGTCTGGTTACCACTTTTCTGCAAGTCCTCCAGACTAATGTTCTTCATCAACATGATGAAAATTAGCTCTGTAAATGGATTTAATATTGGAGGCCACTTTCAAGGAAATTCAAAATAGAAAGCAAGCTTTCAAGAAGAGAGAATAACTTATCAGCCAGTCTCACAAGGCCAAAAATAAGCCAAGTCTTTTAGTGCAAGTTTTGGAATAAAATTTTTTTTTTATTTACAGTTCTAATTCAAGTTGAACTCTTCAAATACAACTGAAGAGCTAAAATATTTAACTGATAAGGATTCAAAGCATTAATTTATGGGACTCTATAAGCTCAATAGAAATTTTACATAAATTTTGCAAGAAGAGGGTACCAGTTGATTTTATAAGATTCTCAACAGGATATCAAAGCTTAGAAACTAATACTGGAAATTGAGGCAAAAATTCATCATCTGATCAGCTTTTAGTTTGGGTAATAAAGTTAATTCCACAATATGTTGCTTTAGCACAAATATGAAAACTTTAAACATGAAAATTCTCCTTTTACTACATAAAAGGAAAGTGAAAGAACTGAAACTGGAGTACATGAAAGTGGATTTGCTATCATTTGAAGTGTATCCAGAATAGCTAGTAGATTTTCAATAAGATCCTATATTGCATAGTTCCTCTGGTATGCTGAAGGAGGAAGGACAAGGGGTTTTTAAAGAACAAGGGGAGAGCACATTCAGTTTGTTTTGGGCCATGGCTTCAGTTTCAGTGTCTGTATTAAGTGAACATAAGAGGGAACTGAAATGATTGGTCATGATGGCAACTTTTTACTTCTGTGGTTTCAAAAGGGAAAAGAGCCCAGCTATCTTCCTCTTAACCATAAATACCTTCATTATGCAGTTAGGCATTAGCAGAATATATAAAGCTTGCTCTGTTGATGTATTAGAGTATTTTGGTATGCTTTTTTTTTGGTGGAGAATGGTAGAACAATTTCTACACAAATTGTTCAATTTGTGAACAATCCAACTGGCCAGCATTGAGCAGAACTCCCCAACATATTCTTCTGTATTTATGAGTCCTCCAAAGAATCAGTTTCTCAAATTGGGAAACTTGGTTTTCTCATTTATTTTTATTATCTAATTATTTTTCTTGCTGTTAAGTGAAGTATAAAGCACACAGAGAGACCTGATTTATTTTTATGTGCAACAAGTTAAGAAAACGAATTAGGGCATCTTTATTTTACCACTTAACCCCTTTATATTTCTTGAGTATTTCCAATCAAAAAAGTTGCTGAGCATGCCTAGCTTTGTTCACTAGCTTATAGGATAAAGGAGGAGAGTGAAATAGGAGTGCATAAAGGCATAGTGGCGAGTAGATAGTGCTTCCAATTAATCTCAAAGTTTTGGATTAATTTAGCATTAATTCTATTCTTTGTAGTCTTCCTGTTTTTTTGACATGGTGACCTGCCATAACAAAAAGGAAACAGCAGGAAATTTGGTACCAGTTAAAACCAGTCTCCTTCCACCAAAAAAATGAACCGTCAGCAAATGTAATCTCAAATTCAAATAATGATAAGTGTTTTTAGAGTGAAACAGGAATAAAGGGACAAAGCAATTAAATTTCAGCATCTGCTGAAAAGCAATTAAAATGCATGCCCATTTAATTAAGTTTGGTATTTAACAAATTACAACTTACACAGCAAAAATACAAATAGATGCCTAATGCATGTTGTGTATATATGTTTGGGTGAGGGCCACTTCCAGCAAAACTGAACAAACTGTAGCAAATGTCTGCATGAATATTGGCTATGCATTCACCTTTGGTGTTCATTCCAACTGTTATTCAACCAGGGCGATTTAAGTTTGTATCAATATTAGCTCTAAGTTAAACTTGCATCTGAATATCAGTATTTAAAGTTTGCATTTGTTCTAGGATGAGTTAAGTGTAAAAACAGATTTCTGGATCAAAACAAGACTTCAACCTTATCTACCAGGAAATTTGAAGTATGTGTCCTTATCCCGAGATGCTCTGTATGATTCTGGACAAAGGACCCATTGACTTTGGATTTTTACATTAATAGTAAGATGAATTAAATTCCAAGGTTCAAGACTTGAATACTCTGCCCGTTGACTCAGGTCTATGGCTGCCATGATGTGCTTCCTATAACTTTCTTTTAGCCAAAATAGTGGCAAACCAACACATGGCAGGTGGTTTGCCACAATGGGAACAGAAAAAAATTTGACAGCAGATTTCCCCTATTTGTGTGTGTGTGTGTGTGTGTGTGTGTATGTTTCAATGGAATTAAATATGTGATTTTAGTCTTTAATAATGAAGATAATTTATTAAGAAAATTCAGAAATATTAAAGTTGTAGCTAGCAATGAAATAACTATTTTAAACAGAAACAGAGAACTCAGGTGTTTATTTCTAATCATCTGGGAATATTTTCCCCATGTGGTTGGCATAAAACATTTAGTTATAGATATTTTACTGATATGTCAGGTTTGTTTGTTTATAGTAGAGCCTATCAAGAATAATTATATCTTCTTTTGTCCCTCAATCACCAGGCAATTTTTGAGTACTTGCTGCATGCCTATGCTAGGCTTTAAGATGGGAAGGAAAGTAGATAAGACATGGAATTTGCCCTCAGGGAGCATAGAAATAACTGAGTCAACAAAGGACACACTTGTTAGTGATAACCAGGGGAGTCACCAAGGGCATTTATGAGGTCCTTGCACTTCTATCTAATGTGCTAAAAAATAAACAAATCATTTCTACTATATTCAAGTAGTTTTTGAGGATTTATTGTTTTATGTGTTGGAACCTGGCTTGAACAATGAATGCATATAGAAAAGAGTTTAAACATGTTTTTCCTCAGTTGCTAATTCAGTGACTTGGGTTTTGTTTTTTCTAGATAGTATCTTATCTAGACCTGATAGTGCCTCTCTTCACAGAAGCATTGTGTGTTACAGTTCTTAATGCACTTAGTCACTAAAATAAACTTCTGTGTTAAAAGGCCTCATTGCTAAATGCAAATCTTAAGATTCTGACTAACCTGTTGGAAAGAATGTGTATACACATTCATTCATTCAACAAATACTGAGTGTCTAATTTCTGCCAGGTACTGAGTTAAGTATTATGGTTGTGACTACAAAGCCAATGGACACAGTTCTTACTCTGCAAGAAGCTTAAGCCTGCTGGAGTATGCAGATAAGGAAAGAGGTAGATACAGTATAGTGTGTTAAATGCTATGGTGAAAAATACAAGATGTTCTTGGAACATCCTGGGGAGCATCTAACACCCTCTTAGAAAATCATTCAAGATTTCCTAGAGGAGGTAGGAGACTGGAATAGAGTAAGTGAGATTTTTCCAGAGTGGGAAGTTAATTTTTCCACAGTGGGAAGGGTAAAGAGATGGGGAAGATTTGTTACAGTGAGAGGTACCACATGTGCAAAGACACAGGAAGAAGAGAGAATATGGAGTGTTAAAGGAACTATAAACTATAAATATATCATTAAGAGACTGGGGCAAATAGGCATGAGAAGAAGGGTTAGAGAGAAGGCCAGAGCTAGGTCCTGATAGCTTTAGGGTCACAGTAAGGGGTATGGAGAGCTAAGAGGATCTACCGAAGGGTAGGAAGGAAGTAGAGAAATGATAGTGTTCAGCATTGGGCTTTACTATGGACAATAGATAAAAGATGAGCAAGAGTAGGGGTCAATGAGTCCATTTAATGGACTGTCATAGTAATCCAGTAATGAGATGGGACCACAAGAGCCATGGTAGTAAGAGTGAGCATGAGGGTAAGTGATGGATTCTAAAGACAATGAGAAAGTAGGACCAATTAATACTTGGTATTTAATGGGAAATTTATAAGAAGAAAGAAAGTATTAAACATTCGAGGTTTCTTCATCAGTAACTAGGTAGATGATATTACCATCCACTCTGATAGGGAATGTACAAGAGAGGACACATTTGGAATGAAAGACAGTAAATTCAGTTTGGGATATACAGATGACTGGGAGACAACCACTAAGTCAGATTGGGGTCGCTGTTAAGGGCTATAAGTAGAGATCTAAGACTGATCTGCAACTAGAGTTCATGGGACTGTTTAAGGTCATCCCCAAGTAGTTATCTCACTGTCTTTCTGGTCACCTCTTGGGTCACCTTGCAGTCTTTTCTTTCTAAATCTCTAAATTCTGGAGTTTCCCCAGCCCCAATTTTAGGCCGTCTTCTCTGTGCCCTCTTGGGAGGGTCTCATCCAGTACCGTGGCCTTACCATGGATAGGCTGGCACAGTTCAAAATAATCTTCCGTTTAGACTTCCTACTTCATTCTTGACTTTTATACCCTACTGTCTGCCTAATATACCCAGTTGAATGATAACATGAATTTCAAAAGTAGCTTCTTCAACACAGAACTCATAATTTTCCCATCCACCTCGTTACTCCCATTCACTTCTGGCTGTAAATGGCACCATCATCACCTTGTGGCTCAAGCCAAAACTGTAGGCATTATCTTGGTTTCTTCCCTTTTATTCACTCCCCTACCTCCAATCCATTACCAAGTTTTGTTTCTACCTCCAAAATGCATCTTAAACCCATCCATTCACTTCTTGTATTTCCACTGCTGTCACCCTAGTGTAAGATACCACATCTTTTCTCTTGGATTACTGCAGTCTCCCAGCTTGATACATTTATTTGTAATGCCTTCAGGTCATTCTCCACAAACTGCCAGAATGATCTTTTGAAAGCCTAAATCAGATCATGAAACTATTCTACATATAAAGGTCTGATGGCTTTCCACTGGATTTCAATAAAAATTTAAGCACTTTACCCCTACGTCACCTTTACTACCTCTAACCTCATCTTAAAACCACTCCCGTTTTCTCTTATTCACTAAGAACCAACCAGATTGGTTTCTTTCTTCCTCACACATGCCACAGTCTTTTATGCTTCAGTGTCTTTGTACTTTCTGTTCCTTCTGACTGAAACATTCTTCCCTCAGCTCATCCTGCAACTGGCTTTCTCATTTAGCTCTGATAGATGCCAGCAACTCAGTCTTTAGACAGCAACTTCTCTATCTTATCTCATTTCAGTCCTTCTCTATTCTGTTACTCAGATTTATTTTTCATAGCACTTATCAATTTGCAGTTGTCTTATTGTTCACTTGTTTGTCTAAATAAACTTCACTAATGAAGGAACTCAGACTATCTTATTCATCCCTACATCCCTAGATCTCAGAACAAACCTTAAATATAACTATCTACTAAGTAGAATGAATAAATAGACGAGTGAATATTGAGGAAGGTATAGACTACAATCCTGAGGACACCAATCTTTAAGGAGTAAGCGGAAGAATTTGATGGGACACTGAGAAGGAACAATGAGAGATAGAGGACAACTAAGAGTAAAATGTCACCAAAGTGAGATGACCTAATATGGTTCTAAAGAAAAAGAGGTGTCAGCAGAGGGCAACACTTCTGGCTGAAAGGGATAGGAAAAGCTGTATGGGGGAAGTGAATCTTTATTGAATCTTAGAAGCTAGGTAGGAAAACCCTGTAAGAAGGAGTGAATGGAGGTACAGAAACATACAGGCAGAAAATAATGTATGTTTGAGGAACAGTCATCTGTTTGTCTTTCACATCTCTTTTAATACTTAGAGTAATGCCATTAGTGTTAGTGTTATTGCTAGATTGAAAAACAAAGGCTCCATCAGGATCGCACAGTAACTGGAAGAATGGAGATTTAAGTGCAGATCTACCTGACGGCAAAGTCTACTTTGTTACTACAACTTAAAACACTGAGATTCTCTACAGATACCTCATATTCACCCTGCAAATAACAGTATGCCAGTGACAGAATGTGATACAAGCAAGCAGGGTGGCAGTAAAAACAGGTTCTCTGATCTTTGAATATTCCCATTACATCCTCAAGGGAAATTGAGGTTGAGGCTAAAATTAACTATTCCCTTTTCAATACTTTATGCCAAAATATAAGATATTTCAAAATGTTTGAACCATGCAGTTTCCACTTGGTCAGATGGTTGACAAGTCCAGTTTATTTTTTATTGTAATGAATAACACCTTCACTCTATCCTCTTACTGTTTTGTTTTGCAAAATGATCTATACAGATCATTTGATGTACCTTGCAGATTGAGAGGAACAACAGACTTTGAAAATATTATATTTAATCACAAAAAGCAACTGTTAAATGAATGAGCTTATGGTAGTTTCAGGCATTGAATCATATTTTTAAATGTTCAAAGTCAACTACTTATAAAGATTGGCAACTTAGGATTTTATGGTGTATTATTTACTTACATTTGCCTGTATTTGTGGGCATACACATAAACACACAAACACCCCTCTACTTTAGTTTTTTCCCCCCAGTTTTATTGTGATATAATTGACATACAACATTGTATAAGTGTAAGATATACAATGTAATGATTTGATATATGTATATATTATAAAATGATTACCATATTAAGTTTAGCTAAAATTTACCATCTCACAGTTACAAATTTGTTTCTTAATTTTGTTTGTTTTTCTTGGTTAGTCTAGCTAAGAGTGAAGAAGAGAAGACCATACAGAGAAGGGTAAAGTGGCAGAGACATGATCAGTCGGGATCCCAGGCCACAGGCAGGAGGAAGAGGAACAGAGCAGGGAGGGAATAGGTGCTCAGGAACTCTGCACACCTGGCCCTGGAGATCTGCTCTGGGAACTTGAGTCCACATTGCATTGGATTCTAGTGATTAGTGGGCTGGACACCAGGGAGAGTTGGAGGACTCTGGGAGGCTGAGACTCTAGCCACTTGTGGAGGACAGACACGCGCCATAAATCCCACTAAGACTCAAAGCAGAAGCAGCCATTTGAAAAATTTGCCAGCAGTGGGAGAGGTACCAGAGGTGCAAGGGTTGGACGGAGCTCTCTCCACAGGAAAAAGGGAAGGTGGATGACACTTCCCCAGCCCTCCCTCAGCCCAAAAGATCAAGCACTCTTGGAAGCCCCAGGAGCTCCATCCCCCTTGCCAAACCCCCGAGGTGCTTCCCTATGCATCCACCCACCTGCTTGGCCCGGCAACATCAGACTTTGCTGCCTGGCAGGCAGAGGGAGGCTTTCCCAGCTTTCATGGACCAACTAGGGAGGTACCTGAAGGAGCCAGCTCAGAGAACTCCTTGTTCCTTGCAGGTGGTCCAGCCTGGTGCCACATGCCCCTCTGCCACTGCGTGACTGAGCACCTGCCCCAGAGCCACACAACTTCCCGGTCCACCGCAATTGCTTAGCAGCACCACCAGCTGCCACAACTACAGGGCAGGCAGAGGTTGGCCCCACCACCAATAATCCCAGCAGAAACACCTCTGCTCTGCTTACAGAACTGGCTGAGGCAAATTGCCCTCCACAGTGTACTGAGAGAGACCATTGCTAGCAGACAGACAGAGAGGCAGCCCCACCCATAGCCCACCAAAACTCCTTTGAGGTGTACTTACTGGGGCTCCACAACAAAGGAGAACCAGGCACTAGAGAATAAAGGATCTTGAGCTTCTGAGCACCACAGGACACCTTCCTCATAAAGCCCTTACTCTAGACCAGGAAGCATAGCAGATCCATCTAATACAAAGGAGGAAATACAGAAACCCTGAGAAAATGAGGAGGCGGAGGAATGAGTTCCAAACAAAACTATAGTATAAGACACCAGAAAGAGGGCTAAAAGAAACAGAGGGCACCAATCTTCTTGATAAAGATTTCAAAGTAACAGTCATAAATATGCTCATTGATTTGCAGAAAAGTATTGAAGATATCAGGGAGGACTTCTACAAAGAGACAGAGAGTTCAAAAAGAGCCACTCAGAGCTAAAGAATACAGTAACTGAAATGACATATATAATGGAGGGAATGAACAATAGATTGCACCAAGTAGAGGAGACAGTCAATGAGATGGAAATTAGAGAATAGGAACACAATGAAGCTGAGGAACAAGGAGAAAAAAGAATCTATAGAAATGAAATAATGCTAAGAGAGCTGTGTGACAGCTGCAAACAAAACAGTATTTGTATAATAGGGGTACCAGAAGGAGAAGAGAAAGACAAAGGAATAGAAAGTCTCTTTGAGAAAATAATTGTTGAAAACTTCCCAAACCTGGGGAAGGAAATAGACACTCAGGTCATGGAAGCACAGAGCCCCTAACAAAAGGAACCTCAAGAAGAGAACACCAAGACACCTAATAATTTTAAAATGACAAAGATGAAGGATAAGGAGAGGTTATTGAAAGTTTGCTTATAAGGGAATCTCCATCAGGCTATCAGCAGACTTCTTAGCAGAAACTTTACAGACCAGAAGGGAGTAGCATGAAATATTTAATGTATTAAAACAGAAGGACCTTCAACCAAAAATCCTTTACCCAGAAAGATTACCATTCAAATTTGAAGGAGAGATTAAACATTTCCCAGATAAACAAAGAATGAATGAATTTATAACCACTAAACCAGTATTATAGGATATGTTAAAGGAACTTCTGTAGATGGAAACATTCTTAAGCCTAAATAGTTTCAGCAGTGAAAATAAACCCACAGTAGAAGTAGTAGACCAATTACTTACTAAGCAAGAACAAAATTAAAACAAAAGTAGTAAAATCAAAAATAAACGAAATCAGTCAAGGGATACACAAAAAGTTCAGATTATGACATCTCATACATAATGTGTGGAGGAGAAAGAAGAAAAAGGAAATACTTTTAGATTGTGTTTGAAATAGAGCGATCATCAACTTAATATAGATTGTTATAAAGTTAGGAAGCTATCCTTGAACCTTATGGTAACCACAAATCTAATGCCTATAACAGAAACACAAAAAGAGAAATCCAATCACAACACTAAAGAAAACCATCAAATAACAAAAGTATAAAAGAGGAACTACAAAAACAACGTGAAAATGATAAAATGAGACTAAGTACATTATCTGTCAATAATTACTTTAGATGCACATGGTCTGAATGCACCAATCAAAAGACATAGAGTGGCAGAATGGATAAAGAAACAACGCCCATCTGTATGCTGCCTACAAGAGACTCATTTCTGACCCAAAGACATACACAGACTGAAAGTAAAGGGATAAAAAACATATATATTTAATTCAAATAATAGGGAGAAAAAAACAGAATTATCAATACTTATATCCAACAAAATAGGTTTCAAAACAAAGAAAGAAGAGACAAAGAAGAACATTACATAATGATAAAGGGGTCAGTCCAACAAGAGGATATAACCTTTATAAATATCTATGTACCCAACATAGTAGCACTTAAATATGTAAAACAAATACTAATAGAATTAAAGGGGGAAACAGACTTGAATTCATTCATTTTAGGAGACTTTAACACACTATTCACATCAATAGATGGATCAACCAGAAGAAAAGAAAGAAAGAAACAGAGGCAGTGAATAACACATTGGATCAGATGTAGACTTAACATATATCTACAGAACGTTGCTCACAAAAGCAGCAGGATACATATTTTTCTCAAGTTCACATGAACATTCTCCAGAATAGATCACATACTAGGCCACAAAAAGAGTTGCAATAAACTCAGAAAGATTGAAATTATATCAAATAACTTCTCAGACCATAATGGTATGAAACTAGAAATAACTTACACAAAGAAAATAAAAATCCCACGAACATATGGAGACTAAACAACATGCTTCTAAATAATCAATGCATCAATGACCAAATCAAAACAGGAATCAAGCCTGTATGGAGAGAGATAAAAACAAAAATACAAGAGTCGAAAAATTGTGGGATGCCGCAAAAGCAGTTCTAAGAGAAGTACATGGCAATATAGGCCTACCTCAAGAAACAAGAACAATCCCAAATAAAAACTTACAATTAAAGAAACTAGAAACAAAGAACAAATAAAACCCAAAGGTAATAGAAGAAAGGGCATAAAGATTAGAACGGAAATAAATAAATTACAAGAGAAAAAACAGTAGAAAAAAAAAATCAATGAAACCAAGAGCTGGTTCTTTGAGAAAATAAACAAAATAGACAAATCCCTAGCCAAACTTATCAAGAAAAAAAGAGAGTGTATCTTTGTTATTCAAAACAGTCTGCTGTCCTCTGGGAATGCTGTGCCTGTGTTTCAGCATCTGCTATACTTCTGGTGCACCTTTCGTGGGATGGTAGAGGTTGGAAGTGAGAGGCCAGATCTTCCATGGACATAGAAAGATCCCTGGAAATTACTGAGATCACCCATTTCTTCCTTTCTTTCATCTCTTCTCAGTTGTTTCTGTAATCTTTGTTTTCTTGCCCACTACTTCTCATTGAGTGGTACTGTGCCTAGCTCATCCTTTGCTGAGGACAATGGCGTGAATCAAGTCCAAATTCTTCATTCCCCTTTGAACATTGTAATTTGTCAAAGAATAAAGAAAAAATAGTATTGCAGAAGAGTGAGTAGGGTTTGGGATGGCTAGTAGAGGGAGAAGTGGCAAATCAGCTGGTAGATGGGTGGTTAGATTGTATTCTTGAAAAAGAATTAGTAGTTTCTTTTAAATAATTATGTTAAAATCATAATAATGATAGTAGTTGCAAAATAAACTCTTGGTTCATGAAAAAAAGAGTGTTCACAAATAAACAAAATCAGAAATGAAAAACAAATAATCACAACAGATACCACAGAAATACAAAGAATCCTTAGAGAATTCTATGAAAAATTATATGCCAATAAATTGGACAACTTAAAATTGGACAAATTCCTGGAAAAATACAACCTTTCAAGACAGACCCAGGAAGAAACAAAGTCTGAACAGACCAGTTAGCAGCAATGAAATTGAATTGGTAATCAAAAAACTCCCAACAAACAGAAGTCCAGGACCAGATGGCTTCACAGCTGAACAAACATTTAAAGAATAGCTAATACCTATCCTTCTTAAAGCATTCCAATAAGTAGAAAAGGAGAGAATACTTCCAAACACATCTAGGAGGATAGCAGCACTCTTAAGACCAAAAGCAAAGATACTGCAAAAAAACAAAAATTTAGATCAATAGCCCTGACAAACATAGATGCAAAATTTCTCAACAAAATGTTAACAAACCAAATTCAAAAATATATCAAAAGGATCATTCATCATGACCAAGAGGGTTTTATTCCAGGAATGCAAGGATGGTACGATATTCATAAATAAATCAACATCATACACCACATTAACAAAAAGAAGGGAAAAAAACACATGATCATCTCAATAGATGCTGAAAAAGCATTTGACAAAATTCAACATCCATTCATGATAAAAACTCAACAAAATGGGTACAGACCTCAATGTAATAAAGGCCACATATGACAAACCCACAACTAACTTCATACTCAATAGCAAAAACTGAAAGCTTTTCCTCTAAGTTAAGGAACAAAACAAGGATGTTCACTTTCACCACTTTTATGCAACATAGTACTGGAGGTCCTAGCCATGGCAGTCAGACAACATAAAGAAATAAAAGGTATCAAAATTTTAAGGAAGTAAAACTGTCAGTATTTGCAGATGACTTGATATTACATATAGCATACCCTAAAGACTCCACCGAAAAACTATTAGAATAACTGGATTCAGAAAAGTTTCAGGACACAAAACTAATACCCAGAAATCTGTTGCATTCCTATGTACTAACAATGAACTAGCAGACAGAGAAACCAGGAAAACAATTCCATTTACAATTGCATCAAAAAGAATAAAATACCTAGGAATAAATCTAGATAAGGTGATGAAAGACCTGTATTCTGAAAACTATAAGAAACTGATGGGAGAGATTAAAGAACATACAAATAAATGGAAATATATTCCATGCTGATGGATAGGAATACAGAGTCCAAATATAAACCCATGCATATCTGGTCAATTAATATACAATGAAGGATCCATGAATATACAATGGGGAAAAGAGCCTCTTCAACAACTGGTGTTGGCCAAACTGTACAGCTATATGTAAGAGAATGAAACTGGATTACTGTCTAACTCCATACACAAAAGTAAACTGGAGATGTACCAAAAACCTAAATGCAGACATAAGCCATAAAACTCTTAGAAAACATAGATAAAAGTCTCTTGAACATAAGCATGAGCAATTTTTTCCTGTACCCATCTCCTTGAGCAAAGGACACAAAAATGAACAAGTGTGACTACATCAAACTAATAAGCTTTTGTATAGCAAAAGACACCATCATCAGAACAAATAGGCATTCCACAGTATGGGGGAGTATATTCATAAATGATTTATCTGATCAGCGGTTAACATCCAAAATATATGAAGAACTCATATGCCTCAACACCCCAAAAAAACCAAATAACCCAGTTAAAAAATGGGCAGAAGTCCTGAACAGACGTTTTTCCAAAGAAGAAATATAGATGGCCAATAGGCACATAAAAAGATGCATATCATTGCACCACAATGAGGTATCACCTCAGACCCATCAGAATGGCCAGTATCCAAAATCAAGAAATAAGAAATGTTGGCAAGGATGTGGAGAAAGGGGAACCCTCCTACACTGTTGGTGGGAATGCAAATTTGGTGCAGCCACTGTGGAAAGCAGTATGGAGGTTCCCCAAAAACCTAAGAATAGAAATACCATACAACCCAGTAATTTCTCTTCTAGGAATTTACCTGAAGAAAACAAAAATCCCTGATTCAAAAAGATATATGCACTCTTGTTTACCACTGCATTATTTACAATGGCCAAGTTATGGAAACAACCTAAGTGTCTATCAATAGATGAATGGATAAAGAGGTGGTACATATACACAATAGAATACTACTTAGCCATAAAAAGAAAGAAATCTTGCCTTTTGCAACAACATGGATGGACCTAGAGGGTATTATGCTCAGTGAAATAAGCCAGGCAGAGAAAGACAAATGCCATATTTCACTTATTTGTGGAATATAAAAACAACAAAATAGCAGTAGACTCACAGACACTGAGAAGTGACTGGTGGTTACCATGGTGGGATGGGTTATGGGGAGGGTAAAGGGAATAAAAGGGGACAAAAATTCTCAATCATAATATAAGTTGGTCATGGGGATGGTAGTACATGGAGAATATAGCCAATGATTCTGTAATGTGTCCTGTGTTTACAGATAGTAACTGCAGTAGTGGGGGTGAGGATTTAATGCTATGGGTAACCGATGAACCACTGTGCTGTATACTTGAAAACAATATAAGATTGCACATCAACAATACTCAAAAAAAAACCAATGTATATGAGAAAATCGGAGTGTTAATTAAGTGACGGCTACCCTTAAAGTTATCAAGAAAAATTTACTACTTATTACTGAGTTATGAGTGACTGTTTTAAAACTCCTGTTTTGGTTCGAGATTTTATATTCATTTCTTAATATTTTCACCAGGACAGAAGAGATTTTGAGCTAAAGTCAAAAGATTTTTTTAAGGAAGAGTCTGAATAATTAGAATGGTAATGTAATTAGAAGAAATAAAACATGGAAAATAGTTCTGTTCTTATGTTTTAATTTGAAATGAAAGCAAGACTTGCTCAGGTATATGTCCTTGGCTCCTCAAGGTGGAGTCAGAGCTCTTCCCAGCTAGGTTATAAGTGGTGACGTGAGTTCTCATCAGTGCCTGAAGATCCACATACGTATTAAAACTGCATTACATCTTCATATATATATCTTAATTAGGGTTTTCCAATGGGTGCTATTCCATGGGATGTTAATTTTGAAGGATACTCTCTAAACAGTGATTCTGTACCCAAACTATGGAGGGATGTCAAGAAGATATCACTTAGAGGTGGACACCACTGGCCAGCATTTTCTCCTTAATTTGAAAATCCAGAAACCCAATCTTATCTTTCCCTCAGAGTTGATTGGATTGAGGAAAAGTGATTTGTTTTAATAAAACTCACCTGAGATTGGTGTTTAAACAAATTTGTACATTTATCAATTCAGAATTGGGAAATCACATATCCAGTGATTAAAATATAACTTCCACCCATTGTCCCAAAGTACTTGCAGTAAGAGTATCCAATGTTTCTTGGAAGTGGAGAGTCTTAAGGAATATTTTATTCCCTAGACCTCAATGAACAAAGCTTCTTTGTTATCCCTGCTCCATAGAAGAGTTTGCTTGCCTAGTGACTCGTCTCATACCAGCCAATCCAAAGTCTCCCTTCCCAGGACAGTATTAATAAGGATGCTTCATCTGCTTCTGTGCCCTGAACTGACCACTCCCCATCTGTTCACACTTAGGCTCACAAGTTGGATATGCCTGCATTTCATATCTACTTCTGCCTTGAGTCACTTATGCCAATCTACTTTATTAGTTTCTGTTTACTTATATGTAAAATGAGGTGAAAATTATACCTTCCAGATCAAAAGTAGTCTTTGTGATGACTTACTTCAGTAAGACCCTAGTAGATATTTATCACTACCAAGTGTAGAGAATCTTAGCTTCTTAGAACTCAGAAGGACCTTAGATGTAGTCATGTTCACTTCCCTCATATTACATTATAGTTTTTTTTAATTGTGAGGTGCAGAGGTTCTGACTCGCACAAAAATTCACAGTGAGAACAAGAACCAGCTTTCTTGTTCTGAATAGCTGTTCTCCTATGTATGTGTCTTGCTAGTTAAATAATTAAAACTCCTTAAAAATAGAGACCATAGTTGATACTACTTCTGGATTCTATAGATTGTACTTCCAGAAGTAAGAATCTTTGTTGAGGAAAAAAAAATTTTTTACAGTCTGTTTCCTCTTTGATACCATTTAAAATTGTGCACCATAATTTTGGGTGATGTGTTTATCAGGTCTTTTTAACAGAATACAGAAGATCAAAGAAGATGAGAGTAATCTTCATAATGTATGCAACATGTTTCTGACACATACATAGGCTATATGGTGTTCTTTTAAAACGTCTGCCTTGTTGATGTTTCTCATTTTCCTAATGCTTTACTCACTGGAGAATTACATTTTTTCTTCTTCCAGATAGACTAAAATTATTTATATTATGAAATAATGTTGGCTATTATCTTTAGAACTGACACATATTGGAGCATCTTACATTGATAGCCCTTCAATGGGTATGGGTTTAATGGCATCTTTGTTATTCATCTTTAAGTAGAATATTCATTTTACCCTCAAGAATAACTTTATAAAACCCCACACATTAAATGAAACACAATAATCACTAATTGTTCCAAAATAGCAAGAAGAAAAATGACTAGGTTGTCATGGTAACTGTAGCAGATTAGCACTAGATCGGTATGAAGATGGATATCTGATAAAGTTGTACAAAACTCAGAAACACAGATGGCATGCCTTTTGAGGTAATGGTAGGAAACAAAACACCTTTGAGAAGGAACAGTTTCATGAATACAATACAGTGCATGTTGCCAAGATGCCTATGTTGCAAGGATCCCTAGTATAGAGTTTTCGATAAAATGTTAGGTATGTTATTAGTTCACTTAATGTTAATATTTCAGAGTCCTGAGGGGATGTGACAATTTAGTTGGCTTTAATATAGTTACCTTCTACATCTTGGTAGCTTTGTTTCTCCTTTCAGTCTTGAGTTTAAGGCTGAATACAGAATTGACACGTTGATTAAGATCATCTTGGTGAACTGGATATTTATTATATGTAATTTCGCTCCAAGACTTGTTCAGTTCCCACTATCTCAATGAGATTTACTCTGACTGTAGATAGTATGTAATACTGCAGCCTGCAGCCCCTCCCTGGTAGTCTTATCCTCACTCTCTGCCCTATTATTATTTTTCCCTTAGCACTCAACATCTTCTTACTATACCATACAGTGTATTCCTTATGATATTTATTGTTTCTGTCCCCACTAGAATATAAGGTCCAAGAGAGCAAGAATGTTTGTCTCTTGTTCAGTGGTCTGCTGCAATTGGCTACAACAGTGCCTAGCACATGGGATGTATTCAATAAATAATCTGTTAAATAAAAAGAATGAATACATCAACTTTATTTTTATGACTGTACCACTGTCATTATATAAAACATTGAATGATTATGAACCCTGTGAGAAATTACATAAATTTCTTATGTATTATGTATTGCTAGAAACCACTTTATTGGATTTATGTAACAGGTTTATTGAGGAAAAAACACCTCAAAGTATAGAAATGAAAGCAGCATTTCCCCATAATGCCCCTCAAATATACATGATAGTCTTCCCCCACCCGACATTCCTTACAGTGTACTGACTAGACTCCATAATTTTACAGCGTTTTTGGTTATTAATACAATTCATTCCAATCTTTACAATTCAGTCCTTTTCATCTTAACACTTCCAAGTCAAGCTTTATTCGGTACTCTTCTTCCCCCAGCAGAGGTTTAACCTCTGGTTCCAACACTTGGAGTTGAGAGTAAAGAGTCCCATACTGAATAATTCCCCACAACCCTCCCTTTTAAACACCAGCCAGTAGGATGTAGGGCAGGACTAACAAAGGAGGAGAAAAGCTGAGGGCTTCTTATTCCCCTGAACAAGGCTACTGGACTTTGGATGTTGCTATTTTGTTAGCTGACACTGATGCCCACTGGATGTTCTCTATGGGGCAGACCTCCAAACACTGGCTCTCCTGGCACACATGGGCTCTTCAGAGGGGCCTGCAGGGGCCCATAGTGTACAGCTCTCTGATATGCAAAGGCTTTCTCCTCATCTCTACTCTCACCACACCTACTTCAGCTTTACCTCTACAGAGTCCACCCTACAGTCTCTTTCTGCTAGGTTCTGCTTGCCCGCTGGACAGATTCTCAGAGAAGGTGTCAGCAAGATCAAGCCCAAACAACTATAGTTTCTGCAGTATTTTTTTGTTTTTAATTGAAAATGTCAAGCACTGGATAGAGTGTGTCCTAAAGAGTGTCCTAGTAAGAACAGCCAGCACACAACTGGCCATTCTAATGATGGTGCTGACACTGAAAAAAAAATACAAGAAACAAAAATGCTTGTGACAAATTTCATTTCTAATTATATTTGATGATATTTTCCCTCAGCACATATTTGTTTGGTGAGAGTTAAATACGAGGAATAAGCACAAATTTGAGAAACGATTGCAAAAGTAACTGATATGTGGATAATCGAGAACTGATAAAAGATCATCCCCATCTTATGAGATGAAAAACTGGTTGACCAGAGCTGCAAACTGTAAGCAGATTTACTTCTATACTGTCAGTTTTATCCACATCTTAAAGGCAGACTCCTCTCTGTAAGCCTCTTCTCTAATCTCCAGTGACACTTCTCCTGACTCTCCTCCCTCAAATAATCCATATGTTATTAAATTTTGTCTATACTGTTATTTTAAGATAAGAAACAAATTTTAAAACTTCAAGCATTGGCACTAAATAGTTTCTACTGAGGATTATGAAAAGCCTGACAAGGCCTCCCCTATAAGCATGCCCCACACTGGAGGAACCACACACATGTGTTGTCATGTGTGGGGAGCTACTTGTTTGATTAGTACTCTACTGGAAACGCAGACCTTGCGAGATTTTGACACGTTGGTGCATTCACTCATCCTTCTTCAAGAGATGGACACTGTATGTTTCTTAATATTGGACTGAAAATTCTTGCAAGAGAAATACAAAATCAGTTTTGCCATAAAAGGATGAATTCACTTTATATTCTCCATGCTTAATGCATATATGAAGCATTATATTCCAGACTTAATATTATCTTGGATAAATTAATTTTTGAAAACAAGTGTTTCAGATTGTTTTCCTTTAAAATGTTAGCTGTAATATTGATTTTAATATTAAGTTAATGAATTGTTTTTAATATCCTAAGTAATGCCCTACAAAAAACACTTTACTTACTACTGGAATGGAACTTACTAACCATAGTAATGTTATACATTAATTTAGAAAGAAAGTCAAACTAAATGGAGGGAATTTGACAGGTGCAGAAGGTAAGGGATTGAAAACAACATTGTGGTCAGGATTTTAGAACACTATCCACAGGGGCATTCAACAGACAATACTGAGGCTCATTGCCCTGTACATATCTTGAAGTAAATATATAATTGACACAAATTAAGTCCTATTTTGGTAGGAAGATTCTAACATAGTTTTGGAGAATGGTTCCATCTATGCAGGAGGTACAGTTAAACATATTATCTTTACTCAGCATTTTCCATGTCAAGAACTAATTAATTCCTAACTCATATTACTGATAGAGCAAAGCATGTCAGTGGAGGTGATAGACATGTATACATAATCTTCTAGGGTTGAGGCTGAAACACATGGACTTTAGTAGACACAGTCCCTCAAGTAACTGGTCTTAAATTTACCCACAATAACTTCCATATAGCAATAAACAGGACTCATCTTATGGCAGAATATTTTATATTCTTTTTAATATTAGAACATGAAGTGAAAAGTTTTTTATAGAAAAAACTTTGTTGCCTTGTAGTATGACAGCTGTACAGATCTATAAATTGACTCCTTTGAATCCTTGAAAAATGCTGACATGAAATTTAAATGTGTATTTTTATCTCTTAGAGCAGTAAAAGACACCATGAACAAAATCAATAAACCAAAAACAAAAGAGCAAAAAAAAAAAGGTCCTCTTCACAAATTTTGAGTACCATCTACAGCTTTATGTGGTGAGACATACAGCTACCATTCTTGAGTGATTCAAAAAGAGTCAAATGGTGTTGAGCTAAATTACAACCTAAATGCATATTGGTGAAATGAGATGCTGATCCATTTGCACACTAATGTGCTATTTTTAAGTCATGCATCATAGCATCTTCAAAGAGGCCTGTCATAATTATGATGGATTAGACTGCAGAGTCAGTCCTAGATGCAGTAATTGTTTCACAGACGCTGCTGATGTGACTTGAATTCATAATAAATTGTTGTCAGAGAGGCAGAAGAAGGAGGAAAATAAAATACCAAAGGGAAACTGCTGTAGCAAAAACCTGTTTCGGCCTCAGGAAACCAAAATATTTAGCTACTAGTCAAAAGGCCAGTTTTCAACTGAGATAAACATGCTTCATAAATGTGTACCTCTGACATAGAAAATGAAAGTGGACATACTTGGAATTTTTACTGAAAGTTCTCAGTCTCTCAGTAGTTTTGTCTTTCATTCTCCCAAAGCTTATGAAAATTATTCTGGAGGATTAACTGAAATCATGGAGTGTCCATAACATATTATTGCATGTTCCTATTTATATTACCTGGTTGTAATTTGACCTTTAGAATTTCCAAAAGATTGATTATAACTGTCAGAACTACCCTTTTGGCTTCTTAGCACATCATACTTTATGGGGAATATTAACCTATTACAATAAAGAAATAAACATAAATAATATGACTGGTAGGATCTAAATTATGATATTTTAAATTGTGATTTAATTAACTGTCAATTTAGGTAAAGAATTTTAAAAACTGCCTCTTCAGGCTTTAAAAAAAATGCCAAGCTGGTTTTAGAATTTGATTGTTATGTTTTGTCTATGTGTATTCTTAAGGTCTAAGTTACTTGGTTGCCTTTTTGGTAAACCTATGAAGAAACCTTATGCATTTCCACATAATAAAAACCATATGTGTGTGCAATATTAAATAATGAGCTACTTACTACCTTGGATTAGCAAAGATAACAGAGTAAAGTAAATAAGTATATGCCATGTCTTTTCCTAGGTTAATGATTCAATAGTCAGAAAAGTTTCTATAAGTCATTTCTTGAATATCATGAGTTTTTTTTTAAATGCCCTCCACTGAATTTTTCACATGGTCTCCCTGTACTAGATGTCTTCTGACACATAGTCTACTTAGGACACAAGTTCTTCTGTCTCAGTGATACTGATAGATATGTTTGATGAATATTCCTTGTCATCCTTCTAAAACTAGCTTTGACTTCATGGGACATGTATTTCTCTCTTACTTAAGGCAAGAGATAATGTAGTTAAATTTCACAAGAGAGATTTGGGTTGACAGTGCTTCTCCCCTCCCTGTACTCCTGTGGCACTTAAGCAGTCACACTGTCATCCTGTCACCACAGTCCAGGGCAGTGCAAGATGTGTACACCTGTGTGTTAGTGTCATTTCACAGCCCTCACCCTGCATGCGGATGCAACTAATGCTCCACTGAATATACAAATGAATTCATGAGTACTGAGCTCCAAATCCTTCAATGACCTTACCAGAGGAGATTTATTGATTGAAAAGGTCATCTAGAAAGGGAGCCGAGAAGGGGTCAGAATAACTCTGTGGCAACTTCAAATTCCATGTACTAAGTTGTTTACTTTCTTTTTTTTTATTTTATTCCAGTCCACACCAAGAAATTATACTATGATGAAATACATGCAAAATGCCTTTAAACATGCTAATTACAGACTTACAGACATGTAACCACAATACTTCATTTTTTTCATACTATGAAAAAACTCAAATGTTGACAAAGTGTGAATTTATTAACAAACTTAAACCTAATTATGAATTATATATTTTTCTTAAGATTATGTAGCTGGAAGAGTTTCTCGGGAGCTGTCAGTCTAGCTCCCATGAGAGCAATTATTTTGATGTCTAGCCTTGAGCAAATTGCTCAGTTTTTACATCTGTAAAATGAGAGAATGGAACTAGACCCTTTCTTGTACTCTGAAATGTATACATTGTTAGGAACATCATCAAATATTATCACTCATTTTGAATATATCATTTTAAAATTTCTCAGCCTGTGAACAGTTTGAAATGCTGTTCAATAGGTCTTCTAGCACAAGCTCTTTGTCCAGTACTATTCTGGAAATAAGGAAGACTACTGAAAGAACATGGCATGTATTTGATCTCAGGGAAGTTTCATTCTATTTTAAAAAGAAAAAAGGACGTAATATGATTAATGATTTGTTGATATTTTGATAGCTCTGAAAGTAGTGTAGTTAGAACCAGCTCCTAACAGGTTGTGAAGTTTTCAGGAATTTCATGATCTGGAAGTTGATCGCTTGAAATCAGCTGTGACGCCTAAGAGCATCTCTTAAGGAATATGTTAAAAGCTTGCTCTTCATCTTTAAATCATAATTAGATGCTATGACATGAAATATTGACATCATAAAAACATCCCTGGATAAGCTTAATCAGTCATCCTTTTCAGGTTTACCAAAGGCTCTTCTGTCTGTGCTCTTGCATATAAACTTCATAACAGTTTTTTAAAAAGTCGATGCCTTACTTTTGATTGGCTAATGTCCTGTTTGTGAATCACTGTCCCTATTGTAAAATTGAGTCTCATTCTAAAATGAAAATCCTCTCTTCTGATTTTTATGGATACAATTTTATTTGGCTTAAACTAGATCGCATTTTTATTTGGCATAAATTACCATATACAAACTTTCAACAGATACCATTACTTTAAAAAATATTTGAATATTCAGTTGCACAGATGAATAGTGTCCTGATTGGTACTGAATAGTATATGAATTAAATGTTCTCTGGTGTAGGAAAAAATAAAGGATATTTAATCTCCATCTCTCAAAAAGATTATGAGAATTCAAAATACTTATGATATCAGTCACTTCTAAAGCAGATATGAACAGAATTTCTCAATTCTGTTAGTCTCTGAGAAGCAACAGGAATGTCACACAAAAATACCTCTGCAGCAAAATGTACATTAAGTCAAAAAAGAAACTTTATAAAAAATTTTCTTTTCCTCCCAATTTGTAAATAAAAAACCTACTAAGTCTGTTTCCACTGATTTTTCCAGGTACACATCTACAAAACATTGTCTTAGAAAAATTATTGTGTAATACATAAATAATTGACTTTTATAAACTTGGAAAAACTTTGTATAAATGACATTGTAAAAAGTACAGCGTGAAAGCTTTTTCAGCATTTCTACAATAAGCAGGTCCGGTTTTTTTCTTTCTTTATTAAAATTAACTAATGTTTGCCAATGTCAGTATAAAACCACAAGGTGCTGAAAGAGTGCTGAGCAAGTGTATTATGATATGGTATGTCATGAAAAATATGGTTTACGACATGTTGAAGTCAAACAAAATGTGTCTTTTTTTCTCCCTCTAAAATAACACTTTATTGGTTTGAGTTTTCTGAATCAGATTAATAGACCAATAACAAATTATCCTCATTCTAAAGTGAAGCGATCATATATAATTTTCCTGTCCTCCTTGAAAAAGTTAACCATTTGACTTTTCACATCCAGTCGTTGTACTCAATAAAAGAATTGGTGTCATAGAGTAGTTCTGATAGTAAGTTTAAATTAGTGTTTAAAATAGCTATTGCATTTAAAACTACATACTGAAATAAATTTCATTTTAAGTCACCTTCATTTCTTTTTAAGAGCTATTATTATGCTCATAAAAGATTTGCAAACTCCATCTATTGTGGTTTTGCCCTTGACACTTTAAAAAATGTCCAAATTATGTGGAATGGATCATAATAGAGAATAAAATATTAAATGCTTAAGATATTTTATATCTAGAAAATTGAGGAAAATATTTATTGTATATGGAGCCTGCAAGTTTTAAATAATACATAACATAAGTGTATGCATGTATGTACATGTAAATACTTTTTGATTGGAGTATTTTTTATGGTTAACAAGGCTTTTTTTGTTGTACTATTTGGAAAGATAATTAACCTAGTTTATGAGGGATTTATCTAGGCTTATTTCTAAGCTCCTAAATTTGAAAAATAGTAGTGCCTCTGATTCTGGAGGAGATTCTTACATCAAAGAATACAAATTTCATGATTCTAAAACCTATAGTTTTTATTAAGTGTTACTGATGATTAAGAACATTAGTTTAGCTTAGAGCTGTCCAAAGAAAGTACAACATAAGCCATATATACAATTAAAAATTTTCCAGTACTTATGTTAAAACTAGCAAAAAGAAAATCAATTTAATGACATTTTTACAATTTACTTTTATATCCAAAATACTTATTATATTTTGAAATAATACTATTTCTAAAAATCAAGGTATTTTATTTTTTTGTCTACAGTACAGTAGGGTCTTTCAAACCCAGTGTGGATTTACATTCACAGCACATCTTAATTTGGGCTAAACACATTTCAAGGCCTCATTAGCCATATGTGGCCAGTGGCTGTGCGTATCTAGTCCATTTCTTAAAATTTAGAAATAAGTAGGTCTAGCAGAAATAGAGACATCATTTTGCTGTGTTGTTTTTCTTTATCCAATAGAAATTGTGACTTTTTAATTTAAAATTTACTGATACACACATGCTTAGCAGTTATAAAAATGACAAGAGTTGAAAACAATTTCCCTTGCAGTGCTATTCACTAGCCTCCCCATTCCTTTTCTGAAGGCCAAGTGTTACTACTAATTTGTTGTATATTTTCCCAGAGCTGATTTTATATTTATTTTGTAAATGTACAGATTGTGACATTCTTATACATACTATTCTGCAGCTTGCTTTATTTTATATAATTACTTGAAAATATCTCCATCTGAAAATATAGGTTGTTGTTTCCAGCCTTTTGCTATTGCAAAAGATTGTGTATACATCATTTAACATATATATATATATGTGCATATTTGTTAGATAAGTTCTTAAAACTGAAGAATCAAAAAAGTTTCTGTGAAATTCTGTAGATATTGCTTAATTGTTCTCCATGGTATTTGTATTAGTTTTGACTCCCAAGATGCATGCGGGAGAGAGGGTCTGTTTCCCCACATGTTTATCAACATAGTGTGTTACCACACTTTTTGATCTTTGCCAATTTGAGAAAAAAACTGTAGTATCCTGTTGCAGCTTTAATATGAATTTCTTTTTATGAGTGATACTGGACATCTTTTTAACTATTTAAGAGTCATTTGCATTTTATTTTCTGTGAATTGCCCATGTCATTTGCTCATTTTTCTATTTGGTGGCTGGTCTTTTCCTTTGTCAATTTGCATGAGTCCTATATATGAAGAAAAGTTTTATATTACTTTTAACCTTGCTTATGGGTTTATATTTGCCTGCATAAATTTTACTGAACTTTTTCATCTTGTGTGGCTCCTAGATTTTATGTCACAAAGAATTTAGTTATTAGATTATTTTTTCTTAAGTTTTCTCAGAATGTTTTTAATTTTTGTAGGGTTTTGTTTTCCATATCCAAATGCTATGTCCATCTACAACTTATTTTGGTATAAAATGTAACAGATAGATCCAACTTTATCACTTTTTCTGAAGACTATCCAATCATTATTTATTTGAAATGTCATTACCTTTTGCTATATTTCTGTGTTTGGATCTATTTCTGGACATTCTATTCTATTCCATTGGTCTTATTAACATTCTGTTATCTATTGATGTGCACGTACATGCTTGTTTTAAGTACAGTAGCTTTTGTTGCTTTTTAATATCTTTTCACTTGGCTACTACCCTGCCCAAACCCAGTACAATTCTTTTTCAGATTATTCCTGTCTATCCAACCTGCTTGTGTTTCCACATGAACTTTAGAGTCAGCTTCTTTAATTTCTCAAAACATTCTGCTGGTATTTTTATTGAGAGTACATTAAATGAATAGATTAATTTGACAACTATCTGAGAATATATTATACTACCTTTCTAACTAGTTTTGTTTTTGTGTATCCCTTGGTATTCTTTTAAAGTTTTATTAAAATAGGTCTTTCATGTTTAAGTTTACCCCTAGTATTTTTTAAATATTTTTTCTATTACAGTATTCTATTCCACTAAAGCTTCTGACTTCTTGTTGCTTATATATATCAAGGCTATTGATTTTTTTCTTCAGCTACTTTACTGAATTCTCATCAACTGTTACAGTTTTTCAGTTGATTTTCATGGTTGTTACATGATCTTATCTGCAAATTATAACTTTAATATTGCTTTCCAATATTTATATCTTGTTTTTTCCTCTGTTTCATTTGTCTTGGTTAGTAAGCAATGGCTATTGTAATAGAGCTTTTTTATAGCCCAAAGGGAAATAGTCTTGATTTTTCTTTTCTACTCACATCCTTAAAATAAGTGTAATGAGAAAAACTGTGGGAAAACAAAGCATAACTATAACATGAATGGGGCAGCATTCACTTTATAGGTTATTCATGTCTTTTAGCACCCATTTATTCCTGCTTTCCTTATCATTTAGGCTTTGAAATTTCTATCACTATTCACCCCATACTAAGTACAAAAATGAAGAGAGTGGAGTATTCTTAAGGAGTCCAGTAAGAGAGAACAAACAAAATACAACTGAGGTGATCTGTTCCATGGTAGACCATATATACAAGGTACAGCAGTGGCATGGAAATGGGAGTGATGAATTTTTTTGGAAAATCAAAGGACTCCTAGAGGAAATGATACCTGAGCATTAGAGGGATGCACAAGAATCACTAGGCAAATAAGAGGACTAAAAACGCACCCTAGACAGACAAAACAACAATAGCATGGAGGTCTGAAACAGCTTACTATTTGGTATTTTAAAGCTGTTTGTGTATTTATAAGCTGTTGTTATAGTTGGAATATAAACTATGAGAGGATATAGAAAGAGAGAAAAAAAAAGAAGTGTGCATATAGCATGAATTCTCAATAGAAATGGGTAGCCAGCTCCTGTAGAGAAAAATAAAGAATCACCTAGAAAAGGTATGTCATAAACTATGCTTTTCATCCCTACCCATCCCCTGGGATATTAATGGTAAAGGGAGTATGCCTTATCTTTCAGGAGTGTTTGGGTTGAAAGAGTTTGAGAACTACTAATTCAGACAATACAGAGCCCGTAAAGTGTGTAAGGGAGGGTATAATATAGATTTACATTGTAGAACATTCCTTTGATAACAGTTTGAAGGAGCGTTGAAGGACTGCAGAGAGGACAGGCTGGGCTAAGGGAGAAACCCTTTAAAAAGCTACTGCAGGAGATCATGAAGCAATGTAGATCTAACTACCACGTCAGAGTGAAGATTATTCGAGGAATATATAAGAAATGGAATTGATAGAACTTAGCAAGTTCTACCAATATGTAAGGTGCTAGAGAAGAAAGGAGGGAGGTAGTCTTTATTGTTCTTAGCATGTTGACAAAAAGAATTATTTGGGAAGGAAGTTGATAGTAGTTACTAATATAGTATGAACTTCCCTCATTAGCTAGTGATTTTGATTATCTTTATTTTCCATGACCATAAATATTTAAGAGCTGCTGGGAAGACAAGAATAATCATTTGCTGAGTAACTATTGGTCATCACTCTGAAACATAAAAATGAGTACCACAGTTTGCTATGTCTAGGAATTCCAGTATTATTAATATCACTATTAGTCTCTAAGATGTGTTATTGGTGTTAGGCATATATTAATGCACTTTAATTTTTGTTTCCATGCTCTTTAGAAATCCTGCAGAGGGCAGCCTCGTGGATGGCCCCGAAGCAAGCCTGATGGAACAGGACAGAACCAACCATGTTGTGGGCAACAGACTCAGTCCATTCCTGACACCATCTCCTTCTCCCATTTGCCAGACCGAACCTCTGGCTATCAAGTTCCAGAATGGAAGCCCATTAACTGAGAGACTTTGGCCAGAAGTAAATGGAGACACCAAGTGGCAGTCTCTCAAAAGTTACCATGGAATACCCCACATGAAGCGCAGCCAGAACAGTCGTGTGAGTCCGGACTTGGTACAAGAAGGTAGAGGGTATTCCAAGTGTTTGCAAAACGGAGGAATAAAACGCACAGTTAGTGAACCTTCTCTCTCTGGGCTCCATCAGAACAAGAAATTGAAACAAGACCAAAAGGCTAATGGCAAAAGAAAGAACTTCGGGGAAAGCCAAGAAAGAAATCCAGGCAAAGGCAGCAGTCAACTAAGTGTCTCCGATTTAAGTGACAAGAGAGAATCTGTGAGCTCTGTAGCCCAAGAACATGCAGTTAAAAATTTCACCAGTTTTTCAACACATAACTGCATCGGGTTTGAAAATTCAGAGCTTCAGATTCTGAATGGGCAGGAAGAGAAAAGTGCTATCTATCGTGACAAGAACATTGTATTACTTCTTAAAAACAAGGCAGTGCTAATGCCTAATGGTGCTACAGTTTCTGCCTCTTCCATGGAAAACACACATGGTGAACTCCTGGAAAAAACACTCTCTCAATATTATCCAGATTGTGTTTCCGTTGCGGTGCAGAAAACCACATCTCACAAACATGCCATTAACAGTCAGGCTACTAATGAGTTGTCTTGTGAGATCACTCACCCATCGCATACCTCAGGGCAGATCAACTTCCCACAGACCTCGAACTCTGAGCTGCCTCCAGAGCCAGCTGCAGTGCTGACTGAGGCCCGCGATGCTGATAATGCCAGTAAACCAGCTGTGCTGCTAGGCGCTTGTCCCTTTCAGAAACCAGAGCAAATGCCAGTTTTCAAGATATGCCCATCTCCTGCAGAAAACAGTAACATCCAAGGAACCATAAAGCTAGTGTCTGGTGAAGAATTCTGTTCAGGTTCCAGCAGCAATTTGCAGACTCCTGGTGGCAGCTCTAAGCGGTATTTAAAGCAAAATGAAATGAATGGTGCTTACTTCAAGCAAAGCTCAGTGTTCACTAAGGATTCTTTTTCTGCCCCTACTACACCCCCAGCATCGCAGTTGCTTCTTTCCCTACCTCCTCCTCTTCCACAGGTTCCTCAGCTTCCTTCAGAAGGAAACGGCACTCTGAATGATGGGGTTTTGGAAGAACACCATGGCTACCCCAGCCAAAGTCACACAACCTCTTTAAGGGAAGTAAAAATAGAGGGTCAGCCTGAGGCACCATCACCCCAGAGTCCCAATCCATCTACGCACCTATCCAACCACTCTCTGATGCTTCCGGAAAGGCCTCAGAATAATTGTGTTAACAAGAATGACATACGGACTCCAGGGACAATGACTGTTCCATTGTGTTCTGAGAAAACAAGACAAATATCAGAACATCTCAAACATAACTTACCAAATCTTGGCAGTAGTGGAAATCCACAGGACCACTGCCAACAGTTCATGGGACACAAAGAGCAAGAGATTCGGAAGGGTCGAGACAAGGAACAAGCAACAGATGCTGTGCTCCCACAACAGCCCTATCTAAGACCTGGGTGGATTGAATTGAAGGCCCCTCACTTTCATCAAGCAGAATCCCATATAAAATGTAATGAGGCATCACTCCGGTCAATTCTTCAGTATCACAACAACCCATCCAATCAAATGACCTCCAAACAATACACTGGAAATTCCAACATGCCTGGGGAGCGCCCACGGCAAGCTTACATCCAGAAAATAATGCAACCAGAGCAGAGGCCACAAAAGTACCAAACTGAGATGCATCAAGCACAGTCTCAAGGGACAGTGGACCATCATCTCCCGTTCCCAAAACCCTCACTCCAGCTGCAATTTTCCAAGACAGATCCTTCACCTGAAGCTCACACACAGTCACCGTGTGCCCCTAGATGTCATTTTCAACAAAGACCAGATCCTCAAGTTGAAAAACTCATGCCCCTGAATTTAAAACAGCACTTGAATCAACAGGCTTCAGAGACTGAGCCATTCTCAAACTCACACCTTTTGCAACGTAAGCCTCATATACAGGCAGCACAAACACAACCATCTCCAAACCCACATCTCTCCCAAATCCAGCAGCAGCAGCAAAAATTACAAATGAGGAATAAAGAACAAATGCCCCAGACTCTTCCTCATCCCCAAGGCAACAACAATGAGCAAAGAGAAGGGTCATTCTTTAGCCAGGTTAAAGTGGAAGGATTCATTCACAGTGAAAATCAGTATTTGAAATCAAGTGAGTTCCAGACTCATAACACCCAAATAGGATTGGAGCAAGTGCAAAATGTGAATAGTAGAAATTCCCCCTATGGTCACAGTGTGAAATCAAATGCAAACAAGGTGCAGATTTCTTGTTCAAACAATACCCACCTAGCTCCAGAGAATAAAGAACAGACTATACATGCTGAACTCATTGCAGGAAACAAGACCCCAAACCTGCATCACATGCAGTATTTTCTAAATAATGTGACCCCAAAGCAAGATGTTCTTCCCAGGTGCTTTCAAGAACAGGAGCAGAAGCCTCAACAAGTTTCAGTTCTACAGGGATATAAAAGTAGAAACCAAGATATTTCTGGCCACCAAGCTGTACAACTCGCTCAGCAAAGGCACCTGATGCAAAGCCAAGCAAATGCATTCTCTGTGCCTGACCAGGGAGGCAGTCACGTTCAGACCCCTCCCCAGAAGGACATTCAAAAGCATGCAGCTCTGAGGTGGCACCTCTTACAGAAGCAAGAACAGCAGCACATACAACCCCAAATGGAGTCTCGCCCTAATCAGACACACAGGCCAGTTAAGGTTGAACCTGGATCCAAGCCTCATGCCTGTATGCGCCCCATGTCAGCACAGCCAGAAAATAAAACATGGAAAAAGATCACCAAGCAAGAGATTCCACCTCCAAGCTGTGATAACATGCAACAAAGGAGCATCCTTGAGACCATGGAGCAACATCTGAAGCAGTTTCAGGTCAAATCATTATTTGACCATAAGGCTCTCACTCTCAAATCACAGAAGCAAGTAAAAGTTGAAATGTCAGGACCAGTCACAGTTCTAACGAGACAAACCACTGCCGCAGAGCTTGATGGCCACACCCCAGCTTTAGAGCAGCAAGCGACTCCTTCAGAAAAGACACCAACCAAAAGAACAGCTGGTTCTGTTCTCAATAATTTTTTAGAGTCACCTTCCAAGTTACTAGATACGCCTATAAAAAATTTATTGGATACACCTGTCAAGACTCAGTATGATTTCCCATCATGCAGATGTGTAGGTAAGTGCCAGAAATGTCCTGAGACACATGGTGTTTATCCAGAATTAGCAAATTTATCTTCAGATATGGGATTTTCTTTCTTTTTTTAAGTCTTGAGTCTGGCAGCAATTTGTAAAGGCTCATAAAAATCTGAAGCTTACATTTCTTGTCTTTAAATTACAGATGCTTGCGCTGTGGAGAGAACTTCACTTACATTCAGTTTTCCCAAAAAATTAACACCATTGTGCATGCTCATTTTACACAATACTCAAACCCTTTAAAATATAAAAGTCTCTGTTTTAGAGTAACCAATCTATTTAACTCTTTGTATATCATCTCCTGGAGAGAAAGCCAGGCAGTAAAAACATCTGAGAAAATAACTGCCATGTGCAAACTCATGTAGGAACTTTTAATATTTTTTATTCAAGGTTGAATGTGTTAGTTGCTTTACAAGATTAATTTCTAGATATAGGGGAATTTATTATATTCCATTTTGGTGAGTTAGAGGAAATTGTAAGGCTGAAGTTCTGAATATTCATAAAGTTGCCCTTTCTCCATTTATATACTTAAAACATTACGGGATTTATGTTCATTCTTTATTATATTTTCTTGTTAAAGTTTCATCTTTTTTATAGAAAATATGGCATTTCCTTTTCTTTTTTGAACACCTTTTTGTTAAAAATCAAGTTACGTGATAGTTCTGTTGTAATAGGGGAATATTTTGCTGATGGTTGCAGATGTATATATCTCCTAATTATAGTTACTCGAATATAACAGGAGGCATTTGAAAAAAATGTATGTTAAACTCATGTGGCTACTGGCCCACCCACCCCATGTTCCTCTTACAACGGGACGGCCCACGTTTTATGGAAGAATGGAGGGAGGACCCACCCTGCCCCTTTGTGTGTGTTTAATGTTAGGTTGCCTCCTGGGGCTAACATGCCGCACATGCCATAGGTGCAAGTAGGTAAGTTATAATCATCCCTACTTCCTTCTCCTATCACCCTAGCCCTTTTTCTCCCCACTTTTCATCTTTGATAGTTTACAAAAAAACCTCTCTTACCTGACCCTCTCTCCAGTATTTTCTCTCATCACAAATTGTTGCAAAGTGCATACAAATGTGGGTCTGGACTCAGTATTCTTATTTTTAAAATAGAAAGTCAATATTGTGGGGAAACAAGGAGAAAAAGGTATCTTGACAATAAAACTGATCAATATCCTAGGGGTGAGAAAAGACAGAAAATTTTATTTTTCATCTTTTAATATCCAGGCAGCAGGCAGGCTTCTAGTTAGTTAGTGATTTTTTTTTTCACTTTAAAAAATTGTACTGCAGTTAATCTTACATATAATATATTATAATTCCCTCACTATTTTGTTCACTTCCACTTATTTGATTTAAAATAAATAATTTCTTATCCCATATCTGAAATGGTAATTTAATATTTTTATCCAACCACCAGCATGTACATATACTTAATTATTTGGCACATTTTCTAATACATTACTCCATCAATTTACTCATTTTAAAGAAAAAAAATGTTTAAAGTCACATTTAGGGCCCTTAATGTGCAGTTGGGGGATACGCTTTGTGGATGTAGCCTTTATATTTAGTATAATTGAGGTCTAAAATAATAATCTTCTATTATCTCAACAGAGCAAATTATTGAAAAAGATGAAGGTCCTTTTTATACCCATCTAGGAGCAGGTCCTAATGTGGCAGCTATTAGAGAAATCATGGAAGAAAGGTAATTAACGCAAAGGCACAGGGCAGATTAACGTTTATCCTTTTGTATATGTCAGAATTTTTCCAGCTTTCACATACAAAGCAGTAAACAATTGTAAATTGAGTAATTATTAGTAGGCTTAGCTATTCCAGGGTTGCCAACACTACACACTGTGCTATTCACCAGAGAGTCACAATATTTGACAGGACTAATAGTCTGCGAGCTGGCACAGGCTGCCCACTTTGAGAGGGATGCCAGAAAACCCAGGCACGAACAAGAACCAGCCAGCCAGCCTGCCAGGCACAAGGGTGCTGGCACTGGCTGCAAAGAGAGGCCCCGCTCCGGCGTTCCCACTTGACAGAGTGTCAAAGAGAAAAGAGGGGGAAATGTGGTATGAGGAAAGGAACCATTCAGTTAAATTCACCTACAGCTGTGAATGAGTAGTTATCACTAAAGATGTCCCTTAATATGAGAACAGGGCAAGTGTGAAATACTGAATAGAAATAGAGACAGATTATATGTATAGCTGCATTTTTTTTTTACTGTCAATCACAGGTATGCAAGTATTTACCTGAATCTACACAGTTACTCCTGCATGCAGAAGACTCTTAGGAGCAAGATAATCAATGCAGAGAGAGAGTTTCTTATAGATATCCATAGCTCTGAGCTGTTACTATGCTAGGGTGCCTTTTCTTTAAGAGGTAGGCAGTGTTATCACTAAAATACATTAGAAGACATTCTGGGCAGCAAGGACATATTCCATATCATTCTTGCTCCATTTCCCAATTATTAATTTCTAAATTAACATGTAGAAACTCCCTTAAAAAAAAATCTAGTAGCCTGGCCAAAATAGTGAATTTCCCTTTAAAAAAAAAAGAGTACTTTTTTTTTCTTTTTAGCAAGTAGTAAGTAGTGAAGTACCTTGGTCATAAGAGAAAAATATAATCTCTTTCTAGAACTATCCTATTTTTCAAAATTGCTGAATACTAGTTATTTGCCAGCCTCCTTTTTAAAAATGTAAGGGATTCTTTGAGGAGTAGTTCCACCTAAAATCTTTTATGCTTCCCCAAGTTTTAAAATAGCTAAATTTAAAAAAGGACAAAAATCAAAGAGTCTATATCTTACAAGGCTGAATTTAGAAAACTTAAAAAAGCTTTGTGCTTTGTGATATTATGTATAAAAATAAGCTTTCCCATTATTTTCACCCAACATATGATTTCAAATAGCTCATTACAATTATCAAAATACAAGGCTTAAAGGCTGTTATCCAGTTGGTTGGTTTAGACCTATTTTTAAAAAATAAACCATTCATTTCTCAGGATGTGGTCATAGAATAAAATTGTGCTCAAATGTTCAATATTTTGGTTGCCTCTTAGATTCATTTGCTAATTTTTATGTGTGTATGTTTCTGTGGATTTCTTTAAGGTTTGGACAGAAAGGTAAAGCTATTAGGATTGAAAGAGTCATCTATACTGGTAAAGAAGGCAAAAGTTCTCAGGGATGTCCTATTGCTAAATGGGTAAGTGTAACTTGACAAGGGCCTTTGGTCTCCAATCTTGGGCATTTGATTCATTAGTCTAACCCTGAGAATTGGGTAACCTGGATCAAAGGGTCATTTATGCCAGTTGAAAGGAACATAGCTTATACATAGTTTATTGTGTGTTATCTCTTTAAGAAAAAGGCAGACAAGTCTTTAAATCATGCACAAACCACATTTAATTGAACGAATCAAATGGTGAGAAAGAGGGTCTGCTCAGGTGCCTGCTGAAAGTGTCATTCTTCCTGGAATGTGAAGAAGTGCTCCTTAATCCTTTAAATGACTTCAGTCAGTCTTGATACTGTCATTTATAAAAACCTTGAACTTTATGAAGAAGACTTGTACGTCTTCCATCTAGCTCTGGTTTTAATGCAGGGGTCAGTGCCCCCACTCTGCTGGATCTGCTAAACGTTGAATAATACTTCTGCGTCTGTCCTGGTTCTGACCACTTTGTGGATGGGCAGCAAAAGGCAAATTGCTCGTGCTGATAAATATTACCCTAATTATGACCCAGATGTGAAAAAAATATACATACATACATCAATGCTCTCATCTGCTGCAAGTGACCCTTGTTTTGTTTTGGTTGGGGTGGGGGGTGTTGGGGTGGAATGGTGACCTGCACAGGTGGTTCGCAGAAGCGGCAGTGAGGAGAAGCTACTGTGTTTGGTGCGGGAGCGAGCTGGCCACACCTGTGAGGCTGCAGTGATTGTGATTCTCATCCTGGTATGGGAAGGAATCCCACTGTGTCTGGCTGACCAACTCTACTCGGAGCTCACGGAGACGCTGAGGAAATACGGCACACTCACCAATCGTCGGTGTGCCCTGAATGAAGAGTAAGTGAAGCCCAGGCCCTCTCCTCTTTCCGCTGATAGGAATGTCTAATCATTGGTTTAAAAGAGAGTTGAACCTGAAGTTTTACGTTTATAAAATGGGGATCAAAATGCCTGTTTCACAATCATGCAACAGAAAATTATATTTGCTAACGTGGATCATTTGAGGTAGTTTCATTAACTAGTATTTTATACCTTCAGACAGAGTTAGCCATTGGTTAGGAGCAGCTTGCTGGAAGTCTGTCTACACACATGAACTCAGTTATGCCATAAACTTGAAAATATTTGTGTGTCCAAATCCTACGAGTAACAACTCTTTTGTGTGCTTGCCACCACATTAGTAAGCACTGACACCACTTCCACGTTGCAGTATCTAAAACAGTAAGTTTGGTGAGAAACTTTGGGATCCCCAGGTCAAGGACCTTAATACACATGTAGCAAACATAAAAATTCAAGGCCTGCAGAAAGTTTGTAGAAACAAACTGATTTTGACTGTAGTTCTATCTAGTTTATTATTTCCTCAGTAGTAATCAAAATTGCATTCATTTTTACTAAACAAAATCAAGAAAATTGTGGCTATGGATATGGATTACTTTCCAGGAATATAAAAATTTGGATATGAGAATAGGAATATGCAGTTAAATATATTTAGTGCATCCAGGTGCTGGTATGTTTTTGTTTGTGATTTGTACCTATTTTTTTAACTTCATTCGCTGGTAGGAGTTCTAAATCTTAACTTGGAGAAAGCTTCATTGCTCTTCCTCTCATGCGGTAGCGCTGTATCACATTAAAAGAATAACGAAAAATTTACTGTGCTGCCCTGCAATCCTACAGTAGTTATTTTCCTCACAATTGATTCTAAAATAATTTTAATTTTGCACTTCCTTTAGTGTCCTTTCCTCTGCATTCACCTACCTACAGAACAGTTTACTGAGCTTACGGAAAAGCTCAGCTGCTCCCTGCACAGCCCACTGCTGAACACATTTGTTCTGTGCTGATTATGACTCTGACTGATGGGATTTCCCTGACTTGATGTTAACATAGGCTCTCTCTCTGGATCATGGCAGGGAGGGGTGCAGATCAACTACACATAGTCTATTTAGGAAAGTTATTTTTTCTATATGAAAGTATGACTTGGCTTTCTGTGGTAATGATCCAAAAAATACCATGGTGCATACCTCCCTGCCATAAATCCACTTTTACAGATGATATGTTGGAAGGTAGAAGCACTGACGCATGCCATGTGACTCATAAACTTACAAAGGATTGCTTTAGATGTAAAATACTCTTTGGTTTACCCTTTCTTTGTTCCTTCTTTGAATAAATGTATTTAGGCATCTTTAATCAGAAAGAAAATGAAAGTTAAGGCACCTTGAGCTGATGTTAGTGATAGCATTTTTCTCAGGAATTCAGTACCAGGGCCTTGTTTGTTTGTTTTTTTTTAAGTAGATTTCCTCTTACACCTGATGAACTTCATAAACCACAGGAGAACTTGTGAAAGTGGCAGTTGTTTCATGTAAATTTCTTGAAGTTTCATGCAATCTATATTTCACGTTTTTGTAATTGATTTAATTTTCATTAGTATTATATATACATCACTGGTATTTTTCCCTTGAAGGCTTTTCCTTAATTGCTAAACGTCATTGCCTAAAATCGAATCTGCCATATAGAAAGAAATTCTATGTTAAAAACTTTCCTAAATTGTGTCATTTTGCATTTGAAGACCATGAACAGTGACTGGGCCAGAGTCTAAGAAAAATTATAATTTCTTTAACTACTTTAAGTAGGAGGTGAATACAAAACTATTAAAAATCAAATTTCAACTATTAAAGTATTTTTAAAGGCCAGTCTATATACTTTTGCTCATCCTTGTCTAGAACTTCAAAGTAATGATGAGTAATTATTTAGATGAAGTTTTAGCTTTGAGCTACTCATACTTGGAGCAGTTCTCCAAACAAAACAAAACAAAACAAAAAATATACTTAAGATCCATGATTAAAATGGACACTTAACCCAATGACAACAGAGACTTCACTCAGATATAGTTTTTTAAGTTTCTTTTACCCCATAAAATAAATTTTATTTTCTGTCTGACAGAAGTCAAAATTATGACCTTTTGCCAAGAACACAGTATAATCTCAAATTGGGGCTGCTGACTCATTTTATCGTTGAGAGTTGTGTGAGCCTCATCACTGGATCATTCGTGATCCCTAGTGCCCGCGTGGAACACGCCCACCCAGTGTGAGTCCAGAAAATTACTGAGAGCCAGCTTTCAGTGGGAAACTCAAAAGTGGATTTTTACATTTCCTTTGAGCCAAACCAGCTGTTGTTTCTCCTTTAAAGATTTCCCCTTTGAGATTTTCCATTTCATTACTAAACCTAATCAGTATTTTTTTGGCAAGTAAAGAGTTGTGGGAGTGTATCTGTCATTATAAGAAAGTCAAAGTCAGAAATGCCTTCTACCATGCTGGGTGATGTTAAACTTTTAAAGAAACTTTGTATCACAAAAGTTTTCAAACAAACGGAAATGAAGTAATGCAATACAGTGAATCCCGTGGATTCATCACACAACTTCAATATTTATCAACAACTGTTTCACTTATTTCCTACCCTCACACCCACCCCCGCTAGTGTTTTAAAACAAAACACAGGTACCATCTCATCTCAACTATGTACACTTCAGTGCATATCTCTAACAGATAAGGATTCTTTTTATAAAACCTAGTCAGTGTCACCACCATTCATCTCAAAATTGACAATGATTATTTAATGCCACTTAAAGTTTAGACCATGTTCAATTTCCCCAATTGAATCTTGTCTCCAGAAGGAAAAATAAAATCAAAAGTAAAAGGATATTGAGAAAAAGAAAGTCCACACTGTGCATTTGATTGAGGCTTTTAAGTAAAGTGGTCAGTTCATGCCTGTTTAGTATAATTATTAATTATTAATAGAACTTCACTTTCAAAAGTGTCCTAGTTTAAAGATACATTATATGATTTCCAAACCTCTTTTCATTTACAGTAGTTTCCCTTCCTTTCTATGAGTTTTTTAAAGAGACTGAATGATTTGTTCTATAAATTTTCCACATTCTGGATTTGCCTGATTTACACACTTCTTATTTTGTTTAACTTATTCTTCTATCCCCAGAAACTTCTGTACACTGGTAATTAGAGACCTAAATATGTTATATATGCATACATATATCTATATATTGGCAAAATGATTCATAAACAATGATTAAACATAGTTCTTCATAACCATAAGGAGAGACATAATGTCTTTGTTCCATTTACAGTGATCTTAAGAGTGTTCAGTGAGTTGAAGAGTTGTCACCTCGATCCAGCCATTATAAAGTTGCACAGAACACTTTCACCTAATAGACAATCATTGTCTGTTTCCACTATTTTGTTACAATTTGGAAATTGATAATTTTCTTCCTTTTTTGATGTATAATTTTTTTCATTTAAATTTATATTTTGCTGGTTTTCTATACTTGCATGTTTGAATATCTGATCTTTTATATTTTTTTAGAAAAAAATTTTCAGAAATCCAAATGGTATCTCAAAGGTTGAGATTGTTTTTTTGTTTTTTTTAATTTTCATTTCACTAATCTACAATTACATGTGCAACATTATGGTTACTAAACTCCCCACTTCATCAAGTCCCCCGCACATACCCCCCATTAAAGTCACTGTCCATCAGCATAGTGAGATGCTATAGAATCAATACTTGTCTTCCCTGAGTTGTACAGCCCTCCCCGTGCCCCACCCCTACATTATGTCTCCTAATCATAATGCCCCTTCTTCCCCCTTGTCCCTCCCTTCCCATCCATCCTCCCTAGTCCCTTTCCCTTTGGTAACTGTTAGTCCATTGATGGGTTCTGCTAGTCTGCTACTGTTTTGTTCCTTCAGTTTTTTTCTTTGTTCTTATACTCCACATATGAGTGAAATCACTTGATACTTGTCTTTCTCCACTTGGCTTATTTCACTGAGCATAATACCGTCTAGCTCCATCCATGTTGTTGCAAACGGTAGCATTTGTTTTCTTCTTATGGCTGAATAGTATTCCATTGTGTATATGTACCACCACTTCTTTATCCATTCATCTACTGATGGACACTTAGGTTGCTTCCATTTCTTGGCTATTGTAAATAGTGCTACGATAAACATAAGGGTGCATCTGTCTTTTTCAAACGGGGCTGCTGCATTCTTAGGGTAAATCCCTAGGAGTGGTATGCCTGGGTCAAATAGAATTTCTATTTTTAGTTTTTTGAGGAACCTCCATACTGCTTTCTGTAATGGTTGAACTAATTTGCATTCTCAGCAGTGTAGGATGGTTCCCCTTTCTCCACATCCTCGCCAACATTTGTTGTTGTTTGTGTTTTGGATGGTGGCCATCCTTACTGGTGTGAGGTGATATCTCATTGTGGTTTTAATTTGCATTTCTCTGATGATTAGCGATGTGAAGCATCTTCTCATGTGCCTGTTGGCCATCTGAATTTCTTCTTTGGAGAACTGTCTATTCAGATCCTCTGCCCATTTTTTAATTGGATTATTTGCTTTTTGTTTATTGAGGTACGTGAGTTCTTTATATATTTTGGGTGTCAACCCCTTTTCGGATATGTCATTTATGAATACATTCTCCCATACTGTAGGATGTCTTTTTGTTCTACTGATGTTGTCCTTTGCTGTGCAGAAGCTTTTCAGCTTGATATAGTCCCACTTGTTCATATTTGCTTTTGTTTCCCTTGCCCGGGGAGATATGTTCATGAAGAAGTTGCTCATGTTTATGTCCAAGAGATTTTTGCCTGTTTCTTTCTAAGAGTTTTATGGTTTCATGACTTACATTCAGGTCTTTGATCCATTTTGAGTTTGCTTTTGTGTATGGGGCTAGACAGTAGTCCAGTTTCATTCTGTTACATGTAGCTGTCCACTTTTGCCAACCCCAGCTATTGAGCAGGCTGTCATTTCCCCATTGTATATCCATGGTTCCTTTATCGTATATTAATTGACCGTATATGTTTAGGATAATGTCTGGACTCTCTATTCTGTTCCACTGGTCTGTGGGTCTGTTCTTGTGCCAGTACCAAATTGTCTTGATTACTGTGGCTTTGTAAGTAGAGCTTGAAGTCTGGGAGTGTAATTCCCCCTGTTTTATTCTTCCTTCTCAGGATTGCTTTGGCTATTTGGGGTTTTTGTGGTTCCATATGAATTTTAGAACTATTTGTTCCAGTTCATTGAAGAATGCTGTTGGTATTTTGATAGGGATTGCATTGAATCTGTAGATTGCATTAGGTAGTATAGCCATTTTGACAATATTTATTCTTCCTAGCCAAGAGTATGGGATGAGTTTCCATTTGTTAGTGCCCTCTTTAATTTCTCATGGGAGTCTCTTGTAGTTTTCAGGGTATAGGCCTTTCACTTCCTTCGTTAGGTTTATTCCTAGGTATTTTATTCTTTTTCATGCGATTGTAAATGGAATTGTTTTCCTGATTTATTTCTGTTAGCTCATCGTTAGTGTATAGGAAAGCAAAAGATTTCTGTGTGTTAATTTTGTATCCTGCAACTTTGCTGAATTCAGATATTAGTTCTAGTAGTTTTGGAGTGGAATCTTTAGGGTTTTTTATGTACAATATCATGTCATCTGCAAATAGTGACAGTTTGACTTCTTCTTTACCAATCTGGATGCCTTGTAATTTTTTGTTTTGTCTGATTGCCATGGCTAGGACCTCCAGTACTATGTTGAATAACAGTGGAGAGAGTGGGCATCCCTGTCTTGTTCCCGATCTTAGATGAAAAGCTTTCAGCTTCTCGCTGTTAAGTATGATATTAGCTGTGGGATTGTCATATATGGCATGTATTATGTTGAGGTACTTGCCCTCTATACCCATTTTGTTGAGAGTTTTTATCATGAATGGATGTTGAATTTTGTCAAATGCTTTTTCAGCATCTATGGAGATGATCATGTGGTTTTTGTTCTTTTTGTTGATGTGGTGGATGATGTTGATGGATTTTCGAATGTTGTACCATCCTTGCATCCCTGAAATGAATCCCACTTGATCATGGTGTATGATCCTCTTGACGTATTTTTGAATTCAGTTTGCTAATATTTTGTTGAGTATTTTTGCATCTACATTCATCAGGGATACTGGTCTGTAATTTTCTTTTTTGGTGGGGTCTTTGCCTGGTTTTGGTATTAGAGTGATGCTGGCTTCATAGAATGAGTTTGGAAGTATTCCCTCCTCTTCTATTTTTTGGAAAACTTTAAGAAGAATGGGTATTATTTCTTCTCTATATGTCTGATAAAATTCAGCAATGAATCCATCTGGCCTGGGGGTTTTGTTCTTGGGTAGTTTTCTGATTACCAATTCAATTTTGTTGCTGGTGATTGGTCTGTTTAGGTTTTCTGTTTCTTGCTTGGTCAGTCTTGCAAGGTTGTATTTTTCTAAGAAGTTGTCCATTTCTTCTAGGTTATCCAGCTTGTTAGCATATAGATTTTCATAGTATTCTCTAATAATTCTTTGTGTTTCTGTGGGGTCCATTGTGATTTTTCCTTTCTCATTTCTGATACTGTTTATGTGTGTAGATTCTCTCTTTCTCGTAAGAAGCTTGGCTAGGGGTTTATCTATTTTGTTTATTTTTTCAAGAACCAGCTCTTGGTTTCATTGATTTTTTCTATTTTTTTAGGCTTCTCAATTTTATTTATTTCTTCTGTAATCTTTATTATGTCCCTCCTTCTAGTGATTTGGGGCCTCATTGGTTCTTCTTTTTCCAATTTCAATAATTGTGACATTAGACTATTCATTTGGGATTGTTCTTCCTTCTTTAATAGGCCTGGATTGCAATATACTTTCCTCTTAGAACTGCCTTTGCTGCATCCCACAGAAGTTGGGGTTTTGTGTTGTTGTTGTCATTTGTCTCTATATATTGTTTGACCTCTGATTTAATTTGGTCGTTAGTCCATTGATTATTTAGGAGCATGTTATTAAGCCTCCATGTATTTGTGAGCCTTTTTGTTTTCTTTGTACAATTTTTATTTCTAGTTTTATACCTTTATTATCTGAAGTGCTGGTTGGTAGAATTTCCATATTTTTGAATTTACTGAGTTCCTTTCAGTGGCCTAGTATGTGGTCTATTCTGGAAAATGTTACATGTGCACTTGAGACGAATATGTATCCTACTGCTTTTGGGTGTAGAGTTCTGTAGATGTCTGTTAGGTCCATCTGTTCTAGTGTGTTGTTCAGTGCCTCTGTGTCTTTACTTATTTTCTGTCTGGTTGATCTGTCCTTTGGAGTGAGTGGTGTATTGAAGTCTCCTAAACGAATGCATTGCTTTCTATTTCCTCTTTTAATTCTGTTAGTATTTATTTCACATATGTTGGCACTCCTGTGTTGGGTGCATATATATTTTTTTAATATAATTTATTTTATTATCATTAATCTACAATTACATGTGCAATATTATGGTTATTAAACTACCCCTTCATCAGGTCCCCCCCACCAACCCCATTACAGTCACTGTCCATCAGCGTAGTGAGATGCTATAGAATCACTACTTGTCTTCTCTGAGTTGTACTGCCCTCCCCGTGCCCCCCCAACATTACATCTGCTAATCGTAATGCCCCTTTTTCCCTCTTATCCCTCCCTTCCCGCCCATTTTCCCCAGTCCCTTTCCCTTTGGTAACTATTAGTCCGTTCTTGGGTTCTGTGAGTCTGCTGCTGTTTTGTTCCTTCAGTTTTTTTCTTTGTTCTTATACTCCACATATGAGTGAAATCATTTGATACTTGTCTTTTCGGCTTGGCTTATTTCACTGAGCATAATACCCTCTAGCTCCATCCATGTTGTTGCAAATGGTAGGATTTGTTTTCTTCTTATGGCTGAATAATATTCCATTGTGTATATGTACCACTCTTCTTTATCCATTCATCTACTGATGGACACTTAGGTTGCTTCCATTTCTTGGCTATTGTAAATAGTGCTGCGATAAACATAGGGGTGCATCTCTCTTTTTCAAACTGGGCTGCTGCATTCTTAGGGTAAATTCCTAGGAGTGGAATTCCTGGGTCAAATGGTATTTCTATTTTGAGTTTTTTGAGGAACCTCCATACTGCTTTTCACAATGGTTGAACTAATTTGCAGTCCCACCAGCAGTGTAGGAGGGTTCCCTTTTCTCCACATCCTCGCCAACATTTGTTGTTGTTTGTGTTTTGGATGTTGGCCATCCTCACTGGTGTGAGGTGATATCTCATTGTGGTTTTAATCTGCATTTCTCTGATGATTAGCGATGGGAGCATCTTTTCATGTGCCTGTTGGCCATCTGAATTTCTTCTTTAGAGAAGTGTCTTTTCATGTCCTCTGCCCATTTCTTAATTGGATTATTTGCTTTCTGTTTGTTAAGGTGCATGAGTTCTTTATATATTTTGGATGTCAACCCTTTATCAGATATGTTTTTTATGAATTTATTCTCGGTGCATATATATTTTAAATGGATATATCTTCTTGTTGGGGACCCCTTTATCATTATGTAATGTCCTTCTTTATCTCTTGCTACTTTCTTTGTTTTGAAGTCTATTTTGTCTGACACAAGTACTGTAGCACCTGCTTTTTTCTCCCTGTTGTTTACATGAAATATCTTTTTCCATCCCTTCACTTTTAGTCTGTGTATATCTTTGGGTTTGAGGTGAATCTGTTGAACAGCATATAGATGGGTCTTGCTTTTTTATCCATTCTATTACTCTGTGTCTTTTGATTGGTGCATTCAGTCCATTTACATTTAGGGTGATTATCTATATATATATATATATAGTTGTTGCCAATGCCAACTTGAGATTCGTGGTTACCAAAGGTTCAAGGGTAGCTTCTTTCTATCTAACAGTCTAACTTAACTCTCTTATTAAGCTATTATAAACACAGGCTGATGATTCTTTATTTCTCTCCCTTCTTATTCTTCCTCCTCCATTCTTTATATGCTAGGTGTTTTATTCTGTACTCTTTTATGTTTCCTTTGACTGTTTTTGTGGATAGTTGATTTTATTTTTTGCCTTTAGTTAGTATTTGTATGGTCTGCTTTCTTTGCTGTGTTTTTATTTTCTCTGGTGACATCTTTTTGCCTTATGAGTGCTTCCATCTGGAGCAGTCCCTTTAAAATATCCTTTAGAGGTGGTTTGTGGGAGGCAAATTCTCTCAACTTTCGTTTGTCTGGGAATTGTTTAATCTCTCCCTCAACTTTAAATGACAGTCGTGCTGGATACAGTATTCTTGGTTCAAGGCCCTTCTGTTTCATTGCGTTAAATATATCATGCCATTCTCTTCTGGCCTCTAATGTTTCTGTTGAGAAATCTGATGATAGTCTGATGGGTTTTCTGTTGTAGGTGATCTTTTTTTTCTCTCTGGCTGCTTTTAATTCTCTGTCCTTGTCTTTGATCTTTGCCATTTTAATTATTATATATCTTGTTGTCTTCCTTGGGTCCCTTGTGTTGGGAGATCTGTGGACTTCCATGGTCTGAGAAACTATTTCCTTTCCCAGCCTGGGGAAGTTTTCCTCAATTATGTCTTCATAGACACTTTCTATCTCTTTTTCTCACTCTTCTTCTCCTGGTACTCCTATAATGCTAATATTGTTCCGTTTGGATTGGTCACACAGTTCTCTTAATATTCTTTCATTCCTAGAGATCCTTTTATCTCTCTCTGCCTCAGCTCCTCTGTATTCCTGTTCTCTGATTTCTATTCCATTAACAGTCTCTTGCACCTCGTCCAGTCTGCTCTTAAGCCTGTCAATCAATTGTTTCATTTCTGTAATGTCCCTCCTAACTTCCTCCCTTAGCTCTTGCATATTTCTCTGTAGGTCCATCAGCATGGTTATGACTTTTATTCTGAATTCTTTTTCAGGAAGATTGTTTAAATCTATCCCTGTCTCTGGGGTTGTCTGGGTGATCTTTGACTGCACCATATTCTTCTGTCTTTTCATGGTGATAGAAGTGGTCGCAGGCAGGTGCCACATGTGTCAGCTGGGAGAACAAAGTCCCTTCCTGCTTGTTGTTCTCCTTGCCCTTATCCACAGCCTGTGCTGGTTAACTGCACACTGGGAGGCAGTCTCTGAAATAATCCCCAGAGCTTCCATGTGCAGGGCCACCCTCAGGCTAGCCTAGAGCACTGCAGGGGTTTGCAGCCATGCCAGGTGCGTTCTGCGCCCCTTGGTGCCTTCCAGACCTTGCTCTGACTTCCATGGCCCTTCCCGGTTAGCTACACACCCGCTGGGAGGAGATTCTGTGTGGTTGCTGTAGGCGGGGCTGCTCTCCCACTGTTCTGCAGCTGTGGCGGATCTGCCAGACTGTTTGCAGTGCCGGCCAGGGGGAAACGAATGGCAGGCTGCTTATCACCGTGAGAGGCTTTGGCAAGGCCGCTTTACCCCGCAGCCAGTTAGGGGACCCAAAATTCCTCTAGATTCTCAGCCTGCTGGGCTGAGTGTGCTCGGACAATTTTGTTCTGCTGTTGTGCCCTTGTCTCTTTAAGACTTTTAAAAAAGCGCCCGCTTTCCCTTTGTCCCAGGGGAGCCAGCTGTGGGGACCCACTCACCATCTCCATCTCGTATCCTGCCCTTCCATTTCTCTAATCTCCAATACACCATGCGATGTGTGTCTGTGCTCCCGATACAAATCACCAGGGATGGTTATTTAGCAGTCCTGTACTTCCACTCCCTCACCACTCTGATTCTTTTCCTGCCACCAGTGAGCTGGGGTAGAGGAGTGCTCGGGTCCCACCTGTCCTGGCTTTGTATCTTACCCACGTCGTGAGGCGCTGAGTTCTTGCAGATGTAGCTGTAGCCCGGATGTTGTACTGTATCTTCTGGTCTCTCTTTTAGGAATAGTTGTATTTGTTGTATTTTCACAAATATATATGGTTTTGGGAGGAGATTTCCGCTGCCCTGCTCACGCTGCCATCTTTGACCCCCTCCCTTGAGATTGTTTTTTAAGATCTGTTATGTAAACGAATATTTTTAATACCTTTGCTCTGCTGGCCCATCATTTAACCACAAGCCGAATTCTGAGTCATATGAAAATGAGGCTGCCATGTGCTAATTCTAACAATATTTGAAAGGCCCCTATAGAAATAAAAATGCCTTTTAGTAGCCACTTCATGAAGGAAGTTGCTTGGAAGTCTCTCTACCTTGTTTTGTAGGGAGTTTTTTTTTTCATATAATTCACATACCATAAAATTCACCCTTGTAAAGTATACAGTTCAGTGGATAAATATATTCACAAAGTTGGGCAACATTTTCATCTCTCCCATAAGGAAGCCCCATACCTGTCAGGCAGTCACTGCCCCTTCTCCTTTCCCTTAAATGGCAACTATTCATCAACTTCCCATCCCTATAGACTAACCTAATCTGGGCATTTCATATTAGTGCAATCATATAATATTTGGCCTTTCTCTCTGACTTTTTCCACATAGTATAAATTTTTAAAGGTTAACCCATGTAATATTAATTAGTAATTTATTCCTTTTTATGTCTGAATAAAATTCCATTGTTTATAGATACCACGTTTTCAATGCATCAGTTAATGGACATGGATTGTTTCCACATTTTGGCTCTTATGAATAATGCTGCTATGAACATCTGTACAAGTTTTGTATGGACATATGTTTTCAGTTCTCTTGCGTATATATAGGAGTGGCATTGCTGGTCATATGGTGACTCTATGATTAACTTTTTGAGGAACTTGCCAAACTGCTTTCCAAAGCAGTAGCACCATTTTTCATTCCTACCAGCAATACACGGAGGTTCCAAGGTCTCCGCATCCTCACCCAAATGAGATAGTGTTTGTCTCTTTTACTATAGCACTACCAGTGGGTGTGAAGTGCACCTTGTGGTTTGGATTTGCCCCTAATGACTGATGATATTGCGCATTATTTTATGTGCTAATGGCCATTCATAATCTTCTTTGGAGAAAAAATTACTTAAATATCTTCTCTTTTAAAATTGTGCTCATTGTTTTTTGGACTGTAAGAGTTCTTTATATATCCTGGGTACTAGAGCTTTATCAGATAAATGGTTTGCAGATATTTTCTCTTGCTCTGTAGGTTGTCTCTTTCTTGATAATGTGCTTGAAGCACAAAAGTTTTCGATTTTGATAAAATCAAAATTATCAATTTTTTAAATTAATTTCTTATACTTTTAGTGTCATTACCTGATCCAAGGTCTCAAAGATGTACACCTGTTTTTCCTTCCCAGAGTATTAGTTTTAACTCTTACGCTTAGGTATTTGATCACTGTTAATTTTATGAAGTGAGGTTAAGAGTCCAACTATGTTCTTTTGTGTGTGGCTATCAGTTGTCCCAGCACCATTTGTTGAAGAGACTGTTTTTTCTCCATTGAATGTCAATTTTCAACAAGGGTGACAACCAAAGATGTATGGGTTATCTCGGAGGTCTTCTATTCCATTAATCTGCATATCTATCCTTATGCCAATATTAAACGATGTTGATACTGTAGTTTTGTAGTATGTTTTGAAATTTGGATATGTAAGTCTTCCAGCTGTTTTTCTTTTACAGATTGTTTTGGCTAATCTGAGTCTTCTTTATGCCAGTTAATTTCAGGATCAAATTGTCCATGTCCTTGCCTGGGATGTTAAGTCTTCCAATTCTTTAACACATGATGTCTTTACATTTATCTAGGTCTTTAATTTCTTTTAATGATGTTTTATAGTTTTCAGTGTACAAGTCCTACTCTTCCTTTGTTAAATTTCTTTTCATTCTTTTCAATGATATTTTAAATGTAATTATTTTTGCTACCTTTTGGATTGTTCATTGCTAACATACTGATACAATTGATTTTTATATATTAATCACGTATCCTGCAAAATCATTGAGCTACTTTGTTAGTGCTTTTTCTTTTGGTAGATTTCTTAATATTTACTATACAAGATCATGTCATCTACAAATAGAGATAGTTTAATTCTTTCCTTTCCAATCCGGGTGCCTTTATTTCTTTTTCTTACCTAATTTGGCTAAAAACTGCAGCCAGTATTTGAACAGAATTGGCAAGAGCAGAAATCTTATTTCTGATTTTAGGGGGAGAACTTTCAGCTCTTTCACCATTAAGTATAATGCTAACTGTAGGGTTTTTTATAGATGACCTTTATCAGGTCAAGGAAGTTTATTTCTACCCTAGTTTGTTGAGTATTTTTATCATGAAAGGGTGTTAGACTTTTCTCAAATGCTTTGTTTCTGCATCTAATAACAGGATCATGTGGTTCTAGCCCTTTATTTTGTTAATATGTTATATCATATTGATTGATTTTCATACATTGGACCAACATTGTATTTCTGGGATAAATCTCATGTGGCTGTATTGTTTTATTTATTTTTATATGTTGCTGAATTCTGTTTGCTAGTATTGTATTAAGGATTTTTACATCTATATTGATAAAGGATATTGGTCTATAGTTTTCTTCTGATGTCTTTGTTTTTGGCAGGTTAATACTGGCTTCACAGAATGCATTGGGAAGTGTTCCCTGTTCTAGTTTTTAGAAGAATTTGCAAAGGATTGGGGCTAATTCTTTAAACATTTGGTAGAATTCAACAACAAAAAATTGTGTAGTTTGGCTTAACTTTATTGGAAATTTTTGATTATTAGTTCCAATTTTTAGTTTGTAGTAGGTCTATTCTGATTTTCTATTTCTTCTCTGAGTCAGTTACAGTAGTTTTTATCTTTTTAGGAATTTGTCCCTTTCATCTAGGTTATCTAATTTGTTGCTATATTATTTTAATAGTATAGTTGACTGTTGAACAACATGGGTTTAAACTATATGAGTTTACGTATATGTGGATTATTCCAATAAATATATTGGAAAATTTTTTGGAGATTTGCAACAATTTGAAAAAAAATATTTTTCCCTCTAGTTTTCTTTATTATAAGCCATAGAAAAATGGCTTCCTATAATACATATAATACATATAACATACAAAATATTTGTTAATTGACCACATAATATAATACACATAACTTACAAAATATGTGTTAATTCACCATTTATGTTATCAGTAAGGCTTCCATTCAACATCAGGCTATTAATAGTTAAAGTTTTGGGGAAAAAATGTTATACATGGATTTTCAACTGCATTGATACCCCTGAACTCCACATTCTTTAAAAGTCAAATGTATTCTCTTGTAATGTTTTTTATAAGGTCAGTAGTAATTATCCTCTTTTTTATTCCTATTTTGGTTCTTCTCTTTTTCTTGTTTCTATCTAGTTTTGTCAATTTTGTTGATCTTTTCAAAGAACTAACTTTCACTTTCTTTGATTTTCTCTATTGCTTTTCTGTTCTCTATTATATCACTTTCTACTCTCATAGTACTTCCTCCATTCTACTTGCTTTGGATTTAGTTTGCTTTTATTTTTCTAGTTTTTTAAGGCAAAAGGTTAGTTTATTGATTTGAGACCTTAGTTTTTTTAACATAGATATTAAATTCCCCTCTGAGTCTGTTTTAGCTGCATCCCATAAAAGTTTTGATATGTTGACTTTTCCTTTTCTTTTATCACAAAGTGTTTTCTAATTTCCCTTATGATTTTTTAACTCACTGATGATTTAGGAGTGTCTTATTCCACAAATTTACTAATTACCCAATTCATCATTCTTTTATAATTTCATTCCATTGATATCAAAGAACACACTTTGTATGATTTTAATTATTTTCAGTTTAATTATTCTTGTTTTATGATGACTTATAGTCTTATCCTGAGAATATTCTTCATGCACTTAAGAATGTGTGTTCTACTGTTGTTTGGTGGAGTTTTTCTTTAGGTATCATTAGCTGTAGTTGATTTATAGTGTTTTTCACATCTTCTGTTTTTCTCCTTGATTTTCTTTCTAGTTGTTCTAGCCATTATTAAAAGTGGAGTATTAGATTATATTTTTTTAATTTTAATTCTGTCATTTTTTGCTTAATGTATTTTGGTGTTCTGTTCTTAAGTTCATATATGTTTATAATTGTTACATCTTAATGAACTGGCCCTTCTGTTATTATAAAATGTACTTGTCTCTGGTAATCATATTATCTAAAATGCTATTTTGTCTGATATTAGTGTAGCCACTCCAGTTCTCTTTTTATCACTATTTGCATGATATGTCTTTCTCTATCCTTTTATTTTTAATCTATTTACACTTTTGAAACTAAAGTATGTCTCTTCTAGACAGTATGTGTTTGGATCATTTCTTTTTATCCATTTTTCAGTCTCTAACTTTTCACTGTATTATTTAATTCATAAATGTAATTACTGTGAAGGATTTATGTCTGCCAATTTACTACTTGTTTCTATATGTCTTTTGTCATTTTTGTTTCTCTATTCCTCCATTACAGCCTTATTTTACATTCAATACATTTTTTTCTCTCTGCCATTTTAATTTCCTTGTCATTTCTTCTATATTTTTTGGAGTTATATCTTTAGTGGTTGCCCTAGAGATTTCAAGTAACATCTTTATTCATGACTCTTATAATTACTTATAATATTTAATATTTGGGGGAATTACAATAGTGTACAGAAACTTTGTTCCTATATAGCTCCATTCCCTCCTTTTCCTTTGTGCTATTAAAATCATACAAGTTATATTTTATACATTGTATGTGCTAATTAACATAGATTTATAATTATTATTTTATGCAGGTGCCTTTAAATCAAATAGGGGGAAAGTTAACAAACACATATATAGTCATATCTCCTTTTATTATGCTTCACTGTATTGCACTTTGCAGATGTTGTATTTTGTACAAATTGAAGGTTTGTAGCTACCCTGTGTTGAGCAAGTCTGCTGGCATCATTTTTCCAACATTTGCTCACTTCATGTCTCTGTATCACATCTTGGTAATTCTCACAATATTTCAAATTTTTTCACTGTTCATGTTATGGTAATGATCTGTGCTCAGTGACCTTTGATGTTACTATTTTGATTGTTTAGGGGCACCACAGACTGTGTCCATATAAGACAGTGAACTTAATAAATGTTTGTGTTCTAACTGCTCAATCAACTGGTCATTCCTCCATCTCACTGCCTTTCCTCAGGCCTCCCTAGAACCTGAGACACAACAATATTAAAATCAGGCCAGTTAATGAGTGTTCAGGTAAAAAGAAGACTTGAACATCTCTCACTTGAAATCAAAAGCTAGAAATGATGACTCTTAGGAAGACACGTTAAAAACTAAGATGGGCCAAAAGGTAGGCCTCTTGCACCAAAGAGCCAAGCTGTTAAGGCAAAGGAAAAATTCTTGAAAGAAGCTAAGGTACTACTTCAGTGAACCCACAAATGACAAGAAATTAAAACAGCCTTATTGCTGATATAGAGAAAGTTTTAGTGGTCTGGATAGAAGAACAGATTAACCAAAACATTCCCTTAAACCAAAGCCTAATCCAGAGCAAGGCCCTAACTCCCTTCAATTTTGTGAAGGCAGAGGGAAGTGAGGAAGCTATAGAAGAAAAGTTTGAAGCTAGCAGAGATTGGCTAATGAGATTCAAGGAAAGAAGCCATCTCCTTAACATAAAAATGCAAGGTGAAACAGCAAGTTACCTAGAGGTTCTAGATCACTAATGAAGGCAGCTACACTAACCAACAGATTTTCAGTGCAGATGAAACAGCCTTTTATTGGAAGAAGATGCCATCTAAGACTTTTATAGAGAGGGGTTAATCCCTGGCTTCAAATCTTCAAAGGACAGGCTAGCTCTTGTTAGAGACTACTGTAGCTGGTGATTTTAAGTTGAAGCCCATGCTCATTTGCTATTCTGAAAATCCTACACTCTTAAGAATTGTTACTTCTGTCTGACTGTACTCTAGAAATGGAACAGCAAAGCCTCAGTGATACTATTTTAAGCCCATTGTTGAGACCTACTGTTCAGAAAAGAAAAAAATTCCTTTCAAAATATTACTATTGATTGACAATGCACCTGGTCACTCAAAAGCTCTGATGGAAAGGTACTACGAGATTAATGTTTTTTTCATGCCTGCTGACACAACATCCATTCTGCAGAATGTGGATTAATGAGTCATTTCAACTTTCAAGTCTCATTATTGAAGAGATACATTTTGGAAAGCTATACTACCATACATAGTGATTCCTCTGATGGATCTGGGGAAAATAAATTGAAAACCCTCTGTAAAGGATTCACCATTGTCGATACCATTTAGAACATTCATGATTCATGAGAAGAGGTTAAAATATCAACATTCCTAGGAGGTGCAAGAAGTTGATTCCCACCTCCTGGATGACTTTGAGGGCTTCAAGACTTCAGTAGAGAAAGTTACTACAGGTGTGGTGAAAAGAAAAAGAACTAGAATTAGAAGTGGAGCCTGACAATGTGACTGAATTGATGTAATCTCATATAAAACGTCAATGGATAAGGAGTTGCTTCATCTGGTTGAACAGAGATTGGTTTATGAGATAGAATCTATACTTGGTGAAGATGCTCTGAACATTGTTGAAATAACAACAAAGCATTTAGATTGTGACATAAACTTAGTTGATAAAGGAGCAGCAGAATTTGAAAGGATTGACACCAATTTTGAAAGAACTTCTATCATGGATAAAATGCTATGAGATAGCATCTCACATTACACAGGAATCATTCATGAATGGAAGAATCTATCAATGCTGCAAACTTCATTGCTGTCTTATTTTAAGAAATTGCCACAGCCTCCCCAGCCTTCACCACCCTGATCAGTCAGCAGCCATTAGTATTATGGCAAGATTCTCCATCAGCAAAAAGATTACAACTTGCTGAAAGTTCAGCTGACAGTTAGCATTTTTTTAGAGTATTTTTAAATTAGAGTATGTTGTGGTTGTTTTGACATAATGCTATTGTACAGTTAGTAGATTATAGTACAGTATAAACATAGCTTTTACATGTACTGGAAAACAAAAAAAATTCATTTGACTTGATTTATTGTGGCTTTCACTTTGTTGCAGTAGTCTGGAATGTGACACACACATCCAAGAGATGCCTGTATAAGGTCTCATCTATTTACTTATATATTTACTTTTACTGGTGTTCTTTATGTTTTCAGATGGTTTCAAGTTATTGTTTAGTGTCCTTTCCTTTCAGCCTGAAGGACAACATTTGGTATTTCTTATAGGGAAGGCCTAGTATCAGATTATTTATCAGGGAACACTATAATTTATTATTCATTTTTGAAGAATAGTTTTGCTAGATAGAGAATTTCTAAATTGACAGTGTTTTTCTATCAGCTCTTTAATATGTGTTCTGGTGCCTTCTGGCTTCCATTGTTTCTGATGAGTCATCAGCTGTTAATCTTAATGAAAATCACTTGGACATGATGAGTTATTTTCTTTCCTTTTTCAAAATTCTCTCTGGTTCTCAACAGTTTGATTATGGTGTTTCTATGTGTGGAACACTTTGATTTATGCTACTGGAGTTAGTTGAGCTTCTTGAATGTGTAAATTAATGTTGTTTATCAAATTAGGGAAGTTTTTGGTCATTATTTCTTCAAGTAGTCTTTCTGCTCCATACTCTCTTACTCTTCCTCCTCTACTTCCGGGACTTCCCTTAGCTCTTAAGGCTCTTGTTTATTTTTCTTCATTCTTTTGTCTTTCTGTCTCTCAGACTGGGTAATCTCAATTGACTTATATCTTCAACTTCATGCCCCATTCAAATCTTTTCCTATCCTCCTACTCAAATCTACTGTTGAACTCCTTCAATTAATTTTTAAATCTGTTACTGCACTTTTCAGTTTCAGGATTTCCACTTGTTTCCTTAACATAGTTTCTATCCTATTTATCTCATCTATTTGATGTTTGTTTTCCAGCTTTTAGTACTTTAAGCATGATTTCTTTCAGTTCTATGAGCATACTAAAATTGTATCTCATAATACTTTGTCTAGTATTCTTACATCTGGACTTCTAAAATAACAGTTCCTATTGACTGGTTTTCACCTCTCATTGTGATACTTTCTTCTTTGTATGTTTCATAACTGTTTGTTAGAAACTATACATTTTAAATAATATAATGTAATGGGGAAATTAGATTCTCTGTATTCCGTAGTTTTTGTTGTTGTTATAAATGTCATTGCCAGTTTGTTAGTTGAGTGACTTTTTTAAAAACTATTTCTGTAAAGTCTATATTCTCTTTCATGGGGAGACATGACATGCAGGGCCTGAAGGTAAGCCAGGTTGGAGCTTAACTCTTTCATGAGAATGTTTACATCTCTATACATGCATGTGGATACCTGGATTCCCAGGAACACATTGGAACTTTTCAAAGCCTTCTATAGACATGTCATTTCCAGCTTTTACTTTCAAGATTTTTTGTTAGACTTCTTCTTTTCTTAATTATTATTTTTTCACTCCAAGTGTCCACCACCCAAGCAGCCACAGCATTCAACAATTGCCTCTATTTTCAACAAACATCTCTGGGGGAAAAGGCTATACACACTAGGTGAACTCCAAGTCAGATAAAATAGACAGCTGTGCTATGCAGTCTTCTTTGAAACTACCAAAGAAGTTAAATAATGACACTTCTCTGGGAACAGGGCTTTGAAAAATATCCAACCTAATTCTGTCCCCTTTTGTGGCTGCCAGGATTCTGATTTTCACCATAAATATGGGCTGTTGGTTTTCAAAGCTGTTGTGGAGTTCTGGGGACAATGGGGATAGGGCAGATTAAAACATCACAAGCTTACTCTTCTTACTGCATTTCCATTGTTATTCTTAAATAAATACTCTGGAATGCTGCAATCATTTTTCCAGAGTTCTGAAAAGTTGATTCTGACAATTTTTACTGGTATTCTCACTGTTTTTATGGAGGATAGAATTTTCATAGATTCTTTTTATGTCATTTTTGCTGACATCATTAAAATGATAATTTCTCATTGTATTATTACTTCTGCATTTATTATCTGGAATTCTTTAAAGAATTTTTCCTTACCAGCTATTTGGTTACCATTATGTACAGTTTGTAAACAAATGACACAGTAAGTATCTTCAGTTGTAATATCCAGAAAAGTGATTTGGTGCCTTAGTAAACATCCAAAAATGATCAAGTAGTTTTGTTCTTTCTTTTTAGTATAATTTTTAACTCATTGATTTTAACTTATGTTCATTTTGATGACAGATGATATTTAGAGATCACAATCTATAACCAGATGTGCTCATTGCTCCTCAGATATTGTTGACTTCTAAACATTTTTAGTGGGCACACATCAGATGTAATTATTTTTTAGACAGAGAAAGTTTGAGTTTTTAAATCATGAGTTCTTACTGTTATTTCTTTTTCATAGTTAAGATTAACAGGACATTTACTTATATTTCATATTTCCCTTTTATCTTACACTGAAATTGTTTTTTGATATTAACAATGATTTTATGTCACAACATAAATAATTCCAAAAGAATATCACTACTAAGACCACTGATGTTCAGTGAGTTCAGGAGAGCAATGCAAAAACAAAATGAGAATTTCAACAAAGATACAGAAAATATTAAAAAGTACCAAACATATCACAGAGCTGAAAAATACATAATTAAACTGAAAATTTCACTGGAAGTGTTCAGTAGCAGACTACATCAAGCAGAAAAAAAGGATAAACTCAAAGACAGGGCAGTGGATTTCATCCAATAAGAGGAACAAAAGGAATGAAAAAGAAGATAGGTTAAGAGATTAATGGGTACCATAAGAGGATCAATATACACATAGCAGTGCTAGAGGGAGAAGAGAAAAGGGGGCATAAAGTTTATTCAAGAAATAATGCCTGAAAAAAAACTCTTAAGACAAATATACCAAAACTTAATGGAATGTCACAAAAGCACTTTTAAGAGGAAATTTCACAGTGATAAATATCTTCATTAAGAAGATAGATAAATTGGAAATAATCAACTTTACACCTCAATGAACCTTATAAAGAAGAACAGACTACTCCCAAAATTAGCAGAAGGATGGAAATAAAAAGGATGAGAGCAGAAATAAGTGAAGTAGAGACTAAAAAGGCTACAAAAAGGTGAATGAAACTAATAACTGGGTTTTCTGAAATATAAAAATACACAAACCTTTAGCTACACTTATCAAGAAAAAAAGAGGACTCAAATACAATTATAAATGAAAAAGAAGGCATTACAAATGATTCCAAACAAATACAAAAGTTCATATGAGAATACTATAAGCAGTTATACACCTACAAATTAGACAATCTAGAAGAAATGGATATATCCTAGAAACATACAACTTACCAAGACTGAATCATGAAGAAATAGTAAATTTGAACAGACCAGTTGTTAGTAACAAGTTTAAATCAGTAATGAAAAACCTTGCAACCAAGAAAAGGTTAGGACCAGATGGCTTCAATGATGAATTATACCAAACATTTAAAGATGAATTAATACCAATCCTTCTCAAATCCTTCCAAAAATTTGAATACAAGGGATCACTTCCAACCTCATTTTATGAAACCAGAATTACTCTGATACCAAAACTAGACAAAGACACTATAATAAAAGAAAGTTACTAGCCAATATCCCTGATAGATGCAAAATCCTTAACAAAATACTACCAAACCAATTTAAGGGATCATACATCATGATCAAATGGGATTTATTCCAGGGATGCAAGAATGGTTCAATATACCCAATCAATGCAATACTCCATTTTAACAAAATGAAAGATAAAAATCATATGATTACCTCAGTAGGTGCAGTAAAAGGATTTGACAATGTTCAACATCTTTCATGACAAAAACTCTTAAAAACTTGGTATAGAAGGAATTTACCTGAATATAATGAATGCCATATATGAGAAGGCAACAGCCAACATCATACTCAATGATTAAAAATGGAAAACTTTTCCCAAAAGATCAGGCACAAGACAAAAATACCCACTCTCACATTTATTCACCATATTACTGGAAATCCTAGCCAGAGCAGTCAGGCAAGAAAAGGAAAAGGCATTCAAACTGGAAAATAAGAAGTAAAATCATTACTATTTTCAATGACATATTGTATATAGAAAATCCTAAATACTCCACCAAAAAAACCTGTTTGTACTAATAAATTCAGTATAGTTGCAGGATATAACATCAATATACAAAATCAGTGGTGTTTCTATACACTAACAATGACCTAGCAGAAAGAGAAACTAAGATAGCAAATCCATTATAATTGCATCAAAAAGAATAAAATCTAGGAATAAGTTTAACCAAGGAGGTGAAAGAACTGTACACTGAAAACTATAAGAACATTGATGAAAAGATATTGAAGAAGGTACAAATGAATGGAAAGATACTCTGTGTTCATGGATTGGAAAAATCAATATTCTTAATATGCCCATAGTACCCAAAGCAATCTGTAGATTCAGTACAATCCCTATCAAAGTTCTGATGGCATTTTTCATGGTAATAGAAAAAACAATCCTAAAATTTGTATGGAACCACAAAAGACCCTGAGAAGTCAAAGCAGTCTTGAAAATTAAGAACAAAGCTGGAGTCATCACACTTCCTGATTTCAAACTATATTACAAAACTATGGTAATCAGAACAGTATGGTACTGGCATCAAAACACATAGATCAATGGAACAGAATAAAACCCAGAATAAACCCATGCAAATATGGTCAATTAGTTTTTGACAGAGAAGCCAAAACCATGGGGAATGGATTATCTTTTCAATAAATGGCGATGGGAAAACTGGGTATCACAAAAGAAGAAACTGGACCCGCTCGTACACCATACACAAAAAATCAACTCAAAATTGATTAAAGTCTTGAGCCAAAGGTCTGTAGCTGTAAAATTCATGAAAACATGGGAGATAAGCTTCTTAACATTGGTCTTGACAATTATTTTTTGGATTTGACACCAAAAACAAAATAAGTACGACTACATCAAACCAAAAAGCTTCTGCATAGCAAAGGAAATCATCAACAATAAGAAAAGGCACAACCTGTGGAATGGGAAAAAATATTTGCAAACCACATATCCAATAAGAGGTTAATATCCAAAATATACAAAGAACTCATACAACTCAGTAGCAAAAAAAAAAATCACAAATTGGGCAAAGAACCTTCACAGACATTTTTTAGAGGAAGATATACAAATGGCTAACAGGTTCAGGAAAAGGTGCCCAACATCACTGATTATCAGGGAAATTCAAATTAAAACCACAGTGAGATATCACCTCACATCTGTTAGGCTGTCTTTTATCAAAAAGATTATAAAAACAGATAACAAATGCTGGCAAGAATGTGGAGAAAAGGAAATCCTTATACACAGTTGGTGAGAACATAAACTGGCACAGCCATTGTGGAAAAGAGTATGATGATTCCTCAAAAAATTAAAAATAGAACTACCCTATGATCTAGCAATCCTACTTCTAGATTTAGTATCCAAAGAAAATGAAATCATTATCTGAAAGAGATATCTGTACTCCAGTGTTCATTGCAGCATTACTCACAATTAACAAGGTGTAGAGACAACCTAAGTGTCCAGCAATGGATGAATGAAGAAGATGTAGTATGTGTATAAACAGAGAGAGAGAGAGGAATATAATTTATCCTTTAAAAAGGGTGGGGGGTGGATCCTAACATTTGGAACAGCACAGATGAACTTGGAGGCATTGTGCTCAGTGAAATAAGCCAGGCAAAGACAAATACTGCATGGTATCACTTATATGTGGACTCAAAAACATAAAGTCAAACTCATAGAAATAAAGAGTGGTTGGGAGAGGCTGGGAGTGAGGGAAATAAGGCAAAGTAGGTAAAAGGATACAATCTTTCAGTTATAAAATGAATGAGGTCTGAGGGTCTAATGTATAACATGATGACTACATTGATAACACTGTATTGTATAATTGAGATTTGATGAAAGTGTAGAACTTAAAGGTTCTTTCCAAAAAAAATTAAAAAGTTAAATATATGAAGTAATGGATATGTTAACACCCTTTCACGATGTGTGTGTGTGTGTGTGTGTGTGTATATATATATATATATATATATACACAAATCATCCCATTGTAGACTTTAAAGACCTTACAATTTGTCAATTATACCTTAATGAAGCTGAAAAAGATACCTATTGAATATAGTTTTCCTAGAAGGTTGTTTTACCATGTTTTGTTCTTTGGTTTCTTTGCCTGTTTGTTTGTTGCCCTTAGAATGTGTCTGGCTTGGGCTGTTAAGTCACAATACTGTCATTTAGCCAAAAACTAGAAAGCACTCAAATGCCTTCAGTAGTAGACTGGTTTATTTTTGGCATGTTCATACAATGGAAAGCTATACTCAATGAATAAATACATGAATAAATTAGAACTACATGCAACAATATGTATGGATACCCCAAACATAATGGTGAACAAAGAAGCTTATACTATATAATTCCATATATATGTGTGTGTGTGGATTATGTGTGTGTATGTGTATAATAGTACATATAATTATATATAATTTTGCCCATTTTATACTATATACTGCATATATAGTTATAAAATGGGCAAAAATATATACGTAATACTATATAAAGTAAAAAAAGGCAAAACTACATATATACATACACATACACACACACTATATTCAGTAGGTATATAGTACACTATATAGAGTATTAAAAAAAGGCAAAACTAATCTCTTCCAAGTTACTGTCAGGGGGACAATGCCTGGAAGGAAATGTAAGAGCAGATTCTGGGGTGCCCGTACAGTTGTTTCTTAGCTTGGGCGCTACTCCCTTGGATATGTTTCATTTGTGAGCATTTATTTGCAATCTGTAAAAGTATGTGTGCTTTTCTGTGTGTGTGTTTACTACAATAAAAAGTTTGTTTAAATTGTGTTTTAAGTAATTTGAAATAGCTCTTTTCTGACATGGTATGGCACAGCTTAATACAGAGTTAGATTAGACTTGTTTTAAAACAAATTTATACTTGTTTTGGCATGCATATACCCAGAATATGAAATTGGTAGCCTGCATAATGCTATCCATAGCCATGAACTTGGTTCTTTCATTTCTCAGGAGAACCTGTGCCTGTCAAGGGCTGGACCCAGAGACCTGTGGTGCCTCCTTTTCCTTTGGTTGTTCATGGAGCATGTACTACAATGGATGTAAGTTTGCCAGAAGCAAGATCCCAAGAAAATTTAAGCTGCTTGGGGATGACCCAAAAGAGGTTTGTTTACTTCCTGATGTATAATCTCTTTATTTCTCATGGAGAATTGATGTGCACAGATGAAGTGAACAATAAGACATACTCCATTAAGGTCTGATTAACAGACTTTGATCTCAGAGATGAATCAACAAAACGTCAGCTAAACTGTTGACATATAATACTTTGTAAAGGTGGCATGATAATAACCACATGATACCAAACTAGTAAAGTCTGAGCAACATAAAATCTTCATATCTATGCTTTTATATTTATTCTTTATCTTTTATGTCAATTCCAGTTTTAAATAGCTGTCAATTAAGTATTAAAACCAAATGTTAACACTGCAGTTGTTAACTTTCATCTTTTACACCTGAATTATAGAACTAATGTTCCTAACTGCCACATTCAGAAAAGATGATTTCTAGTCACATTTTGACACCATGATATTTGATAATTTCAAGTTACTGTAATGATGCAGTCAAGTAACTAAAACATATTTAGATTTTAATATAAAGGTGTAATTAAAATAAATGAGCATTGATTTCTCATTGAAGTTAGTTTTTTGTCTTTTCTGACAATATATATTTCTTAAAATAACAACTTGCAGTTTGGCTTCAAATTTAACTTTTTGGGTAGCATGTGTTCTAGAGTAATTAAGTAATTACTAGAATTAAGTATTTAATAAGTAATTACTTAATTACTTAGTTCTAGCTAATTAAGTAATTGGAAAATCTCAGTATATTTACTGTTTAGATTATGACCAACTTTTTAGTGAGTCTTTAAATCTTATAATTATCTTTCTAATTTTAAGTGTAATTGAAACATACAGTCATATACTATGGATATGTTAATACTGATATGTCCCTCTAAGTGAAAATTTTGTTAACTTCATTTGTGACTTCAATAGTAAATGTAAGTTAAATAAAGGGCAAAAACTCAAAATCATAACAAATTTTTTCAAAGGACAATAATATTTTAAAAAATTATATTACTTAAATATGCTAGATGTCCTCTCTTCATAAGAAAAAAACCCACATATTTAATAAGCCTAATGTAGAATAGCAATTTTGCATGCTGTCAGCCACTCTAGCTTTCCATACTGGAGAGCTTCTTCACCACTATTGCATAAATGTGTTTCACCCTAACCAATTTGCATGTAAAGCAAACCATGTCTGGTAGCATTCTTCCCCAGGTAGGCAGGAGGCCTCCACTCAGAAACCTCCTCACCTTCTAAAATGGAATGAGTACATCTCTGCCAGGTGGTTATGTCTCCCAAGAGTTTTAGAGGAATATCAATGTGAAATGAGAACTTCTAAGTATGAATGGAACAACTGAGTAGTATCACCTATCATTTTGATAAACATGTTATTTGGAAAATTTGTCCTTTGCTGAGGGGAGGAAGTATAACTGAACATTTCCCCTTTCAAGTAAACTTTACAAAGTTCTTCATATGTGCCATATTCTAGTTCTGAGACTTTTATCCATATTTGAAGCATCTAATTTTTTTAATTTTTCTATGGCAAGATCATTTCAAATTTTGAAATGCTATCTTTATAAACACTTAAAAATATAAAAATAGGAAATAGATTAATTAAACCAAGCATATCCTTTCAATAGCTCATCTTGCTTGGCAGCTAACTGGAAAGCGAGTGGACGTGACCTCTTTAAGACCATACAGCTCCTTTTCCCTAGCCCTGCTCCCAGCATAGGCTTATATTTATAAAATACCAAATATCTGCTTGCAAAGTAGAAAATTGATTAGTGTTATGAAAACAGCAAAGAGCTAGATATTTAATAATGTTTTAATATTATATATTTAATAATATAAAAGTAGGTGGGTGATACATAGTTTATACTTTTCCCTTAGAAATGGTCATGTTGAGATGTTTTAGTTATTTAATAAAGAATGACACTATATGTGGTGATTTCAATCAAAAATGTAGGGGAGAATAAATATCTGACTGATCACCTCTCTCATTTTTAAAGAATTTAGAATATAATATGTAGAATTATTCATTTGATACAGGAAGAGAAACTGGAGTCTCATTTACAAAACCTGTCCACTCTTATGGCACCAACATATAAGAAACTTGCACCTGATGCATATAATAATCAGGTAAGTTTGAATGATTACTGACAATGATTTGAACCATTCAGGTACCATTACCAATAACCTACCTACTTCTAAAAATGTTTTTGAAGCAAGTATTTTCCTCTATTTTTGTAACTTTTTCTTTTCTTAATTGTTGAAGCCACTGCAGTGCTCTGTTTCTGTTACATGAACATGACAATAGCCAAAAGAGCGTATTTTTGGACTTTTAATCCGTAAAGTGAGCTTTTAAGGCTCAAAAGCTGTTCTACCTACTAATCTTGTTCTCACATGGGTAATTTTGTCTCAGTAAGCAGACTTCGGTGATTAAAATTATGTGGCCCAAACAGGTTCTTTTAGCTTTTAGCTTTTGTAACAGAAAGTCTATCCATATAAAGCAATAAGTGTACTTTGTAAGCATATATACATGTATCCAGATATGTCAGATTTTGCTAAATCCTTTTTTTCCCCTTTGGTCATGGCTTCATGAACCAAGCAGAAACATTTTTTCCCTATTTTACAAGTGTTTTCTAGGCTGTACCTACTTAGAAGACCAGGTAATTTCAGAAGTGCTCATGAAGGAAGCAAAAAACTGTAGTCTTCCCTGTTTCAGTAACAACAACACAAGCATGAAATGAAAACCTGTTGCAAAATAGACACTGTGTGTAGTCACTGTGGACATACAGATAAGCAATGTAGATTCTCTATCTTTAAAGAAGATGCAGATATATATAAAGCAGCAATGAACAGAATAAGATGATAACAGCTGGGCTAGAGGTATGCACACATTTCTGAAGGAACAAAAAGATTCTCCCTGAAAGTAGAGATATGAGATCATAAATGGCCTTGGAGACCATGTAAAGGTCCTTGAACTGTAATCCCGCTGGTAAAAGGGCTGCCATCGGGGTGTTTTAAGTGTGTGTTGAAGATGGGGGAGAGTGAAATAATTTTAAAAGGTCATTCAACAAGCCAAATAAAGAAAATATAATTTAGATTCCTGTAAAATTAAATTAGAGAAGTAAGCTATTGCAATCAGTGGATGAAAGATGCTAAAGTCCTAAATTAAGGAAATGGCAATAGTGACAGAAAAAAGGAAATAAGTATGTAAAATATTTGAACTTAGTGCCCAATTGTATTTGAGGATGAACAGAAGAGAATTTTAAAATTTATCAAATTTCTGGCTTGGACAGAAATGTTAAATAGTAACAGGAATCAGAGAGGTAAAGTAAGTTTGAGGGAGATAGGAGAAAGATGATAATTTCATTCTGGACATGGCTAAGTTTGACATACTTATGCAATAATTAGATGGAAAATAAAAGAAAAATCTAGATAGTACTGTAGATTTGGAAGTTATCAAAATGCAGGAATTAGTTGAATACATAGGAGTGAATGCAGTCTTTTGAGTGGAGATTTTAAAGAGGAGAAGGGGCTAGTGATGGGATTCTGGAGCACTTCAACATTTTAGGGGTGAGGGGTGGAAAAGAAACCAGTGCAGAAGCACTGAGAGTAAGAGCAATGGAGTTGGAGAGGTTAAAGATTTCACGGCAGGAGGGAGACTGTTAGCTGGAGGAAAGCTGGAGGGGATGAGAAGAGATCCAGAGCAGAGCGCACAGCAGCAAGGGTACAGGGAAGTATGAAGGGCAGTACCTTAGGCACTCTTTGTCATTTACCTAATAACATTGAGCACTCTGATGGAATCAGAATAGTTTACATAGCAGAGAAAGATAGGACCAATCCTAATTAGTTTTTTTTGTGGGAGCAAAGGAGGTAAATTTAATAATGATGGTCTGTTTATAAGTTGTTTTATGTCATAACTTAGGTTTTTAGAAATGTTTGTGAACGTTTATAAAAAGTATTATAAATGCTGTTAGTAACAGTGGAATTAATACTGTTGTTTTACAACCTTACCATTTAGTCAGCATCATAGAAAGTGTAAGGAATGCTTTGGTCCTGTTTTAAAATAGTTCTGGGCATGAAACACAATAAATCAAGCTACAGAAATATGAAAATGAGTACAGATTTCCAGTTTGACTTTTCGTTGAACTTTTCTATAGGTGCTAGTAATCAAATGGCTTTAGCTGGAGAAAGGAATAGCAGAGCAGAGCACTGATTTTTTTTTAATCCTTTGATTCTCATTGTAAACTGTCTCTAACACACCTGATTTTCTAAGTGTTTATATTCTACCCTATCAATTTTGTTTGTAGTATTTTATGCATTTCCTGAACCTGGAGCATCCAAATATGAAGGTGCCCCAAATTTTTAAGTTATAACAATATGATTAGGTATAATTCCTTAGATGTGTTTCAGTATGTATATATATGAATACATGTGCAGCTGTACTAATCAGTCAGTTTCAGTTAAGCAAGATACACTCTAGAGATCTGCCATACAACATGTGGGCCTATAGTTAACAACAATGTACTGTACACTTAACAATTTATTAAAAGCATAGATCTCATGTTGTGTTCTTACCACAGTAAAATAAAATTTACACACATACATACATACATTCATACATAAAGGACAGATGTAAATTAAATTCTATGCAAATTAGATCAGTTAATGGCTGTGGATGGTTAAAGTGTGTTTTTGTATTGCATGGCAGGTACTGGTAATGTTCATCCATGTATCTTGATATAGTTTAGAGATCCAAAAAAACAATAATGTAATCTTCCCATACAGTATATGGGAAGACCTTCTGAGGTTATGGATACACTCAAAACCTACCATTTGATCCTTGCCTCTTTCCCTCAACTGAATATACTGTCTTTATTTCTCATATCTAAATGTTCTTTCTTGCTTTTATTCCTTGACTTCATAGTTACAGTCTTATTGTTAAACCTAAGCTTCACTGGGTCTTCAGAGCAATTCTTCTGTCAACTCCATAGAATTAGGACATACGTTTTCTCAATTTATATATTATTTCTCCATATCTATCCAACAGACATTTTTCCTCTGTCTTTTCTATGGTTGTCTTACCATTAAACTTAAGGCCTGAATTAGCAGGTTCAATTTCAAAATCGTGTGTTTTCATCATTTGTGGAGATGACCTTTTAGACCAGTGTTGTCCAAGAGAACTTTCTATGACACTGGAAACATTCTCTATCTGTTCTAGTAACATGATTACTGAACACTTGACAGGTGGCTTGTGCACTTGAGTTAATGAATTATTTTTAATTAAATTTCAATAGTCACATGTGGCTAGTGGCTACCATACTGAACAGCAGAGCTTTGTGCCATCTGAAAGCTATGCACCTAAAATTGTCTTCCAGACATGGAGGTGAATTTCCAGTAATCTGTTCACAAATCCCTGCATGCTATTTATTATAAGATAGCATAAGTCTGTCTAATAACTAACTAGATTTTGTATACATTTTATTCAAGGAACAAAATGAAGTTAAGTAAACCACAGCATGGACTAAAGAGTCACAAACCACACTATTATAAATAGAGGGGTCAACACCCTCACTTTCCTTTGGCCAGTTTTAAGTTTCAAGATAGAAACATGCTATGTGAATACAATGGTAAACAATATTCAAGCCATCAAAAACTATCATGTTGTAAATTTAGCATCTAGCTCTGATGGATTCACAGGGACCGGATTCATTTTCACACATTAAAACAATAACAAAATATATGAAAGAATGGTTTTTAGACATAGGACAATAAGAAACACAAGATAGTACCACCAGAGAGAAGGGAAACAAAAAAGATGAACTTATAATTATCCCAGCTCACTTCCTAAAGAGCACATTATATTCGAAGGTAAATAAGAGGAACCAAAACAGACTCCAAGGTTATCTCTGCCTTAAAGAGAATTTGGGGAAGCATTCACACTTCAGAGTACCAGAGAGGAGAGATTCTTTAAGAAGAGCTCCAGAGATCTTTATGGGGTCTGCCTGAGTCTTCATCTGAGTTCTGAACAATTTGTGCATATGAAGAAATTACTAAGACTGTGGAAATAATCATGAAAAGGAGAAGAAAAATGCCTAGATTCTATGCAGGTACTGGAATAGTTCTTGTTAATACCATCCAGAAGGAAAAGACTGCCTAATGTACAAGATACCAAGTAGAGTATTCAGCATCTTATGACCTTGGCAGTGGAAGTAGATTAGGCTGTCTTGGTCCCATTTAAAATGTTTAAAATCAAGACTTGAAAGGATTAAACTGATCTTAAGTAACTTCCCAGAACAAAATTTCATTTAAATCCCACAAACAAGAAGGTAAAATGTATAATGTTTAGCATCCCATCAGAAATTACCAGGTATACAAAGAAACAAGAAAATATGACCCATAATGAGGAGGTGGAAGAGAGAAATTGGTAGAAATATTTCCAGAAATGACATGTGATAAGAATATGTAAACAATGATATAAAGATATTAAATAGCTATCATATGTATATCCCATTTGGTCAAGACAACAGAGGACAGTATGAACATGATAAAGAAAGCTAAGGAGATATTAAAAAGACCTATATTGACTTGTAGAGATGAAAAATACATAATGTCTGGGTAAAAATTCACTAGATGAAATTAAGAGCAGAAGATTAGTGAACAAAGCAATAGAAATGTTCCAGTGTGAAATAAAGAGAAAAAAAAGGGTGGGGGAAAAATTAATAGATCAAAACCTATGAGACAATACTTTCATGCTAATATATGTGTGATTAGAGTCCCAGAAGGAGGTAGGGAAGAGAAAAACATTTAAAGAAATAATGGCCAAGTTGTTTTAAATTTGTTAAATCCATTGATCCCAAAAGCTCAGTAAGTCCCAAATGGGGGGTTAGGGGTGGTAGAGTGTTAAGACATGAAGAAAACTATGTAAAGGCACATTAAAATCAATTTGCTTAAAGTTAGTGAGTGATAAAGAGAAAATGTGAAAAGCAGATGTAGAAAAAAGACATATTACATACACAAGGAAAGTGATAAACACAGGAGACATGTCAGAGAAAAATGCAAGAAAGAAGAGAGAGGAGAAACATCTTTAAAATATTGAAAAAGAAAGAAAAAAAACCTCATCAACCTAGAAATCTGTAGTCAGTAAAAACAACTTTCAAAAGTGAAGGCAAAATAAAGATTTTCTTTTTCAGACATACAAAAGCCAAAGTAATTTACTGTCAGCAGACTAACACTTCAAAAATATTAAAAGAAGACCTCCAGTAGAAAGACAATGAGACCAGATAGAAATCTGGAATGACAGAAAGGAATGAAAAATGTCATAAATAGAAGATATGTGAGTAAAAAGATGTCTTTTTTAAAAATTTATTTAACTTACTATTTCAAAAATATATTAACAATGTACTTTGAGGTTTAAAACAAACATAGAAATAGCATAGAGGCTGGCAGATTGGAAGTTGTAAGTGTCATCTATAGGGAGTAGTATATTACTTAACTGTAGACTATGAGAAGTTACAGAGTACACTGTAAACCTTAGAGTAAGCAACCACTAAAAAACTACACAGCTAAATCCACCAACAAAGAAACAAAAATAGAATCAATCCAAAGAGTTTTCAAAGATGATGGAACCAAAAGAAAGATAAGACAAATATAAATAAATAGCAAGATGGTATATTTAATCCCAACCATATTAAAAACTACATGAAGTGTAAATGTTTTTAAGCACCCCCAATTAAAAGGCAGAGCTTGTGATACTGAATAATTGTACTTGTATTGAGCAGTTGTGAGATTGAAAAGAGCAGGAACCAAGAAATACCATGCTAGTATAAATCAAAAGAAAGCTCAATTACTTACATTAATAGCAGACAAGGTGGATTTTATAGCAAGGAATATTATAAAGTATAAAGACGATTACTTAATAATGATAAAAGGGTCAGTTCTCAGTTCAAAAGAATATGATAATCTATATATATGCATCTAATAACAGAGCTTCAAATGTTATTAAACAAAAACTGATAAAACTAAAATAAACCACAATTACAGTCAGAGATTTTAATACATTTCTCTCAATAACTGTTAGAACAGGTAGGAAATCAGTAAAGAGATAGAAGACTTGAACAACACTTTTAACCAACTTGACCTTGTTGACATGTATAGAACTCCCCATCCAAAAACAGAATTAGCTCATTTTCAAGTGTACAAGGATGACCTACCAAGGGGTCACAAGTATTAATAAATTTAAAAGCCTCAAAGTATGTTCTCTGACAATGAAATTATATAAAAAATCTGTACCAGAAGGATACTTACAAAAATCCCTAAATATCTGGAAACTGAACAATATGTTATGGACCAAAGAATAAATCATGAGGAAAATTAGAAAGTATTTCAAACTGAAAGAAATGAAAACATGACATTGAAATTTGTGGGGTGCAGCTATAAAGCCTTGCTTAGAGATTTATAAGTATTGGACACTTACATTAGGAAAATATACAGTCTCTAACCAATGATCTACACCGCTACCCTAAGAAACCTGAAAAAGAAGAGCAATTTTAGCCCTAAAAGGCAGCAGGAAGGAAAAACTAAAGAACAGAAATAAATGAAATAGAAAACCAAAAACAAGAGACTAAATCAATGAAACCCAAAGCTGGTACTTTTAGTCAGTTCAAGCAGGAAAAAAAGAAAAGGCACAAATTGCCAGAATCAAGAATTGAAGATGAAACGTCAATGCAGATCATATAAACATTAAAAGAATAAGAAGGACATTAAAGCTTTATGCCAACAACTTAGATGAAATGGGCAAAATCCTTGAAAAACACAAGTTATTAAAGCTTATCAAAGAAAAATAAATAAATACTATGAATAGTCCTTTACCTACTAAAGAAATTGAATTTGTAGTTAAAAACTTTGCCCAAAGTAAATAGCCAGCCTGGATGATTTTCTTTCCAAATTTGACTCCTTATTTAAGGAAGAAATAAGTTTAATGGGATTCAACGATAAAAGTTCAATGAAACAATGGAAAGTTTTCTAGAAAATAGAAAAGAGTGAACACTACCCATCTCATTCTCCGAGGCTAGAAATATCCTGACTAGAATCAGCAAAGGCATTAAAGAAAAAGAAACTACACTCCAATGTTCTTCACAAATACTGACTGAGGTGAAACTTTTTAAAATTTTAGCAAATTAGATCCAACAGTATGTTAAAGGATAATATATCACCACCAAATGGGGTTCATTTCAGGAATGCTTGGTTCATATAACATTCAAAAATCAATCAATATGATTCACCATATTAATAACAGAACTGGTGGTGGGGCAGGGGGATAAGATTATATCAATAGATAGAAAAAAATCATTTGACAAACTTCAGCATCCATAGAAGAGAATTTTCTTAGCCTTTTTAAAGAGTATAGATGAAAGATTTAAAGCTGACATCACATTTCATGGTAAAAGATGGAATGTTTTACCTCTAGGATTAGGAACAAGACAAGGATGTCCCTTCTCACTTCTATTTAACATTGAACTGGAAATTTTAGAAGGGCAATAGGCAAGAGTAAGAACTAAAAAGCATACAGATTGGATAGGGAGGGAAAAACTGCCCTTCTTTGCAGACAACATGCTTGTCTACATAGAAAGTCCCAAAGAATCTACAAAAAAAAAAATTCTAGAATAAATGGTGTAGCAATGCACAAAATGCAAAAATCAATTGTGTTTCTGTATACCAGCAATAAACAAAATTGAAATGAAAACCAACAGCAATTAAAATAGCATCAAAAATATGAAATTCTTAGTTATATATTTGACAAAAATGTACATGGCTGTGTACTGAAAATTACAAAGCATTACTGAAATTATAAAAGAGCTAAATAACTGAATAAATATACCATATTAATGGATCACAAGACTAAATTGTTAAGATGGCAATTTTCCCCCAAACTAATCAAGAGATTCAATATATGACTTATCAAAATCTCACTAGGTGTTTTGAAGGAATTGCAAGATGATTCTAAAAATATAGAAAGAAATGCAAAAGTTATGGACTAGTCCATTTTTTAAAAGAGAAGCAGAATTTGAGGACTAATACTTCCTGATGTCAAGATTTACTAACAATCTACATTTATGAGTAATCGAGACAGTTGGTATTGGTGACATACACACCCTACCACCACCATTATATACCAAAAGATCAGTATAGAAAGTCCATGTATGGTTAGTTGATTTTCAGCAAAAACAATTCAATGGTAAAAGATACTATTTTTATCCAGTGGTGTTTGAACAGTTGGATAACCATATGGACAAAAATTAACATTGACTCAACCTCACACCATATATAAAAGTTTACTTAAAATGAATCCATTTATATATAATTCTAGAAAATGCAAACTAATCTGTAGTAACAGAGAGCAGATCAGTAGTTAACTGGGAACAAAGGGGAAGGCAAGAACTATAAAGGGGTATGAGGAAACTTTAGGGAGAAGTGGATCTGTACATTATTTTGATTGTAGCAGTGGTTGCATGTGTACACATGCCAAAGTTCATCAAATAGTGTACTTTATATATGCTGTTTAATATATGTCAATTATTCCTAAATAATACTATAAAATAAAAACTTCAATGTCAAAGTAATTGCTCTATTTTGTGTCATTCCAGCATATTTTGGGTTATAAAATATGCAGTATTTTTTGAAGTTTTAAGTAGCCTAATTACCAAGGAGTCTTTTTGACCCATTCAGTGCACAGGTCTTGTACTTTTTTGTCAAAGGTATGCCTAAGAATTTCCAGTGCCAAAGCTCTTCCCCATTCACACACACACACTTTTATTTTTCAGATTGAATATGAACACAGAGCACCAGAGTGCCGTCTGGGTCTGAAGGAAGGCCGTCCATTCTCAGGGGTCACTGCATGTTTGGACTTCTGTGCTCACGCCCATAGAGACTTGCACAACATGCAGAATGGCAGCACGTTGGTAAGTGGGGCTGGGGACAGATTAGCAGCACACCGTGTAGAAGGGTGAAAAGCTGGACGATAGCAGCATTTGGTTAGAGTAATATGTTCTCTTGCACGTGTTGCTGCAAAACACTTTTTTCATGAATGAATTGCTATCGCGAGGTGACCTTGCATGACTACTGTTCTTATAACAGGTTGGCATCAGTGGAAAACTGTTGACAAGCAAATGAAAATCATGGAAATTCTTGGTGCTAATCTACACTGGTGACTGCATTGCCAGCTACAATTAGCTGCCAAAAAAGTCTTTCAAAATGCTATGTCAGACATCAGTTAAACAAAAAGTCATATACAGACCAAGGTACCAACCCACCTTGCAGAGAGCAGTAAAAGTGAAAAACGCACCATCATTTACACTGTGACTACTTGTCACCTTGTCAGGGTGCAAAAGAACCTATTGTAGCTACATATTACAGAGGGTGAGATGGATTGGGCTATTTATAATTAGAGATCATGTAAGGAGAGGAAATGGATATGGTCTTAAGAGGAAACAATGTTCTGTACAAAGTCCGAGGGTGCAGCCTTGCACATAGAGGGATGTTCCAGAGTGGAGATGAAGAATGAAAAAGTTCAAGAGAAGAAACTATAAAGTAACGTAATGAGTCATCAACATGGATATAGGTGTAGTTGAGGAAGATGACTAATGAGACATGATGAAAAATAGAAGACAGACACTAAAGTCATGCTGTAGGGTAGGAAATAATTCAGGGAGATAGTAGGCAATAGTGGAAGTGATACAAGAAAGCTGGTATGAAATTTTTGTTGAGAAGTAGAGAAGGTATTGGTTTAATGGTCTAGAGCAGGGATCAGAAAACTTCTCCGTTGAAGGCAAGATAATAAATACTTGAGGCTTTGCAGGCCACAGAGGGTCTCTGTTACATGCCTTGTTTGGGTTTCTTAAACTAAAAAATCCTTTAAAAATGCAAAAACCATTCTCAGTTCACTGGCCCTACAAAAACAGACTGTGAGGCAGATTGGCCACAGGCCCTAGCTTGCTGATTGCTGATCCAGGAAATCAAACACAAAGCTTATCCACAATATCTAAAATCACCGCTAATCATGTGTTGAGCACCTGTTCATTATTAGGAAGCTATGCTAGATTCTGGGAAGTAGAACCAGGTTTCACTCCAGTGCAGTGATGGAAAGGGGAGAGAGGATGAGAGAGATGTTTTGAATGAAGGGGAATTTGCCTCTAATAGGTGGTAGGTTCTGTGCAGTGAAACAGAAATACTGGATAAGAACTGAGCAGAGATTAATATGTGTGGGAAAAGGTGACAAGTTTTCAGAGACAAGGATTTGGAAGACTCTTATGTATAGGAAGTAAAAACCTGATTTGAATACCATCTCATGTTACACTTATTTATAAAGGTAAGTCTGTTATAATCACAGCAACATTCCTTTCAACAGTATCTTCCAACAATTCTATATTACCTAGAATTTTAAACAGCCATGGTCACATTTTCTCCATTAATCAAAAACACAAACTACTAAAAGCTAGTATTTTAAAACCTAGGATTCTTTCTTTTGGCTACAAAAGAAAAAACAAACCATTAAATTATCAAAGCAGCAGAAGGAGCTTTCTTGTCTTTACCCCTCTGTATGTAGTAATAGCTCAGAAGAAAAGTGAGAGAGAAGAGAAAAAATAAGCTAAATTTATCAGAGGAGAGAGGAGAGAAAAGGAAGATAGAAACAGTATTAAGTTACATAGCACCTATACCAACTGAATCTTTGATTTTTACATTATTTAGATGTCACTTCAGCATCTTATATAAATTTCTTAAACATGATGAAGGAGAATTAAGAGTCAAGTTTGAGGAAAGATGTGAAATTATTTTAAGTACAAAAATAAAAGATGAGGTGAATTTGATATTGACCAAAACAGAAGAAGTCATTTTGTAGAAGAAACTTTATCCTCTTTTTCGAAGACGCTCCACATCTGTCACATGTATTTTGAAGTGTTGTGAAAGCGAGAGACTGCTTCACGTTGGTGGGAGTGTTCGCTTCTTCCTTTAGTCAGAAATGTGTGTGGAGAACAGTTACCAGAGGTAACAGCTCCTGACAGACTCAAAAAAAAAAAAGGAAAATAAGAAGAAAAAATGAGAAAAAAAGGTCAATCTTTCTTAATAACACACAGACATGGTTTTATAATATGTATATCACCAGTCCGGTGACATACTGAGAGGGAGAAACACACACGTTTGCACACACACACACACACACACACACTTTTCTTTTGGACTGAAACTAAGGCAGTACCGCCCTGTTCCCCTGCCAGGTATGCACCCTCACTAGAGAAGACAATCGAGAAATTGGAGGAAAACCTGAGGATGAGCAGCTCCATGTTCTGCCTCTCTACAAAGTCTCTGATGTGGATGAGTTTGGGAGTGTAGAAGCTCAGGAGGAGAAAAAACTAAATGGTGCCATTCAGGTACTGAGTTCTTTTCGGCGGAAAGTCCGGATGTTGGCAGAGCCAGTGAAGACATGCCGACAAAGGAAACTAGAAGCCAAGAAAGCTGCAGCAGAAAAGCTTTCCTCTCTGGAAAATGGCACAAATAAGAATGAAAAGGAAAAGTTAGCCTCATCTCGTACAAAACAGACTGAAAATGCAAGCCAGGCCAAACAGCTGGCAGGTAAATTTCCTGTGAAGCACTGTTAGATACGTGTGGTGTACGACACTGATATTAGAAATGAATATTTTTAATTTTGCATTTAATCATGGTATTAGTTCTGTACCAGAATCTTCTATTAAGTTGCACCAGTAGCCATAGCTTGAGGGAGAAGTTTGACTTTTATTCTTTAATAAATGCAAAGATTCATAATAGGTAAGTGATACAGTGAAATTAGTGTTGATCTAGCAGTGGCTGATAGGCCAAATTAGAGGTAAGGAGCTAATTGTTTGGAGACAGATGCAATAAACCAGGAGTGAGGTGAGCTTGAATTTTGGTGGTAGCAATGAAAATTTAGCAAAAATGATGGACAAGAGGTCTTCCAAAAATGAACATCAGTACATTGGTGACAAAATATTGGCATGAAAAAGAAACACTTAAGGATGACTCCAACATTTTAAGCCTAGATAACTATAACAGTACTATTTACTGAAAGAAGTTTGAAAACAGCATTGATGGGGGAGGGGCAGGAGGCTAAGATAACTTTCCTTAGCCATACTAAGCCTGAGGTTTAAGAGGGAGATGCTCATGCAGCTATCTTACAGTTTCTACCCATCCAAATAGATCACATCTATAGTAGTAGTGATACAGCATTATTTACTAATACTAAATTGATATTTTATTTTCAAAGCCCCTTTATGTGTGCAGTTAATACAGTAAAATATCACCCAATGATATTACATACAAACCAAGTTTTAGAGATGGTATTAGCCTGGCCATTAACAAAAGAAAAATGTTTCAGTTTAGTGTACCAGTTTGCTTAGAACCAACCATCTTTGCTTCACTAAGTCAAACTTCCCTACTGAATCATTTTGAAGCTCAGAGAAATTATTTAGAATAAGGAGCTAAAGGTGCTTAATAAGTATTTGTTAATTGGTTGACTTACACTAACACAAGTAAAATCTGTTCATTCCCTGATAGCTCCTTTAGTTAAGCTATTAAGTATAATCAGAAGAACTTTGCCCCTAGACACGTCTACCCTGTTTCTGCAATAATCATTCCAGCTCTCTGGATTGCCATTGCAGCTCCATTGATTTGTTCTTACTTTTTTTAAAAAAAATGAGGTCATGAAACAAGTATGACTTTTAGAAGTTTCACTTATAGAGATGAAAGATTCTTTAAAGTTTTGTCTACAACTGTGTAAGTTGCCTTTCTGGAAAGCATACTAATGAAATAGGGTTTACCAATTATATCAGTTGCTTTGGGTATTTATAAACGAATGTCATTCTTTATCTCATAGCATCACTGCAGCTCCCACAACAAAGTTCATGTTACTTTAACTACTTAACAAAGTTTTTGTATACCAGGCAATGGATAAATAAAGTAAAAAAAGGCACAGTCCCTTTCCTCAAAAAACTTCTTTGCAGTGAGGTGAAGAAGAGACTAAAAATGGATAATTACAATATATTAGGACTGCTGACTTATGTTTGCAGAGGCTATTACAAAAGCACAAGAAGGTCATAGAAGGTCAGGGGCATTGCAGGGAGGGAGAAGGGCATGTCAGGTAGAGAGCGAGGCTGGTCAGAAGCTCCAGAGAACATGTGCTCCCAATGAACGGCTTTTGGGTGTTTATTACATTTTTCTTCACCTACCAGATTGTACTGTAATGAGGTCTGCCATTTAATTTCTAATGCTTTAGATGCAAAACGGTGTACCAGTCATCAGAAACCCTGACTCTGCTCTTGTCCTTGTTTGATGGGTATTGTACAATCCTGGTTGGATTAAACTAGCATAGATTTTGTTATGGGAGATGCAGTGATGCTATGAGAAAAAGAATGACATTCGTTCAAACACCCAAGGCATCTTATATAATTGGCAAACCCTGTTTCATTAGCACACTTTCCAGAAAGGAATTTATGCAGTTATAGACAAAAATTTAAAGAAACTTTCTGTAAGTAAAACTTGTAAAAGTCACACTTCTATTTCATGACCTCATTAAAAACATAAGTAGAGAACAAGCAAATAAATGAAGCTGCAATGCAGCTTTCTCACAGACCTTTAAGATCCTCACTCACTTTGTAAAATAATAATCAAGCATATTTGCTCTCTCTCGTCCTGTGCACAGAACTTCTGCGAATTTCAGGACCAGTCATGCAGCAGCCCCAGCCCCAGCCCCAGCCCCAGCCCCAAGCCCAACAGCTCCCGAAGCAGCCGCCCCAGCCACAGCGACCCCAGCAACCGCAGCCCCAGCCGCCGCATCACCCCTTGACGAATAACCCTCAGTCAGAGGCCATCAACGCTTTCTCTTCTTCCGGATCCAGCAATCTGTATATGAGACGGCCCAATCCAGTTAGTCCTTATCCAAGCTCTTCGAATACTTCAGATATGTATGTAGGTGCCAACCCTATGAACCTCTATTCCACCTCACCCCAAGCTGCAGGTTCATATTTGAATTCTTCTAATCCCATGAACCCCTACCCTGGGCTTTTGAATCAGAATACCCAATATCCATCATATCAATGCAATGGAAATGTGTCAGTGGACAGCTGCTCCCATTACCTGGGCTCCTATTCTCCCCAGCCACAGCCCATGGATTTATACAGGTATTCTAGCCAAGACCCTCTCTCTAAGCTCAGTCTACCACCCATCCATACGCTTTACCAGCCGAGGTTTGGGAATGGCCAGAGCTTTACTTCCAAGTACTTAGGTTATGGAAGCCAAACTATGCAGGGAGATGCCTTCAGCAGTTGTACTATTAGACCAAATGTACCCCATGTAGGGACATTTTCTCCTTATTCCATTCATGAGATGGAGGGCCACTTCATGGGAGTCACCTCCAGATTACCAGCCAACCTGAGCAATCCAAACCTAGACTATAAAAATGGTGAACATCACCCATCTTCTCATATAATCCATAACTACAGTGCAGCTCCGAGCATGTGCAACAGCTCCCTCCACACCCTGCATCTCCAAGACAAGGAGAACGACATGCCTGCCCACACACCTGATGGGTTCTCTAAGGTGCTGCCAGGTCTTAACCATGAGAGAACTGCCTCTGTCCATGAAGGTTTACACAGATCACAGGAAGTTGGCAGTCAGGAAAAGCAGCCTGCTGCTGCCGAGGACAATGATGAGGTCTGGTCAGACAGTGAGCAGAGCTTTCTGGACCCTGACGTTGGGGGAGTGGCTGTGGCTCCGACTCATGGGTCGATTCTCATTGAGTGTGCGAAGCGTGAGCTTCACGCCACAACCCCCCTGAAGAACCCCAATAGGAATCATCCCACCAGGATCTCACTTGTCTTTTACCAGCATAAGAGCATGAATGAGCCCAAGCATGGCTTGGCGCTCTGGGAAGCCAAAATGGCCGAAAAGGCGCGCGAGAAAGAGGAAGAGTGTGAGAAGTATGGCCCGGACTATGTGCCTCAGAAAACACATGGCAAAAAGGTGAAACGGGAGCCCACTGAGCTGCAGGAGCCCCCCGAGCCCACTTACCTGCGCTTCCTGCAGTCCCTTGCGGAAAGGACCATGTCCGTGACCACAGACTCCACAGTTACTACATCTCCATATGCCTTCACTCGGGTCACAGGGCCTTACAACAGATACATATGATGTCACCCTTTGTGTTGGTTACCTCATTTGAAAAGACCACAAACCAACCTGTCCCTAGTGTAGTTCCTATGACGTGGGCAGTGGGGAAAGGACACAGTATTCATGACAGATGTGGTGAGAACCTCAGCTCACCAGCACAGAACAGAGGTCATCTTACCATAGCACTTAATGTCCATTGGCTTCTAAGTGGTCACAGGTGGTTTCTAGGCAGAAGACCAAAGCATTCTATGCAAAAGGAAGGTGGGGAGAGAGTGTTCCGCAATTTACATTTTTAAACACTGGTTCTATTATTGGGCGAGGTGATATGTAAATGTGAGGGTTTGTTTTCCCTTACAACTCTTCATGTCTGTGACCACTTTTAATAATACCAAGTTTGCATAGTCGTGGAACACAAATCAAACAAGTACTGTAGTATTACAGTGGCAGGAATTTTAAAATACCATCTGGTGCTGAATATATGATATACTGAAATACTGGAATTATGGCTTTTTAACATGCAGTTTTTACTGTAATCTTAATATTAACTTTTATTTATCAAAATAGTTGCAGAAAGCATAAATGAATAGACAGCAAAACACTGAATTTGGATGTTCTAAGAAATGGTGCTAAGAAAATGGTGTCTTTAACAGTTGAAAATTTAATGCCTTTGTATCGTCAAGATGCTAGCAGTGTACTCCATTGCCCTTGAAGAATAGGGGTACCTTTTCATTCAGTTTTTATCATAATTGCCTATTCATACACAAACTTAGTTTTTAAAATGTGGACATTTTAAAGGCCTCTGGATTTTGCTCATCCAGTGGAGTCCTTGCAGGACAATAAACATATATACATACATATATACACACACATATGTATATGTGCACACACATGTATATGTATAAATATTTTAAATGGTGTTTTAGAAGCACTTTGTCTACCTAAGCTTTGACAACTTGAACAATGCTAAGGTACTGAGATGTTTAAAAAAAAAAAGTTTACTTTCATGTTAGAATGCAAAATTGATTTTTTTAAGGAAACAAGGAAAGCTTTTAAAATATTTTTGCTTTTAGCCATGCATCTGCCGATGAGCAATGTGTCCATTTTTAATACAGGCTGTCAAACCCAAAATGGGGCTTACTGGATCCAAGGGAATACGTGAGTCCACAAAACCTGTTTTCTGGTGCTCATCTCACAGGCTATACTGTAAAACAGTTTTATACAAAATTGTATGACAAGCTCATTGCTCAAATGTGTAGTTTTAAGAATTTTCTATTAACTGCGGGTAATAATTAACCGCATGCGACAGACTCAAGAAAGCTAGTTCCCTGACGTCGATGCTTATTTTTGGATCTGTATGTCATTCAGCAAACTTAATGGTAGTCAGCCTTCGTGTTGATAATTGTACCTTGTGGTGTCATTTCTTAGCTTAAGTGTCCTCTTTACCAGGAAGACTGAGCAGACTGATGCCTGCATAAGATGAGGAAACAGGGTTAGTTCCATGTGAGTCTGTTAATCAAAAAGAAAAAAACAGGCAGCTGGTTTGCTGTGATGGTTTTAAATCATTAATTTGTAAAAAAGAAGAAGTGAAAGAGATGTATAGTGAGTAAATTAAATTGTAAACAAAATTTTTTAACACAATGCTTTAGTATTTTAGTACTGTAAAATAAAATTAAGTATATACATAGATATATGTGTGTGTGTATGTGTGTGTGTATATATATAGTATATACACACCCACACATATATATATATATGAATTTGAAGCAGAATTCACATCATGATGGTGCTACTCGGCCAGCTACAAATATATCATAATGTGAGCTAAGAATTCATTAAAGGTTTGAGCGATGTCCCTACTTGTCATATACCTCAACACTAGTTTGGCAGTAGGATACTGAACTGAAAGTGAAAGCTTAAAGCATTGTGTACCATCATTTTTTTTCCAAGTCTCTTTTTTTTTTAATTAATAAAAAAAGCATACCTTTTTTCAATACTTGATTTCTTAGCAAGTATAACTTGAACTTCAACCTTTTTGTTCTGAAAATTCAGGGATATTTCAGCTCACGTTCTCCGTATGCCAATATGTCACCTGTGTTTATGTAGAATCGTTGTAGGGTAATAAATATATTCTTTTTTCAGGGATTTAACCCTTTTACTTTGAATCCCTATTTTACTTGTATATGTCCTGATGTAACTAAAACTAATTTTGTAAATCTGTTGGTTCTTTTTATTGTAAAGAAAAGCATTTTAAAAGTTTGGGGAATCTTTTGACTGTTGCAAGCAGGAAAACTATTACATGAAAATAGAATGCACTGAGTTGATAAAGGGAAAATTGTAAGGCAGGAGTTTGGCAAGTGGCTGTTGGATTGAGTCTTTCAACTCTCTACAGATGTTTTGATCCTGTAATCAATGCAGGCACAGAACCAGGAGGACTTTCCTAGATAGACAAGACATGTGGAGATGTGACATGCAATTAACTGTACAATTACATGTTGGTCTAAGTACATTTTTGCTCACTGACATTTCAAATAAATTCTTAAATGAGGCCTTTGAGTTTCATTGGTCAAATCTTATAAACATGGCTTTTGTCTTTAAAAAATAAAAAAATTTCTCAAGTTTTTGGCTGTGACCAGTTTAAAAACATTTGTTTTGCATGTTACACCACCTGATGTTAATATTTTGCATATACTGTATATCTAACCCCAAATATTTGGTTACTACACACACGTTTGTTGGTTTTGAGTCAGCTATCCCTTATGAATATTTGGTTTCTATATCATCCACTGTCATTTGTCAAACTGCTGGCCAACAAAAACAGAAAATGTAGTTTGGAGGGTTGCAGAGAGGTTGGGTAGGGAGGAGGAGAGAAATTGAGTGGCATATTGTAAATATCAAATCTATAATTGTAAATATCAAACCTGCCTCAGTTAGAATGAATGGAAAGCAGATCTCCAACTTGCTTATATAGGAATATCAGGTTGACTATATAGCCATACTTGAAAATGCTTTTGAGTGGTGTCAACTTTACTTGAATGAATTTTTCATCTTGATCGATGCACAGTTGGTGTACAGCTCACTTCTAAAGCTAGCGGTTAACTTGTGTAGGAAACTTCTGCAGTTTGACACTAAGATAATGAACTCTGTGTGCATTTTTCTATGCTTTTTTTAAAAAATTAGTTTCATTTCATTTTCATGAGATGTTTGGTTTGTCTATCTGAGGATGGTTATAAATACTGTAAGTATTGTAATGTTATGAATGCAGGTTATTTGAAAGCGTTTATTATTATATCATTCCTGATAACGCTATGTGAGTGTTTTTAATAAAATTTATATTTATTTAATGCACTCTAACTATCGTCTCATAGAAGTTTCTGTTCACTGCCTAAATTACTACCACCTCAGTGAGGGAAAAGGAAAAGAAATTGTTTTTTAAAGATACTTTTTAGACAGTTATTCTTAATGTTAAGCTAAGGTATATCCAAATAATTAAGGCCAAAATATTTCTCTGGTTGAACAGTCTAGATGTTCAACTTATTTTTTTACAGCTTACTTTTAAAGCCTGTTCACTTTGCATGTGTTGCCAAATATAAGTCAGGAATTAGTAATAATAGCACTCCTGCTGGCTTTAGACCTCCCATTCCTTCTGGTCCGGGAGGGCGCTCAGTGGCAGTAGATACACCAGCGTCGAGTTCCTATTAAGCCAAAGGTTAGGACTGTTCTCAGAGTCTCATCTTCCTCTTTATGTCCACTCTTCTCAAGAAAGATTCCTCTTACTGCCTGTCCAAAAGGCAGGCAATCTTAGGCAAGAGGAGTGAGAAGAGGTGGCCTGGGAGGCACAGGCAGACATACATGTCCTCATCTACCCCACATGGCTGCAGGGACCTAGAGGCTAGACTGTGCTCGTGCTACCCACTCTATCGTCTAAATCCCCCTCACGTAACGCTAAGCACTCCTGCTGAAAAGCTTCCTAGAAACACAAGATACTAAACACAGTTGCTAGTTACAGTTATGCGAGTCTTGCAACCTCCTACCCCTTCCCAAATTGGCAGAGAAGTCATTTTCATCATGCACGAGGTAAGGGATTCCTTTCCCATAGTTCTCTCCCTGTTAAGCCTGGGCCCAAGTTGACTGAGTAGCCATTCTTGAGCCCAAAAACTGACTGCCATTTAGTGATCTCCGAGCTCCTTGACAATGATTTCTTCCAGCACTCTACACAAAGCCAAGATACTGAGAAGCAACGTCACTGTTAAAAAGCAGTGATCCAGTGATCTGATTTTTTTTTTTTAATTTCAAGTCTCTGGAGACATTGTCAACCCTTTCTTCACCACCCATCTTCTGGTGTCCCACCCTTGGGAACCTCCCCCTCACCACATTTGCTAGTCCCACTGCCCAGGACAAGGGGACTTAAGATTCTGTGAGTCAAAAGCCTGGGCCCCATCCTGACCCTGACTGGCACAGGCTGGTGAGTGGCACACTGTAAATGAAGGTGCAGGCGGGCGCTGTGAATGAGCCTGCAGGTGGACTTGAACGAAGGACACAACTAGCAATGACATGACAGATGAGCCAGCATTCACAAAGCTTTACTGGCTCTTGCTTCCTCTGGAAATCATTGCCAAGAATGAACCTTTACATGCAGTCAGGCATGCACACAGCTGCAGTACCACTTGCTCCTTTACTCAGTCTCTTCAGTTGGTTTATTGTAAAAATCCTCTGCTTTGGGAAATTCTTGGCTTTGACTCCTGACTGATTCTAAGGCTCTGTATTCGATCAGCTGTGTGAGAACCAGACTCAGTGAGCAAAGGTCTTATTCATCAAGGTACCTACTCCACAAGCTATTGAGAATTTGTAATTGGTTTTGTTGGTTTAAAGACCATCTGGAGGTGAATATCTAGCAAAAAAGGAAGCCTGGGTGAGCATCTTTTCTTTCCAAAATCAGTGTGAGGGGAGAGTGCTTGTTGCCTGAAGACACATGCTCGCTAACATCAGTCACGGGTTTACCATGAGGGAGAAAGGACGTCTTCCCCCTGTATCCCTCCCTCCGCTGAGAGACACACTCTCCCGTTGTCAGAGTGGTGAGAAAACATTCACAAAAGATGCTTAGAAGAGAATCAACTGCAATTATAGATTATTTCAGTTTTACCAGCACTGTCGTCTCAACGAACAAAGATACTTTTGTCCCCATATACTCAGGACCACCTGCCTGCATTTCCCTCTCTCTTGCCAGGCAATTTCTCACAAATTTGTTTGTCTAATCTAACATGCACTCTTGAAAGGAGTCACTCTTTTCCTTGCATATATATACTTAACAAATATGCTTTCTTTCAGGGCTTCCTTTTTTGCTGTTTCAAAAGGAATTTCTCTACTCAGTTTGATGTTTTACTCTCTAATCAATTCTTAATTCAAACTGATATAAGATTTCTCCTTAGGTATTGAGTAACATAGTAGTTAAAGATACTCCACTTCTTCCCTTGCCCACAAGAATGAATTCATATCATTTAAATTCAATGAAGAATTTATGTGCATATTCACTGACCACATTCTTCTCTTCCTTGCACAGAGTAGTTTTATTAATAGAAAGCTGAATGTTGTTGCTTGAAACTTCAGGTGCCTGTGGTGCCGTAGCTCTTTTCTCATGGGTAGCTCTTGATTTAGCTCTAAGGAATATGATGAAGTACAAGTAGCAGTGTAGGAGAAAACACCTGGCTTTGGATTCAGCCCTGTAGTTTTACTAGTTGTGTGCCAGTAAGCCTCGTCTGCAAAATTCAGTAAAATAGTGCATTTCTTACAGGATTACTGAGAATGTAGAGATGAAAGCAAAACTAGAATAAACAGTTATTCTTACAAAGTTTTCCATCACCACCACCCCACTCCCATTTGCTTCATGCTAGGAGCTCCAGCCCACTGACCATATCTTAGTGCTTGCCTGGAGACTCCTGCAGCCCCCCTGCTTTCTCCTTCTCCGCATGGGCAGAACCCCTAAGTCCTCGCCTGAGAAAACAGGTTTATATACCAGCATAAAATCTCTTTATCATGAAGCATCACTAGGACCTCAAAGTCAGAAGACAGCAACAAAACAGGGAAATATCCCCCAGCCCTGTAATCTCATAGAGCCTCACATGGATTTCAAGATGAGCTATGAACTCCTAGTGCTTTGTTGAAAATTCCAGTAGTTGGAATGACACCACAATCTCTAACATACCAAATACACATCAAAAACTAATAAAAAGAAAACTAACAATTTGAGTTAAAAGCAGAAGAAGAAAATCAAGAGAAAATAAATGATTGAGAAAATTATATTTTCTTCCCATTACTTATAATGTCACCTAACAGGTATATTTCATGGAATTATGTTTATAATATCCCTGTTTCAAAAGTATTTATTCGAATAAACCAATGTTTAAGGCAGAGTGTAGTATGATGGAAGGAAACACTAGTATCAAGGAGAAATAGCAAGACGGCGGCATAGAAAGAGGCTGAACTCGCCTCCTCCCACCTACACACTGAATCTACACCTCCACACAGAGCAGTTCCTCCTGAGGAAGAGCTGAGAGCTGAGCGAACACCTTCTGAATAAGGGGTAAAAAGTTCACATTAAAAATGGTAGGAGAAAAGGAGACACTATAAAGGCAGGAGCCCCACCCCAATGTGGCAACCTAAGACAGAAAGGGAAGTCACTGAGGGACCCCCACATACTAAAGGGCAACTAGACTAAAAGTGAAAGAAGCCTCTTCCTAACTCTGAAATCTGCCATAGGGCGAGGGAACTACTGAAGTCTCTCTGGAATCTGAGGTGCAAGTGAGTGCCCGTGTTTATGTTCCCTCCACGCACACACTGATAGCACAGAGGGGAGTGGGGTCCAGATGCCAACCATCCCCACACATTTCCCTGCAGTGCCCTGACCCACCAGAGCTCAAGCACACGCACTGCAGATCCAGCAGTCACACCAAGATAGCACCGACATGTCACATGGCAGGACTCCCCCTGACTCTGCGTCCCTCCAGCCCCCAGTCCTAATACCAGGGTACCCCTGGCCAATGCACAAGAGGAATGACCAACCCATGCCCCTCTGGCTGCAGCCCCAGGCCTGCATGTACCCCTATTCCCACCTTGCCCCCCACATACACACCAGGGCACCCCCAGCCCACACTTACCTGACCTCCTGCCAGCCACCAAAGCCACCAGGCACCTGCAGTAAGGGGTCATCCTGACACAAGGCCACCACTTCAGGGCTCAGAGGGGTAACTGTCTCACCTAATTCACAGAACAAACACAAAAAGTCAGACAAAATGAGGAGACAGAGGACTATGCTCCAAACAAAGGAACAAGACAAAACTTCATAAAAAGAACTAAATAAAGAAGGTTTAAGCAATCTACCTGATATGAGTTCAAGGTAATGGTGAAAAAGATGCTTACCAAACTTGAGGAAAGTAGTGGTTGAAGTCAGGAAGGACTTCAACAAAGAGACAGAATATACAAAAAAGAACAAATCAGAGTTGAAGAATACAATGAATGAAATTAAAAACAGAATAGAAGGAATCAACAGCAGGTTAGAGGATACAGAATGGATCAGTGATCTGGAAGACAGGATAATATAAAGCACTAAAGCTGAACAGCAGAAATAAAAAGGATTTTTATTGTTTCATTTATTTATTTATTTATTTATTTTTAGGAGAGCAAGGTACAGGCTTTTATTTAGAGATAAAGTGAGAGGAAAAGAGCTCCTGGCTCATGCCAGGAGGGGACGAGAGAGCCCCGAAAAAGGATTTTTAAAATGAAGTTAAGGGACATCTGGGACATCAAACATACTAACATTTTCATTACAGGAGATGCAGAAGAAGAGAAAGAGAGGGGTGAAAAACTTATTTGAAGAAATAATAGCTGAAAACTTCCCTGACCTGGAGAAGGAAACAGACATCCACGTCCAGGAAGCACAGAGAGCCCCAAAGAAGATGAACCCAAGGATGTTTACACCAAAATACATAATAATTAAAATGCCAAAGATTAAAGATAAAGAGAGAATTATAAAAGCAACTAGAAAGAAGCATCTAGTTATACATAAGGGAAATCCCATAAAGGCTATCATCTTGTTTTTCAGCAGAAAATTCAGAGGCCAGGTGGGAGTGGCATGATATAGTCAAAGTGCTAAAATAAAAATCCTACAATCAAGAATTCTCTACCTGGAAAGAGTATCACTAAGAATTGAAGGACCCAGTTTCCCAGAAAACATAAAGGAGTTCATAACCACTCAACCAGTCTTATAAGAAATGTTAATGATACTACTTTAAGAAGAAAAGAAAAGGCCATAAACATAAAGAAGAAACTTACAGAAGGAAAAAAATTCAATGGTAAAAGCAAATATACAGTAAAGGTGGCAGGTCAATCACTTAAAAGTTAGCATGAAGGTTAAAAGACAAAAGTAAAGACAATTATATCTAAAAAATAGGTAAGGGGAAAATGTATAAAATAAAACAATATATACATAAAACATGATGGAAGGGAAGTAAAAATGTAGTGTTGATAGAATACATTTGAACTTAAGCAACCATAAACTTGACATAGACTGCTACATATATAAGAAATCATATATATACCTCATGGTAACCACAAGCCAAAAATCTATAATAGATACACAAAAAATAAAAATGAATTTAAGCATAACACTAAAGAAACTTATCACACACAAGGGAAGAGAATGAGAGAAGAAGAAAGGATCAGAGAAGTACAACACAACCAAAGAGTATTTAACAAAATGACAATACATACATACCTATCAATAATTACTCTAAATGTAAATGAACTAAATGCTTCAATCAAAAGACATACTGTGACTGAATAACTAAAAACAAGACCCATCTATTTGCTGCCTACAAGAGACCTGTCAGACCTAAAGGCCCACACAGGCTGAAACAGAAGGGATGGGAAAAGGTATTCCATGCAAATAATAGGGAGAAAAAAGCAAGATTAGCAGTTCTTATATCAGACAAAATAGATTTCAAAACAAAGAAAGTAACGAGACAAAGAAGGACATTACATAATGATAAAAGGATCAGTACAACAGGATACAACCATTATAAATATCTATGCACCCAACATAGGAGCACCTAAATGTGTAATACAAATACTAACAGAATTAAAGGGGGAAATTAACGACAACACATTCATTTTAGGAGACTTTACTACACCACTCACACCAAGACAGATCCACCAGACAAAAAATTAATAAGGAAACAGAGGCACTGAACAATACATTAGATCAAATGGACTTAACAGATATCTACAGAACACTCCATCCAAAAGCAACAGGATGTGCATTTTTCTCAAGTGTACATGGAATGTTCTCCAGAACAGATCACATACTAGACCACAAGAAGAGCCTCAATAAATTCAAAAAGACTGAAATTGTACCAAGCAGTCTCTCAGACCACAATGGTATAAAACTAGAAATAAACTACACGAAGAAATCAAAAAGACCTACAAACACATGGAGGCTAAACAACATGATTCTAAAAATTCAATGGATCAATGAACAAATTAAAATAGAAATCAAGAAATAAATGGAGATAAATGAAACAAAAACACAACAGCCCAAAGTCTATGGGAGGCAGCAAAGGCAGTTCTGAGAGGAAAGTACATAGCAATACAGGCTTACCTCAAGAAACAAGAACAATATCAAAAAACACTCTAAAATCACAATTAAAGAATCTAGAAAAAGAAGAACAAATGAAGCCCAATGTCAGTAGAAGGAGGGACACAATAAAGATCAGAGCAGAAATAGATAAAATAGAGAAGAATAAAACAAGAGAAAGAATCAATGAAACCAGGAGCTGGTTCTTTGAGAGAATAAACAAAATAGATAAACCTCAAGCCAGACTTATCAAGAAAAAAGAGAATGTACACACATAAACAAAATCAGAAATGAATATGGAATAATCACAATGGATACCACAGAAGTATAAAGAATTATTAGAGAATACTATGAAAAATTATATGACAATAAATTGGACAACCTAGAAGAAATGGACAACTTCCTAGAAAAATACAGCCTTCCAAGATTGACCCAGGAAGAAACAGGAAGTCTGAAAAAATTACCAGCAATGAAATTGAATTGGTAATCAAAAAACTCCAAAACAAACTCCCAAAAAAGAAAATTGCAGGTTCAGATGGTTCACAGCCAAATTCTACCAAACATTTAAAAAAGAGCTAATACCCATCCTCCTTAAAGTTTTCCAAAAAGTAGAAGAGGAGGGAATACTTCCAAACACATTCTATGAACCAGCATCACTCTAATACTAAAACTAGACATAGACACAAAAAAAGAAAATTAAGGGCCAATATCCCTGAGGAGCATAGATGCAAAAATACTCGACAACATATTAGCAAACTGAATCCAAAAATACTTCAAAAAGATCATCCATCATGACCAAGTGGGATTTATTCCAGGCATAAAGGGATGATACAATATTCATAAATCAATAAATATCATACAACACATTAACAAAAAGAAGGATAAAAACCACATCATCATCTCCATAGATGCTGAAAAAGCATTTGACAAAATTCAACACCCATTCATGATAAAAACTCTCAGCAAAGTGGGTGTAGAGGGTACATACCTCAACATAATAAAGGCCATATATGAGAAACCCATAGCCAACATCATACTTAATAGTGACAAGCTGATAGCTTTTTCTCTAAGATTGGGAAAAAGGACAAGGATGCCCACTCTCCCACTTTTATTCAACATAGTACTGGAGGTCCTAGCCATGGCACTCAGATAACACAGAGATAAAAGGCATCCAAATTGGTAAGGAATAAATTAAACTGTCACTGCATATGAAATGATATTGTACATAGAAAACCCTAAAGAATCCACCAAAAGATTATGAGAACTAATAACTCAATTCAGAAAAGTTGCAGGATACAAAATTAATACACAGAAATCTGTTGCATTTCTATATACTAACAATGAACTAGTAGAAGGAGAAGTCAAGAAAACAACTCCATTTACAACTGCTTCAAAAAGAAAAAAAATACCTAGGAATAAACCTAACCAAGGAAGGAAAAGACCTATACTCTGAAAACTACAAGACACTCATGAGAGAAATAAAAGAAGACACCAAAAAGTGGAAATATATCCCATGTTCATAGATAGGAAGAATTAATACTGTCAAAATGGCCATCCTGACCAAAGCAATTTACAGATTCAAAGCAGTCCCTATCAAAATACCAACAGCATTCTTCAGTGAACTAGAACATACAGTTCTAAAATTCATTACATTATATACATATATTAAATCATTACTTGTACATCTGAAACTAATTTAATGCTATATGTCAATTATATCTCCATTTTTTTAAAAAGTCATTCAAACAGGGAAGAAATAAAATTATCTTTGCCTGTGGATGATATGATCTTACAGACAGAAAGTCTTAAATACTCCATCTAAAAACTGCTAGAACTGATCAATGAATTCAAGAAAGTTGAGGATACAAAATCAACATACAGAAAACATTTGCATTTCTACATACTAACAACAAAATATCTGAAAAAGAAATAAAATAATCCCATTCATAACAGCATCAAAAGTAATAAAGTACTTTGGTATAAATTTAACCAAGGAGGTAAAAGATCTGCACAATGAAAACTGCAAGACTATGATGAAAGAAATTGAAGAAGACAGAAAATTGGAAAAGTATCCCATGTTCTTCGATGAGAATATTGTTAAAATGTCCGTATTACCCAAAGCCATCTATAGATTCAATGCAATCCTCAGAAAAATTCCAATGGCATTTTTCACAGAAATGGAAAAAAATTCCTAAAATTTTTATGGAATCACAAAAGACCCTAAGTAGCCAAAGCAATCCTGAGAAAAACAAAGCCAGAGACATCACACATCCTGATTTCAAAATATACTACAAACCTATGGTGATCAAAGCAGTATGATGCTGGCATAAACACAGACACAAAGACCAATGGAACAGCATCAAGAGCTCAGATATAAAGCCCTGCATATGTAGTGAACCAACATGTGACAAGAGAGCCAAGAATACTTAATGGAGAAAAGATAATCTCTTCAATGAATGGTGCTGGGAAAACAGGATAATCACTTGAAGAATAAAATTGGACCTCCATTTTAGACCACTCAAAATAAAACTCAGAATGGATTAAAGACTTAAATTCAAAACCTGAAACCATCATATTCCTAGTATAAAACATAAAAAGAAAGCTCCCCGACATTGGTCTCAGCAGTGGTTTCTGGAATAAGACAGCAAAAGCAAAAATAAACAACTGTGATAAAATCACACTAAAGAGCTGCTGCCCAGCAAAAGAAACCATCAATAAAATGAAAGGAAACCTATAGGAGAAAATATTTGCAAACCATCTATCTGATAAGGGGTTAATATCCAAAATATATAATGAACTCATATAACTCAATAGCAAAAAAAAAAAAAAATTAACAGCCTGATTTAAAAAATGGCCAAATTGAATAAACTTTTCCAAAGAAGACATGAAATGGCCAACAGATACATGAAAAGGTGCTTGGCATCATTAATCATCAGAAAATTGCAGCCCCAAACCCTAATGAAATACCACCTGTTAGAATGGTCATCATAAAAAATACAGGAGATAATAAGTGTTAGAGAGGATGTGGAGAAAAGGAATCCTTGTGCACTGTTAGTGGGAATTCAGATTGGCACAGTCACTAAGGAAAACAGTATGGAAGTTCCTCAAAAAACAGTACTACCATATGATCCAGCAATAACACTTCTGGGGATTTAGCCAAAGGAATTGAAATCAGGATCTCACAGAAATCTGCACCCCTATGTTCACTGCAGCACTGTTCACAATAGCCAAGATATGGAAACAACCTAAATGTCCACCCACAAATGAATGGATAAAGATGTGGTGTGTGTATGTAGACACACACACACACACACACACACTGCCATGAGAAAGAAGGAAATTCTGCCATTTGTAAGAACTTGGATGAACCTTGAAGGCATTCCACTAAGTGAAGTGAGACAGAGAAAGACAAACACTGTACAATATCACTTTTATGTGGAATCTAAGGTCAGACTAAAAAACAACAAGTAGGGTGGTGGTTACCGGGCACTAGGGGGTGGAGGAAGTGGGGAGGTACTGGTCAAAGGGTACAAATTTCCAATTATAAGATTAAAAAGTTTGGGGACCTCATGTATAGCATGGTGGTTTTCGCTAATACTGTATTCGATACTTGAATATTGCCCAGAGAGTAATCTTAAGTATTTGCACTACAAAAAAGGAACGGTAGCTATGTGACAGAATAGAGGTGTTAACTAATGCTTTGGTGGTAATCATTTGTAATATATAAATTTTTCAAATTAACATATTGTATACCTTAAACTTACACCATTGTCATGTGTCATCACATTCAATACAAAGTCACACTCCAGCCTAGTCGCTATGCAGAGGTTTATGCCTCTTTCATTTTTTTTTAAATAAAATGCCATCGTCAACCTGAGGAAGAAAGACATTTGAGAAAGAACAGAACATCAAGTGCGTTACTACAATAAAGTCCTCCTATGAAGCGAAGTTCAACTAGGAATTAAGTGTCAACTGGAATGCAGTTGACTGGTTGTTTCTTGGACGCTTCACCTGCAGTAACTCAGTTTATCTAATAATTATTAGATATTGTTATTGATGAAATCATCTATAATCTCTTTAAGCTTTGTTTATACATCTGATAAGTGAGGGATAACACATTTACTGCAAAAGATGAAATAAACTTCCTTACATAAAGAGTGTGTAGATGCCCAGAACAGAGTAAGGGCTCAGATGAGGAGTGAAGCCTGACCCCACTCCCTCCTTTTATCCATATCAGGCAATGGGGCTGGTAGGAGGAAAGTCAGAATTCTCGCCCCGCCTCCCTGTCACTACCAATAGGTAAGCAGTTATGGGCACAGTACCGTCAAGTCACAGAAAGGCTGCACAAGCACCTGCTCGAAAGCCCTCAGTGTGCAATCAGGGCAGCAGGCTTTGAGAGCGGCTCCAGCCTGGCCAAATCCCTTCAGGGTCTTCTCACTACTTGCAGGATCAAGCTCAACCTGCTGGCCGGGAGTTGCGGGGTCCTTTGTGATGGGCCCCTGCTCTGTGCTTTGGTCCCACCTCTTGCCACAGCTCCACTCCCTCCACCTTCAGTCCTACTTTAGTCTCTAATCACACTGAACTCTTTTTAGTCCCCCCTCTGAGGCAACTCTTCCTGGCACATTTCTGAACAACTCTAACACAGTTCGGTGTCCCTCCCCAGCAGCTCTGTCTCCCTCCCACATCACTTATGCCTGCACTGCTAGCTTAGCTTCTCCCAGGCAGGGATTGGGATCTCCCCACCCAACGCCCCATCTGATCTGGTGTACCCCCTGTAGGAGGAGTTCAAGTGATACTGAATATAGTTGCTAAAAGAACTTCCTGTGTATGTTGTCAGTACAGGTTGCACAGGCCTGGAGTATCACGAGGGCTGCAGCTGGCAGAAGCTCCGGAGCTTTACAGAGGAGGCATTGCCAGAGACTGGAGCAGCCTGAGCAGGCGACATTCGAGCAGCCTGCACTGTCCAGCGGCCTCTGCAAGTAGCAGGGAAGGGGAGGAACCCAAGGGTAAACCCTTGGACTTGAGAGAGAAAATAAAAGGACAAAAGGGAATTACCAGAATCTACAAAACAATCTAGAGATGTGGTCTATTCAGTACATCAGAATAAGAGTTTTTGGGTGCAAACCGTGTTCAGGGCAGTTTGGAAGATAAAACAGATCACATGAAAGAACTCCCGTCCTTCAGAGGTTGAGGGGCGGTGGGGATGTGCCATCATGAGGAAGAGAATAAAACTGTGAAGTAAGTAGGTGCCGACTATGGGGTCAAACAGGGCTCATGGTCATTCAAAGGAACGGGAGCACCAGGGAGGGCCCACCCCAGGGCAGCCGCGCGGCGCTGGTGAGTTCCGAGGGGGGCTTAGAAGGACGGAGGCCTTTGCTTAGGTGAAAGGATAGAAATACGGCCCAGCAGGCCCTCAGTTTTAGGAAGCTCCGTCCGCAAACTACGGGATGAGCCCCTTCCCTGGATGGCATTCTTCTGTAATTACCAAAAGTGAAAGTGCTTGGACGCACTGGGGTAAAGCAGACAAAATCTTGGCTTTAAATCACCTTGAATTTGATTTCCAGTTCTGTGCTCTTTGGCACAGTTTTCTCATCTCCGTTAAGGGTATTAGTAGCATGACTCTCACAAAGGTGGCCACGAGGCTCCCAGGGGCTAAACATGGGGATGTGTCCAGAAAGATGTCTGGTGCACTTCCAGACGATTCTGACAGCCTGCAGGAGTATAAATTTGTACTTCCCCCTTAGCATCATTCTCTGAGACGAAAAGAGGCAGAACTGAAAAGGGGGAGCGCAGAGCAAGGTGCCTTTTAAAGAGTTACATCAACAGAGGAAATTAGCAAAGGCCACAGTCACAAAACCCCAGAGAGTATGTGTCTTTAAACGCAACAGAGAGATAAAGGGAGGTGCTGAACTGGCAGAGGAAGCTGATGACAGCAAGAGAGCTCACCCCAAAGGGTGAAGACTGGAAACAAGTGAGCTGGGGAAAGAGGCTAGAAGACAGAGGACACGGGCATGCATTTTCTCCCAAAACTGGGACACGGAACAATCAAAACCAAGAGTTAAATCACAGCTGAACCTGTAAAATAGCAAATAAAGGTTGTTGGGTTTTTTTTAAGAAAAAGTTGAAGGTAAAAGGAGAATGGAGAATTGGGGTGTGCCCTGCCTTCCAGAAGGACAGGTCAGTGGTGAGACAACACGATGTGAGAATAGCCTTTGCTGGTGCCAAATGGACGTCTCCGTCCTCACTCGCTGCTATCTCGTACAAATGAATGCAAAAGCAAGAGTCAAAGCGAGCCTGGGGGTATTTCAGGCCTACAAAAGTGGAGAAGGCCAATTGTTGGCCCAAGGAAAATCTAACAGGAAAAAAACTTGCATCATTCTGAATGGTGTGTTAAAAACAGCTGGTAAGTAAACACAGTAAATCCCAGGCTGGGAGAGTTTGCCCCTGGAGGAAAGTCCCACAGATGCAGCCCTCCACTTGACAGAGGAATCCAGTTCTCAGCTGGGGCTGATTCAAACCCAGGTCACCGACCTCCTCGCCTACAAAGAAATTGAGAACAGCTGGTGTGGAGCTGACCTCTAGCTGGGTCTGTGACCCGTGGCTATTAGAACCCAAAGAAACAGGACATGGCTGGAGACAGTTGTTCTTGACTTTATCCTGAGGCCTGCATCTGGAGTGTGCAGGCTGGGGGCCAGGCCCACTCTGTGTGTTCTCCTGGGCTCTGGGCCCCTGAGTCAGCCTTGGTGACAAGAGAGAAAAAGGACCCAAAGGGTCAGCACATGCATAGTTCAAGACAACAAAAAAGGTCTGGGAAACTGTCCTATCACACAGGGCAGATGGCTACAAGACAGCCGTCTCCAAATTAGTACCAGTCCACTTTCACCCCTAGTTTTACCTGCATGGTCATTTAAAACAATTTCTTAAAGAAGTTTTAGGAGGGAGAGGCAAATGAAACTAGCAATTAATAAAAGCATGGGAATGGTTGACTTCAGAGCCTGGGTTCCAGGGAGGGTTTCATCAATTACCAGCCTGTTACTTGTCAGCAACCAAGTTTACTTCTCTATGTTTGACTTATTAAGAACTAGGGAGAATGCTATCTATACCTCAGGAAACCTTGGGAGGGTTAACTAAACCATTCATGAGTGTCAGTTCTCAGCACAGTGTCTGTCATTATGTGCTCAATAAATGGTGGTTATTGAAGGTACCTGGCATTCGTTTCAAATGAAAATGTGTTTTAAAATTTCAAAAGGTAAAAAAATTTAACTACAACTTCACTCAAAAACATGGACAAATCTCACAAAATATTGAACCAAAAAAACCCCAAAAAGCCAAACACAAAAGAGTATATATTGTATTCTTTAATCTGTAGGAAGTTAAAACACAGGCAAAGCAAATGAGGGTACCTGTTACCCTTCAGAGAGAAATTGGGGTCGGTGATGGGTTTGACTGACAGAGAGCAACTTGTTTCCATTTCTCGAGGCTTGCTACATGGCTGTGTTCATGCAAAAACTGACTGAACTATGTACTTAGGATAGGTGCCCTTTTCTGTATGTATGTTACACTTCATTATAAAGTTCCCTAAACAAAGTTTTAAAAGGATAAAGTCCTCATTTTTCCTCTCATATCCTACAGGAAACCAGCTTCTTCCATTCATTCCACAAATACTTACTGAACACCCACTATGTGTCAGGCACTATTCTAGATGCATGGGCTGCATCAACAAACGAAACAGAGATCCTTCTCTCAGCTACAACGGGATCTTCCATATTCAGGGAGGGCAGTGGGTGCAGTATGCTAGAGTGGGAAAAGGAATCCTGTCTAAGATTCCTATTAACGTTCAGTTTTCTCATGAGGCAAATGGGCATGATAAATGTCTTGTCTACTTTTCAGGGAATATTTATGTATTTACAACCCTACCAGATAAAGAGAAAAACTTCTCTGGGATCTCATAAAGAACACACACTGATTATGTAAGTAATGCCCTTAATGATGTCCTCATAGCAGAGGTTAGGAAGGCTTTCTCCTGACTCCAAGTATGACTCTCCACATCCTCTTTACTTTGCCTTCTAGTGGGAGTTTCTAGTTATAGTCATGGTTTTGAAATCGAGAAATCTGGGATAGTGCCTAAGAGTAACTTCAGTGAGGAAGGCACTCGACAAATACCAATTTCTATTAATACTCTCCCAAAGCTACTCTAAAAGAAGTCATAAAACCTAAGTTGAGAGGTGATGTCAACAACATAGTGTCACTTCCCCCACAGATCATCAAACACACACACACACACACACACACAAACAGGGATAAAATAACCTTATAGGAGCCCTGGGAAAAAAACTGAAAAGTTCTACCAGCAACCAAGAGAAAACTCAATCAAGAAAAAGCCACACTGAAAATGGTAGGAAATTTTGTGTTTTCACTCGCCCTGGCCCCACCATCTCCGGGGTGAGGCACATCTCAGTCTAGAAAAGGCAGCATCCTGGTGTCCAGGTCCCTTCCATGAACCAGAGGGTCAGAGCAGAATTTACTGGCAGCATTCTGATCCACCTGGAGTCTGCCTGAAAGTCTGGCCTCTGGTTCATCTGACTTAGAGCTCAAGTAAGGAGAATGAGTGGGTGCTGGTCATGAAAGCTGCAAGGAAACTAAGACTAGGAAATGCCCAGGGAAAGAGATTACTGGTGAAGACATACAACAGACCATGTGGGCCCTAAGGGGAAGCTAGAGGGAGACACCTTAGAGACCTAAAGCATTCAAAAGGGGTGGGAGATGTGATTGAAAAAGCCACACACAGGCCCAGACAAAATGAATACTCATAAAAGACCCAAAAAGACCTTAAGTTTGCAACTCAGGCTGATCCCAAGGCCCAGAGCACACCCAGCTAATTACTGAAAGAGTACAAACACACAGAGCCTGTCTACAAATACTGGGAGAGATTGCTGTTTTCCAAATGTCCAATTTTCAACAACAGTAAAAACAATCACAATGTAGACAAAGAAACAGGCAAGCATGGCCCATTACAAAGAAGAAAATAAACTGGCAGAAAGCACCCCTAAGAAAACACAGGCATCAGATTTACTAGACAAAGAATTTGAAACAACTATCTTATGCAACAAAACAACACAAAACCCAATTAAATAACAGGTAAAAGACTTGAATAGACATTTCTCCAAAGAAGATATAAAACTGGCCAATAAATACATGAAAAGATGCTTAACACCACTAGTCAATACAGAAATGCAAATCAAACCACAATGAGATTTCACTTCACACCCATCAGGACAGCAATAACAAGGGTTGGTGAGAATGTAGAGAAGTTGGAATTTTTATGCATTCGCTGGGAGGAATGTAAAATGGTACAGTCACTGTAGATGACCATATGATGGTTTCTGAAAAAAAAGAAAGAATCAAACAGAATTACCATATCATCCAGCAACTCTACTTCTGGGTACATACCCAAAATAACTGAAAGCAGGGATTCAAACATCCATATTCATAGCAGCATTATTCACAATAGATGGAAGCATCCCAAATGTCCACTGATAGATTAATGGTATTATGGGTTGAATATTTGTGCTCTTCCCACCAAATTATTATGTTGAGTTTCTAACCCCTAAATTGATGGTATTAGGAGGTGGGGCCTTCGGGAAGTAATTAGGTAATAAGAATAGAGCCCTCATGAATGAGATTAATGACATTATAGGAACACACACTAGAGCTTGTTCCCTGTTTGCTCCCCTATGTGGGGATACAATGAGAAGACAGCCATTTGCAAACCAGAAAGGGGCCTTTAATCAGACAGTCTACCAGCACCTAGATCTTTGACTTCCCAGATTCAAGAAGTGTGAGAAGATGTTGTTCTATCCACCCAATCTATGGCAATTTGTTACAGCAGCCCAAACTAAGATATAAGATAAGTGGATAAACAAAGGGTGGTACACAGACATACAATGGAATATTATTCAACCATAAAAAGGAATGAAATTTTGATACATGCTATAACATGGATGAACCTCAAGGGCATTAAGCTAAGCGAAATAAGCCCAACACAAAAGAACAAATATTGTATGATTTCGCTTACATGAGGTACCTAGAGTAATCAGATTCATAGAGACAGAAAATTGAATGATGTTGGCAGGGATGGAAGCTGGACAAGCAGTTGGGGGGATGAGATGTTAGTGTTTACTGAGTGTAAAATTTTAGTTTGGAAAGTTGAAATTTTTCTGGAGAAGGATGGTGGAGATGGTTAAAATACAATGTGACTGTATTTACTACCACTGAACTGTATACCTAAAAATTGTTAAAATAGTAGATTTTCTGTCATGCATATTTTATCGCAATAAAAAAGAACAGGAAGACCTAAGCTGAAGATGTGGTAGCTCTGCTCCCTTTATGCACCCTTCTAAGCATGTTACATCCCAGAGCCCTTCTAAGGCCTTTCCTTTATTTATACCTTCAACAAATATTCATTGAACATTGACCATGTGCCAGGTACTATTCCAGAAACTGCAAATAGCTAGAAAAAAATCTTTGTGTCCTTTGGGACACTGATGCTGGAATCCTTGATTTACTAGTGGCTGAAATCAACCTCCTCTGTGCTTTGGAGCAGTCCTCTCTGCACAGGCAAGCAAAAGTAGCATTTTCATGGCAAAGATTCAAATGGTCCTCAATGCCAATTCATTTGAGCATGTACAATACACCAGGCTTTATGGAAGAACCACAAGGGGGGCTGGAAATAAGGATAAGTATGACTCAGTCCCAGCCCTTAGAGGTCTCCTTTTCAGTTAACTGCAGGTAGAGAGCATCACATTAAGGGAGTATTCAGGATTGGGATGGCTCTGACAGTCATCAGTCCCAGTATTCTCAGGGCAAATCACAGAACCTTCCAGAGACTATGCTCTCATCTCCCAGGTAAGCTGTGATATTACTTACACATTTGCAGCTTAGAAAGTTCCCAAATAGAGGCTCAGTAGGGATATTAGCAATCACTAACATTTATAGAGAATTTTCACTATGGACCAAACGTTGATCTAAGTGCCTTACGTGGATTAACTCTTTCAATCCTCACTAAGCCCCATTTAAGGAAAGTGCTGTTATTATCTGCATTTTATAGCTGAGAAAACTGAGATACAGAATAGAAATAATTTTCTCAAGATCACAGAGCTACTTATCAAGTGGCTCTAGAGCCTGGCAGACAGGAAGGAAAATGTGAGAACTGTTTTAGCTGGCCAATAGGATCTTGGGCTGACCCATCAGAACTGTCAAGAGGCCCCGTAGTCAGCCTTTTGCCAAGCTATCCGATTGCTAATAGAGCTCCAGGTGAGCACATGCATAGTGGCCTCTTCTAGGACTGTCAGCAGAGTCCTGTGGATTAGGCGTGGGCCTCATTAATGAACTGGCTAAGATATACAGCTCATTTGTTTTTGTTTTTGTTTTTCTTGTTTTTTTTGTTGCCTGGCAAAGAGATCTGAGCCTGTTAGAAAGGTAAGTGAAAAAGAAGCCAAAAATGGCCTCAGATCCAGTGACACAGCTTAGGATGGTGAATGCACATCACATACACATCACAGCCAAAACGGGGTCTTGTCCTTCTCTGACTCTGAGAAGTGCTGATGGAAAACATTACACCACGGTGGACAATACCTGGGATCCTGCTCCCTGCAGCACTTCCAGCTCTGAGTGACGAAGTCCAACAGGGCGGAGGAGGCGGGTGTGCGTCGGTGCCAAGAGCCTGCCGCTGACGTCACAGGGCCTCGCCCACCCGGTGGTCTATTAAACAGTGGCGAACCACTCCTTTTCGTGGTGACCATTCATAGCCAGAAATTTAGAAAAGGGAAACCCCCCAGGGCTGCACAGGATGACACTCTGCAATGGAAGGACAGAAAGACGCCCAGAAGCCGCTCTCTAAATTTAACCATGAGATCTTTCAGAGAAAAGAGGGCTGTTCAGCTTTTCTGAGTCACTATTGTGAGACATCTGGAAACAGAAAGAATGACTCAAGAGAGCACTACCTGTCCTGGAAATGGGGTCACAGGGTGGAGGGCGGGGCAGCAGCTGCCGCGCGGCTGGAGGAGGGAGGAGGACAGGCATGCGCAGTATGTGTCCTCAGTGGACGCTCCGCCCAGGTGTGGAGCGCTGACCGCGGTACTCTCAGAAGGCCGGAGACTTGGAAGTGGCAGAGCGCCATCTTGCTCAGACTTGCAGAGAGACTGAGCCCAGAAATGAAAGAACCTGACCTCCCAATCCAGTATGTACATCATCTACATTTGAAAATCAGAGAGTAACATTAACAGGGCTAGGCAAGAAAAATCCTCCCCCTACTTCTTCCTCTATCTCAGATACATGGCTGCCAGGATTCACGGGCGACCTGGGGAGCCGGGAGGAGAGGAGCAAGAGGAGGCCCCGCTCCCTTTCCCCGCTGGAGAGCCGGGAAGTTAAACACTTCTAGCGAGGAAAGGAGCTACTCCCAGTCCCTCCTTCTCTCTTTCTGTCATACTTGCTACTCTGCTAGAAAATTGTAAGCCTGACTTGGCTGGTAAAAAGTTGTGGAAACCACCTCTTTCAGGACTGACTAGGCCCCCTGGAGCAGGTGTCCTGTATGGTCTTCTCGAAGTGCAGGGGAGAGACTATAGTCTGCTGCACGGAAACAAGTGCCTGGGCTCCAAAGAAAGAGTCTAAGCTTTCAGGCAGACCTGAGTTCAAATTCTGGTTCTGCCCTGTCCGAACTCAAACAAGGTACTTGACCTTTCCGAGCCTTACTGCCCTCAGTCCAAGAAGCAGGGTAATGATGGCTGTATTGCACATTAGTTAACAATGAAACGAGATGATGTATGTGAAGTGCAACCCCTGGTACAGGCAGTTCTTATTTTAGAATTTTTCCCCCAAGGCCAAATAAAGCCTCTTCACCTTCCTTCCCTTGACCTGCATGTCACAGGCCAAGGAACAGTCAAAACCAAATGGAAAGCTCAGTCTAGATTGAATGCATGCACGTTGTGTGTGTATGTTTCTGGTTTTATATTTTTCCCCACTAGGAAAAGTAAAAGGTGGTAAAGGGAAAAAGGCATGGGTGTGAGCGCACATCTACTGCAAAGCGCAGGTGCATGCCCCGGGACATTCGGCTGGCAGCCACCAGTGTGGCCTCTGCTCTCCCAGGAATGGACTGGACAGGCTTGACCAGGAAGGGGCTTTCATTTTCAGTTGAGAGGCACCCCATCCTACTTTAACTTGACTTTTTCCCAAATGGGCCTGGGCATGTTTATGATTACACCAAGGTGAGGGATATCAAACTCAGTTCTCAGAAAAAGGCAGCATGGAGTCAAGGGCCTGGAATGCACAGCCATAGACTCCACAGACTGTTTCATTCTGATGTGCAGTCACCCCATGCTCAGAGCGCCCATACCGAGGGCTTAATGCTCTTCCTGCCACTCTCTTGAAATTCTTAAAATTTTTCTTTGATTCTTCTTCTTTTTAGTAAATGAAGTCTCTTGGGACAATGCAAAATGTGCTGGGAACATGCTACCTCCCAAGGGTGGTCTGGCACCCTGGCCCTGCCAGCCTCCTCCCTGCCCCACCCCATGGTCACGGCTGCCCTCCATCTCCCACAGGTTGTGCTGAGGTTGGGGTCAGGCAAATGTGCCAGGCGACATCACCCAGCAGCACCTGGCAGATGCTGGTCCCCGTTCGGGCTGGCAGCACCATAGTGTCGAGAAGCTGACTAGTGGCTACACACCTCTGTCTGTACCCCTGCATCTCCCCCATCCTCCTCGGATCCGGGTACGAAGCCCATCCAGGTACAAGGGCTTAAAGGTTCTTGGGGGCTCCCTGTGTGCTGTTGGTCGGGGTATGGGCCTTTAGGAAGGGGATGCTCCTGGTTCACCTCCCCAGGTAAGGTACGGGGCTGGCTGCTCGTAGGAAGTAGAACTGTGCTGCTTTGCAGGGTATGGCCCCCAGATATCTGTGAGGATCTGTACTTAGCACCCCTGCCCACCTCCAAACATACCTGTGCCCTGGGGGATCCCCTGTTCCTCCCTCTAACCTACCTGGATCTGTGTTGTGTTTGCTTCATGTGGCTAGTTTTAAGTACTCTTTGAAGGGGATAAGCCACAAAATTCAAATTGTGTATCTGTGATTCTGCATATGAATTAAATGCTCTGATATTTACAGGTTAAACTTGAATTGCTCAATATGTAGGTAGATGGTAAAATTCATGCTAATATTTCAAGATTTTAATTTTTCTTAACTTAGAACATTAAGTAACACATTGCTGGCATCTTGGAAGTTTATATGAACATTTAATGGGCAATTTTTTTCCTGCTTTTTGAACAAAATGCCCCATACTTGCATGTTACAGTGGGCCTAAATAATTATGTACACACCCTGATTAAATAATTCAATCAACAAAGAAGTACTGAAGTCCTTTCAAATGTATCCATTTATTCTAAGATCTCCTTTTCTCCATGCCTCAAAGCACCTAACTTTACCTCTGTATTTATTTATGTACTTTAAATTTTTATTTTGCCTTTACTAGATTATAAATTCTCTAAGGTCAAGGACTATGCCTTATTCTTTATCTATTATCTAATTTGTCTTAAATCTATAACAATGCTTCAAGGACGAAAGATTCTCAATGAAAACTCGCTGAATGACTGAAAATTAGAGAAACGAGATACTTGAAATGCCCTTAATGAGTTTATCATTATAGAAATAAGGACACAGAAATAAAGGGTAATTCCAAACTTTCCATGACCAGCCCACATTGCTCTCCTGAGCTTCAGGCCCACAGAACCAACTGCTTGCTGGATAAACATTACCATGTCGCTGCTCCAGGGACATCTCAGATCCTTCCTGTCCAGCATATCCTCTCTATCCACTATCACCTCAGTACGTGCTCTTTCTCCTTGTGGGGTTTGTATCTTAGGAAATAGCTCCATCATCCACCCTGTTACTCAAGTCAGAAATGTGGGAATCATGCTTATCTCTTTGCCCCTGCTATCCCCCATATCAATCAATCTTCAAGTCCATTCATTTTACCTTGATCTTGGTATTTACTTCTTAAATCTCTTCATTTCCTTCCCATTGCCGCTATCCGAGTTCAGGACACCATCCTCTACCATCTGGCCTGTTCTGTCTCCCTACTTTTGTTCTTTTGCCCCTCCCCTACTTAACTGATACATCTTGAAGTATTTATTTGACCCGAAAGTTGATTTCAATATATTTCATTTTGTTGGTGAGCTGATAAAATAGTTCAAAAACGATTTTTTAAAGTAAATTCCTCAAAACTTCATACCTACTACAATAGCCATAATAATAAAAAAACAATAAATTTAGAAAACACTAAGAGAGTAAGTGTGGGGATTTAGAGAAACTGAAACTCTGGTGCATTTCTGGTAGGAACGTAAAATGGCACAACCACTGTGGAACACAGTTTGACGGTTCCTCATAAAACTAAACATAGAATTATCATATGGCCTATTAATTTTACTCTTAGGTATATACCTAGAAGAAATGAAAATGTATCAAATAGATACTTGTACACCAATATTCACTGCAGCATTACTCAACAGCCAAAGGTGGGAGTAATTCAAGTGTCCAGCAACAGATGTATGGATAAGCAAAATGTGGTCTGTACATATAATTGGAGTATTCTTCAGTTACATAAAAGAATGAAATTCTGATACACACAACAACAACGTGAATGAACCTTGAAAACACTGTGTTAAATGAAAGTAGCTAGACACATCAGTACAAGTATTGTATGATTCTACTTATATAAAATAACAGAACAGACAAATTCATAGACACAGAAAGTGGATCAGAGGTTACCAGGGGCTGCGGTGAGGTCATTAGGAATTTATTGCTTAATGGGTACAGAGTTTCTGTTTGAACTGATGAAAAGTTTTAGAAACCAATAGTGGTGATGTTTATACAACATTGTGAATGTAATTAATGCCATTGAGTTGACAGTGGTTAAAATGAAAAAAATAACAAAATATTTGCTAATGAAAATTACCTCTAAAAATTACATATTCATGTATATTAAAGCAAAAAAATCCTTTATATGGATTGTCTGAAACAAAAAATTCACATTAGTAGAATAATTACTTTTGGTTCATATTTATGTGCCATATTTACTTTCTCAGCTGTATCTGTTTTAACACTGTGAATATTATTTTTCTGAATACTTAAAAATTTTTTTCATAGAATTATCTGAAATTTTCTTTAAAGTTACATATCATGACTAATGAATTTGAAGTTTTTACTCCTTTAATTGACACTTCCCTGTAGTCCACAGTGTTTTTCATTGAGAAAATCCTACTTACAGTACCTAATAAACTCAGATTAAAAATGGATTTTACATACTGAAATCGGAGTATGTCAGCTCACATATTTTCACAGGTACTGTCTTTTGTATCCTTTGATAGATATTTTTACAAAATAAACTTGTCTGAAAAGTTGCCTCAGTTTATGATCCTTCTAAATGTTTCATCAAATATAAATGCTGCAAACCAGAAACCTGCTCCATTTCCTTCCATCCTGGAATATGGAACAGAAATTTATCCAGTTGAAAATAGAGCTCCACTAAAAGAGTCTTCCACAAAACAGAAATATTGCAAAGCAGTATTTAAAACTCCAGAATGAAATACTAGACAACACTTGAGTCCTCATTATTTACTCCCAATCTTCTCTTGCTTTTGTGGGAAGAAATTTGAATGTCTTCCTGTTTCCAAGATTTTTTTTCTCCCAACAAAACCACAGTTTGCTAAAAACTTACTTTTTGATGTTCTACTGTCAAACACATGCATTTAAAATTCCCAATTTATTTTGAAATGCCATCGAAAGTTAAAAATACAGTCTACAAAATGTTTTTGAACCATTGGGGTCAATAAGGTTGATTTACAAGAGTCCTTCAAAGACTCAGACATTTCTAAAATCCAATTGGTGATGAGCAAAAAGAGAAAAAACAAGTTCTCCTCTGAAAAAGGAGTTTTGTGTATTTAACATTGCCTGCATCATAAAAACTTAAGAGTTGCTCTGTAATACAGAAACTGTATTTAAATAGCAGGATAATTCAGCTTGTTTAGCTGCAGTTATAGAGTCTGACTGCAGCTCCATAGATTTCTTAAGTCAGTATGAAAACAATGTTTCTAGCTCATGCCTGTGCTTCACCAAAATTTGTGTTTACATTGCTACAAAATAATTACATTACCACCTTTTGACACTAAGTTTGCAATAACAGTCACAATAATGCCAACTAAATAAACTTCCAAAAGGTTTACTCTGATTCCATGAATTGTATTTTTTAAGAAAAAGACCATTTTTGGAAATAACTGATTTTGTGTTTGAAGCATCTGATAATATTGATCCAAAACTGGCATCATGTAACTGAGAATTTCTCTTCTACTAATGGAGCCAATAGTTAACACTTCACCGTTGGGATATGTACTGTGAAACTGGGAACTGAAGGTGAACAGAGCGGTCATTTGATCTAATGAAAAGTCATGCTCATAGAGTAAAAGAAATGCACTTTCTGCATCAGCCCACATTCAGTTGTAGTCATACACAGTTGTCTTAGTAATAAATACTAAGTTTTGAAACATAATCTTTCAGAGATTTCTATCTCTGGTTTTCATTTGGTTAGTGATATGAGTTTATTTGATCGTTTTGTTTATCAATAAGCATCAACTTTCCGAAGAAATAATTCAGTACTTAATTTTCACTGAACATGGGCTTTTGATTTTTTGGAACTCACAGATGCAAATAAAATGTCATCAAATGATAAAATCAAATACATAGCTGTAGATTTATAACATACAATAAATAACAAAACCACCATAGTGGGGTTTCTTTATGTTTTATGTCAAAACGACCCAACTTCTATTTCCTGCCTATTATTTCATGTATATTTAATCTTTACCACCCCTTGTTTTCCACTGTCCATGAAGATTTCCTGAATCTCACAGGCTTGCACAACAGGCTAGAACATCAGTGGGAGAGAGTTTTATATACTTCTCCTTCACTACTCAAAGCCTCAAGGACTCAGATGTGGTTACCTGTTGCATTATTTTATCATGAACGCCTTGCTGTCTGTCGGGTAGGTGCCTTTCAGAGTCAATCACATGTGGAGAATTCCATTCACTAACACACATCTCAAACACAACAAGAAGAGCCCATGGTTGAAGCTAGGAGTATAAAGTGGAGTTTCTAATTTGTTAAAAAATGAAAAATCTAAGATAAATGCTAAAATGAACAGGACACAAGAGGCAAATGCAATGATGTGGTTCCCCAAGTTAAAATTGTTTTCCACTGGGGCCAGAGTACTGTTTCTGAAATGCAGACTCAAGCTTGTCCCCCCCCCTTATGTTTCTTCAATGGCTCCTTATAAGATAACGTCCAAACACCTTGGGGTCACCCACAACACCCTTCATGACATGCATCCCACTCATCTCTCACCATCCCCATCTCACATAGTAGCGTCCACTTGCTTAGAATAAGGAGAAAGGAAGCTGTATCGGGAACACTAACTTAGTTTTCTGGTTCAAAAAAGGACTCAGCCATGATTTCCTTGCAAGAGCTGAGATCTCTCCCTGTGGCCAGGCCAATCCTCTGCTTCCTTCAGGTATCAACCTAAATGTCACCTCCACAGGAAAGACATCTCCTGAACACTAAGTCTGAATAATGAGCTCTTTCTGTCTGCTTTCAGTGTGCCCTGTGCTTCTCCCTCCTAATACTTTCTGCACCCCTCAAAATCACCTATTTTCTTCTCTGATTTCTGTATTGAATTACAAGAATATATACACATCTCTTATGTACCATTAATTCACTAACATCAGATACAGTATACATAGTTAACCCTTGAAAATATTATTTAAATACATAAATAATAAAAGAGTATATAATCAGTGCCAAATTAGTAGTAAAAAGTGACAGTAACTGCTCAGAGTACACAGGAGTAAGAGTGATCTTTAGATACATTAGACATCCCTGAAGATATTTGTTCTGAATCCCAAGAAACTCTAGGATTGGAGTTAAGGCTAGGGTTAGATTACGATAAAATGGGGTTCAGGTCATCAATAATGATTGGAGCAGGTTGCCTGCAGAGTGTATGTAAGGACGTGGAACAGAATTAAAAAGACTAGTGGGGACCATATAACACAAGGTCTTGGGTTCTAGTCTAGGGTCCAGAAAAGTTTGCCTTTGACAACAAAAACAAAAAATTCCCCTTTGCTTGCTTGCGCATAACACCGTGTTGTACTCAGCTGCTCTCTATTCCTCTGTTAGGACCCGGAATGGTGACTTAATGCCAAAGACGGGCTGACTGCATTACAGGAATGATTTCCCCTATATTATTGCTGAACCACCAGGAAAGTTTATTGCTTTATCTTTTAGGCATTAGGAAGTGATTGAAAAATTGTGAGACAGAGTATATCACAGTACAGACAACTGGATTACTTTTGCTAAAGAAAAAACTTTGGGAATCCTGAAACTTGACATTTCCAACTTCTTAATTGAGACTCAGAGTTGAACCTGCCTTCCATAATCATAGCCACAAACCCACAGAATCAGTACAGACAACTAAGTTCTGGGCATATCCCAGAGATTCCTAGAAAGCCTACTATCTAGGTCTCAAAAAAATATAATGAACCCAATGTTAACATTTCAGTAATTGGGAAGGGAATTCAAATCCTTCTAGTAATGCTTATTCGACTGCATTTTGACAGTTATTCAGGCTAGTTTCTCAAATATGAATTTGAAAACTCTTGTTATATAGGGGTATACAAGATATTCTCATCGATTTGCTCGTTACTCTTAAGGATAACTTCCTCTGTCACAAACACTGCTGGACAGTTGAATGGGAGCTGCTGTAGAAATATAGTGTGTTTCTGTGTCCGCCTCTTTCTCTCTCTCTCTCTCTGTCTCTCTCTCACACACACATACACTCCAGAGCCAAATGTGACTCAAAAGGGAATTGACTTAGCACAAACCTGTCACCAGCCACGTTATTAAATATAGTGCTCTAGTGAGGGTGTTCCCACTCTCTGAGCCTTCAACCCTCCTCCTGCTGACCTAGCTGTCTTTCATTTTGAATTGAAGCACCCATTAAAGGGACCCAAAATGACTCTTTCTCCATTAACACAGCAACCTTTTACCATACACAGTCTGGTTGGTTACCCGTATGTATCCATCTTCCCAGCCAAGACACAGAAGCACAAGGGGTACATCGGTCCTTGCAAAGTACCAATGCACATGACAGTTTGGGTGGAGTTCACGTTGTCAATTCACATGCCAAAGGGGATAAAAATGGTAAATTTCACAGTTCAGCAGTAAAATGGTAACCTGTTATTTAACTGACATGGCCAGCAATTCTGTCTTGAAAATATGCATCTGACTATTTTCTTACTCCCAAGGACTTTCACCTTCCAGAGACGCAACCAATAATTTTGCTCTTCCAGAGACATAGCTGACAGTTTTGTCTTCCACAGTTTAGATTGATAATTTGGTCTTGAAGAAACGAAGCTGACAGTATTGTACCCATCGGTCACCACCAAAACTCATCACAGCTAAACTAAGGTAGCTTAAATATTTTCCTACTTTTAATATAGCAGCCTGTCCCCCAAACCTTATTTTTGATGTATTTCCTTAAAAAAAAAAAGAGTAAAGAAAATTTTGCTTTTGACAACAGAAACAAATATGTCCTCATAGATTGCCTGCGCATACCACCCTGTTTTCACCATCCAGTCTCTAATCCCCCTGTTAGAAATTTGAAAGGTGGTTTACATTAATGCAAAAGATGTATAGATAAGAGAGTCTACTCACATAAACAGAATCAGAAATGAGAAAGGAAAAATCACTATGGACAGCACAGAAATACAAAGAACTATTAGAGAATACTATGAAAAATAATATACTAACAAACTGGATAACCTAGAAGAAATGGAAAACTTTCTAGAAAAATACAACCTTCCAAGACTGACCCAGAAAGAAACAGAAAATCTCAAAAGACCAATTACCAGCAACGAAATTGAACTGGTAATCAAAAACCTACCTAAGAACAAAATGCCTGGACCAGATGGCTTCACCGCTGAATTTTATCAAACATTTAGTGAAGACCTAATACCTATCCTCCTTAAAGTTTTCCAAGGAGTATAAGAAGAGGGAATACTTCCAGACTCATTCTATGAGGCCAGCATCACTCTAATATCAAAACCAGGCAAAGACACCACAAAAAAAGAAAACTATAGACCAATATGCCTGATGAACATAGATGCAAAAACACTCAACAAAATATTAGCAAACCCAACAAAAATACATCAAAAGGATCAACCATTATGATCAAGTAGGATTTATTCCAGGGATGCAAGGATGGTTCAACATTCAAAAATCCATCAGCATCATCCACCACATCAACAAAAAGAAGGACAAAAACCACATGATCAGATGCTGAAAAAGCATTTGACAAAATTCAACATCCTTTCATGACAACAACTCTCAACAAAATGGGTATAGAGGGTACCTTAACATAATAAAGGCTATATATGACAAACCCACAGCCAACATTATACTTAACAGTGAGAAGCTGAAAGCTTTTCCTTTAAGATCGGGAACAAGACAAGGATGCCCACTCTCCCCACTTCTATTCAACATAGTACTGGAGGTCCTAGCCACAGCAATCAGACAACACAAAGAAATAAAAGGCATCTAGATTGGAAAGGCAGAAGTAAAACTGTCCCTGTTTGCAGATGACATGATATTGTACATTTAAAAAACCCTAAAGAATCTACCCTAAAACTACTAGACCTAATATCTGAATTCAGCAAAGTTGCGGGATACAAAATTAATGCGCAGAAATCTATGGCATTCCTATACACTAACAATGACCTAGCAGAGAGAGAAATCAGGAAAACAATTCCATTCAAAGTTGCATCAAAAAGAATAAAATACCTAGGAGTAAACCTAACCAAGGAAGTGAAACACCTATACTCTGAAAACTATAAGACACTCATGAGAGAAATTAAAGAAGATACCAATAAATGGAAACACATCCCATGCTCATGGATAGGAAGAATTAATATTGTCAAAATGGCCATCCTGCCTAAAGCAATCTACAGATTCAATGCAATTCCTATCAAAATATCAACAGCATTCTTCAACGAACTAGAGAAAATCGTTCTAAAATTCATATGGAACCACAAAAGACCCTGAATAGCCAAAGCAATCCCAAGAAGGAAGAATAAAGCTGGGGGGATTATGCTCCCCAACTTCAAGCTTTACTACAAAACCACAGTACTCAAGACAATTTGGTACTGGCACAAGAACAGACCCATAGACCAATGGAACAGACTAGAGAGCCCTGATATAAACCCAACCATATATGGTCAATCAATATATGATAAAGGAGCCATAGACATGCAATGGGGAAATGACGGCCTCTTCAACAGCTGGTGTTGGCAAAACTGGACAGCTACATGCAAGAGAATGAAACTAGATTCTTGTTTAACCCCATACACAAAAGTAAACTCGAAATGGATCAAGGACCTGAATGTAAGTCATGAAACCATAAAACTCTTAGAAGACAACATAGGAAAAAATCTCCTGAATATAAACATGAGCAACTTCTTCCTGAACGCATCTCCTCGAGCAAGGGAAACAAAAGCAAAAATGAACTCATGGGACTGTATCAAACTAAAACGTTTCTGTATGGCAAAGAACACCATCAACAGAACTAAAAGGCATCCTACAGTATGGGAGAATATATTTGTAAATGACATATCCAACAAGGGGTTAACATCCAAAATATATAAAGAAGTCACATGCCTCTACACCCAAAAAGCAAATAACCCGATTCAAAAATGGGCAGAGGATATAAAGAGACAGTTCTCTAAAGAAGAAATTCAGATGGCCAACAGACACATGAAAAGATGCTCCACATCACTAATCATCAGGGAAATGCAAATTAAAACCACAATGAGATATCACCTCACACCAGTAAGGATGGCCAGCATCGAAAAGACTAAGAACAACAAATGCTGGCGAGGATGTAGAGAAAGGGGATCCCTCCTACACTGCTTGTGGGAATGTAAGCTAGTTCAGCCATTGTGGAAAGCAATATAGAGGTTCCCAAAAAACTAAGAATACAAATACCATTTGACTCGGGAATCTCACTCCTTGGAATTTGCCCAAAGAATTCAACTCAGATTCAAAAAGACATATGCACCCCTATGTTTATTGCAGCACTTTTTACAATAGCCAAGATATGGAAGCAACCTAAGTGTCCATCAGTAGATGAATGGATAAAGAAGTGGTGGTACATATACACAATGGAATACTATTCAGCCATAAGAAGGAAACAAATCCTGCCATTTGCAACAACATAGATGGAGCTGGAGGATATTATGCTTAGTGAAATAAGCCATGCGGAGAAAGACAAGTGCCAAATGATCTCCCTCATTTGTAGAGTATAACAATGAAGCAAAACTGAAGGAATAAAATAGTAGCAGACTCAGAGACTCCAAGAAGGAACTAGTGGTTACCAAAAGGGAGGGGTGTGGGAGGGTGGGTGGGGAGGGTGGGAGAAGGGGATTGAAGGGTATTATGTTTAGTACACATGGTGTGGGGGATCACTGGGAAAACCGTGTAGCACAGAGAAGGCAAACAGTGAATCTGTGTCATCTTACTACACTGATGGACAGTGACTGAATTGGTGTATGAGTGGGGACTTGATAATATGGGTAAATGTAGTAACCACACTGTTTTTTCATGTGAAACCTTCGTAAGAGTGTATATCAATAATAGCTTAATAAAAAAAAAAGATGCATAGATAGCATTTTGGGAATGATTCTCATATATTGTTGTGGAATCACCAGGAAAGCTTTATCTCTTTTGAGTGGGATAAAAACATTCAGGATTTAGGCCTTGAGGATATTTCTTTTGCTATGAAAACTCAAAATCTAGAAGACTAATACAAATGGAAAATTTTAACAGAAATCCAACCATACACACCATCACAATTTGCCTATCAAATTCTCGACGTAACAGAACTGCCAGTCCTCTGTAGGGGTAGAGTCTGGACCTCTGAGCAGCCCATCGCTGGCCTGAGTCTTCTGCCATCCACACCCAAGCCCAACTCAGCGACATTGCCGCCCATTGTTGCCCGCCTGCTCTTTTATTCCCAGACTAAGGGAGAAGACTGGAGGAGAATGCAGGGGGCCAGGGAGGGGCTGACTCTCCTCCTGATAGAAAGAATAACACAGTTCCCTTATATCATATACTCATGCCGCTTCTCCCTCATTCTCTACACATGGAGGCTCTACATGTGTAACCAGAAAAATATTTACAAATCAAAGTCAAGTCCTTAAGAGGCAATGAAGACACATTAGAAACCGCCCAGACAGCTCTGATAATTTTTTCTTTTTGATATATGGGTTAAATTCTAACAGCCATAATGTCTATATCCTGTATTTTCTTTGAGAAATATTTGATCCAAAGCACTTTATCAACCATTTTCAATTGTAGCATGCACGAGGGAGCCAGACAGTCTTAAGAAAATAGCTTTCGAAGGAGGGCTTCTGACAAGCCTCCCCCATCAGACTTCTCCATCCTGTCTGGATCACTCCTCGACCTACTTCTGTCTGCTCCCCTCCTCCTGAGGGTGGGGTTTTGTTTTCAGTGAACAAGTCTGCTTATTACGAACAAAGGAAATGAAGGTTTTCTAGCCCCTGCTTTTCTTTTTCAGAGCATCTTCAACAAGGACAGCTGCTGAGCGTCTGTGGGAAAGTTTTATTAAGGCATGGCGGAGCTCTGATCGGATCGAGCAGATGGGGGAACTGCATCAGCCTGGGAAGGAATCCAGAGGCAACCCATTCAGAGGCCATGAAAAGTCGTGAAGCCCCACACCAGGGCTGTAACTGGGCCCCCGTGGTACTCTTGTTCGAGCCACAATGGTGAACAGCCAGCCTGCCATTGCACGTACAGAAGGCATCTTGGAGCTAAAGGTCTGGGTGATTTTGAATTGATTTCTCATATTATAATCAATAAAATGCTTTATTGTGACCCGCCAAATCCTGCAGAATCACTAGGAGACATGAATGATGCTTTGCATTAGGCTCTCAGACCTCCATAAAAGAGCAAATCTAGTTCTATGATTTCCCACTTATCAAAATCTACAGATAAGAGAAAGAAAAAACCCTTCCCTACTCCCCAGTCAGCACATCCTCCCATTACAGCCCAGTTTTATTTAATCTGTGCTCAACTTGGCTTTTATTTTTTGGAGGGGTGGTGTCCCACTGTGTCAAATACATATTTCTTTGAAAACCTACCTTGGTTTTGTTTTAAATTTAGACCATGTGGAAGAATCAGAGACACAAAGAAAATAGTACTACATTGTGGCTATTGCCATTTACAACTTAAGGAGACAAATAAAGCCTGACATTCCCCAGTGAAAGTTACTCTTTCTTACTTTCTCTAATGAGATTCCAAATCCTTATTCTAAATTTCCTAAGGGCTCACTAGGAAAACCTGAATATCAGACCAAAACACCACTGAGAAATGCTTAATGAGTTGGAAAGTGTGATTCGTTTACCTTTAAAAAAATTGTTTAGATCACAGAGCCAAGCACATGGACTTTCCCTTGAAACATCGAACCGTGTTTCCTTCCTGGAGAAAGGCTTCTTTACTCCCTCCTCCCTCTCTAGCCACAGCTGAGTTGATCAATACTGGGTAATTTTCAAAAGGGAATCAAGATGTAAGCTGAGCGCAGTGAACCAGATTCCCTCTCAAGAATCTGAGCTAGGAGCCATGAGGATTGAATCAATCATATGATCATCAGGGCAAGAATTATAGAAACAAGATCATACAGAATCGGGCCAGGCTACCACAGTGGGCCATGTGCTGAGAAAACCTTTTAGGTTTGGGAAGACATGTTCAGAAAGGAGTAAAAAGACCATGAGACTAAATGACAGAGGAAGCACCTTATTTCTTGCATTTCCAGTTCTAATTTCTGCATGGCCTTGCTGTATTTTGCTTCCTCTTCTTAAATGTTCATGTTCTATTCTAGCTTAAGTGGATTTTTATATTCCTTATAAGCAATAAACCTTAAAAAATAGGGTTAGAACTGGCCCAGGCTACCAGTTACCACAAAAGGGCAAGGTGTGTACTGATTAAAAATGAGAATACTACACAACCGTGAGGCAAAGGACGAGTATTCCTTAGCACACTGAGTGCTCCCATTTTTAATACTCTAGGGAACAAACAAAAGTCTTCAGCAGTATTTCCATCCTCTCCCTACCACCACTGCCAAGCAGCCTGGTGTTGTGAAGCTTCTAAACCATAGCAATCATGTATTTGTGTCTCCATCTAGGGTCTTTTTGTTAGCATGGCCATACTTTACTATTTGGAGCTATTCAATTTACTCCAGTGGTTCCAACAGACCTTTTGAGAAAAAGAACATTAAACAAAAACTTCAGTTCATTTTCTCTACCTTTGGGCATCCCATAAAGATGGCCTGATCTCTCAAAAATTTACCAGCTCCTACTCTCATAGCCCACATAAGAAAAGTGACATCAGAGGAAATTTGGGGTGCAGACAGTTTAAGAAAACAAAATGAAACATCAAACTTCAAGAAGCACCGGTTTACATCTCTCTCCCCCTTTCTCAGCTACCTACCTGTGTTTATTCCTTTTGCAACATACCTCAGCCTGCTGGTGAGCTACTCAGCCTGAGAGAGCCTGCTACTGTCTTGTGGCTTGGCCTGTCGGCTTTCACTTTTTCTCATTATGAGGCCTTGCCCTTTCATTTCTTCCTTCCCCATACACCTCTTATACTTCCCCCTTGGTGTTTCTCCTAACACATCTCACCTAAATCCTCACTTGATCAATGTCCTCCATATTCTAAGATGTTCAGGAAAAATAACTAGACTAAGAGACTGAAGACACAGGTACCAGTCCCAGCTCTGCTGCCCACCAGCTATGCAATCTTCTTCCTTAGCTTTTCATCAGTACAACAATGAAGAATTCAAACAAATGACCAAGAGCCAAATACATGATTGCTAAGGTATGTTAAGTTCAGTGACTTTATTTTCCCAAGTGGAACAGGCTTTAAAAAAATATTTCTCTCACCACTGTGTCTTTGTGTTCCTAGTACTCATCATAGTACTTGGTACTTGGAGGGTATCTGAAAATGTCTGTCTGTTGAATGAGGGTATCATCTCTGCCACAAATCTGCCACTGACTGTGGCATGAGTATCAGTAACATTATATTTCCATGTCATCAAGGTAGTGACATGGAAATATGTACAATCGCCATAATTCCAGGTGTCAGAGGTGGACAGAATAACCTAAAAAGAATGTTCTCCATAAAAGAAGGGGTCAAACATATGACTAGACTATTTTTTCAGGGGTCTGCAAATCACAAAGGGTCTTTTGTTCAGAGGACAGGTGTTTAGAAGATAGCAGAGCCTGACAAGTGAGGCCAGCCAACAGGGGACAGCCATGTGATGGGACCTCTCCTTACAACCCTGCAAGCCTCCAATGATACTACTACATCCACAGCATCATAACTGATTAGATTTTTTCCATGGAAAATAAAATGAGATGGTGAAGGTCTCCATATTGGCTGGTGTTGGCTGGGTTATAATGATATGCATATGCTAGGATTTATTAGGAGGAGTGACCTTATTAGAAAATACATATGGGAAGTCACAGAAATTCTGTATGCATGAAAACAGATATTGAGGGTTTGAACCAAATTCACTTAAATCTTCAGGAAACAGATGCACCAGCTGACATCTGGGTGACATTTCCTTGTCAATAATGAGCTCCAAATGCATCACTGGTCTTCTATAAGGTAAATGTGATCATTTTAAGGAGTTAACCTAACAACAAATCATACAAATGGCAGAAGGTATATAATTAGGCCAACACCAATTATAATGGAAATGCTGTCTTTGAATAAGGCAGAATTCCTAATGACACAACTCATAAAAATAAGCTATACAACGACCTACACATTGACTAAAAAATAACTTGCCTTAACTTGATAAATGAGACTGCTTTGCTTTTATACCTTCTCCAAAATACTAAAATTAAAAAGAAATTATTTCTGAGTCTCTCTGCCTTTTAAATTTTTACCCTACCAATAACATCTAAATCAAAGCTGTCCATAAAGGGAAACTGTAAAAGAACCACCTAAAATAGGTCGGCATTATGTTGAGGAGCAGAGAGATTAAAGCAAAAGATGCTGATCCTCTAATTACTGGGCAGTTTTCAACCTGCTCAAGTTCACATTCGAAATGAGATCTAACATATGCCATGTGATATTAGCCCTGTCTCCTAAGCCTCCAGCCACTCTTTCATCAGGAGCCACTTACCATAACACCTAAGTATGCATTTGACTTACCAGTGAAATCATGACTTGAAACGGAGGAGTCATGTGCCCTATAATCATGTAAGTGTCTGGGAGGCGATAGGCAGAAAGTTTAAAGAAAACTGGAGTTACGCTGAGGTTAGTTTGAAAAGGCACTCCTTTCCCCCAAATTGAAGCATTATTTTTTTCTTGAATACACATTTACTAAAGAAAGTTAAGCAATATAAAAGAGAATAAGGGTTAAAAGTGAGCCGAAACCTACCAGGTAGAGAGAGCCATCATTGGTATATTTAGTGAACATCCTTTAGACATCTCTTTATACAAAACCATAATTGTAAGATTACATATAAATAAGTTCACAGTTCAGGCAAGCTGCTTATCCACTGTATTAGTCTTAGGCTGCTCTAACATAATACCCCAGTCTGGGCAGCTTATACAACAGAAATTTATTTTCTCATAGTTACAGAGGCTAGTGGAAGACCAAGATCAAGAGGAGAGGAGAGCTAGTGCCTGGTGAGAGCTCCTTGCCTGCCTTACAGATGGCTTGCCTTCCCCTCTGTGTTCACGCGGCTTTTCCTGTGTACACACGAAGAGCAACTCTGGTGTCTCCTCTTCTTATGAGGACACCAGTCCTATCACATTAAGCCTCCTTATTTAACCTGAATTATCCCCCTTGAAGGCCTTATCTCCAAATACAGTCATACTGGGTATTAGGGCTTCAATACATTTGAATTTGGGGGACGCAATATATAAACAACCTCCATAAAAGTTTTAAAGATCCTTAAATTTATGTCAGTAACTATTGATCTCTCTGTTCATTTTAATGGTTTCCTGATACTCCCTTGAGTAATACTTAATAGTGACAGTGAATGCACTATCATCTAAACGGTAACACAGTTATGTTTATTTTTTTTCATACTCTAAAATAAGGCTGCAATGAAAACATACATACGTGTACTTGCACATGTGTTTGCACCCTTTCCCAATAATCTCCTTAGAATAAATTCCAGCTAAAGGGTCCCCTTGTGGGAAATGAGGCTTAGGGAACTGGCACCAAAGACATTGCTATTCTGGCTATTACTGCTGTGAGTAATAAAGACTTTTGTCTCTGAGCCGGGCATCCGTGAACTGTGACAGCCTGACTTGTTGGCTTTGCCAGTAAGGGTCACGTGCTTCCCAGCTTATGACATATTTTCATCACAATTTATGACTGTGTCCATTGTCCCTCAATTATCTACTTCAATCCTCATCAGGCTCATAGTTTTTAAAACAAAAGAATCTAATGGGGTTGGTGGGGCGGGACCTGATGAAGGGGGTAGTTTAATCACCATAATATTGCACATGTAATTGTAGATTAATGATACCAAAATAAACTATAAAAAATAAATAAAACAAAAGAATCTTGGTTTATTTGTGATTTTTATAGGTTAATTGGTCATTTCTATTGCTTTTTCAGTAAATACCCATTTTTATATTGTCATATATTTTGTATAAAAGTTAAAGAGTACTTCATGTATTAGGAACATTGGCATTTTGTCTGGTAGGTTGAAGGAAGCTATTTTGTAAATATCTAAATATATATATATATATATATATATACATATTTTTTAAGTCAAATCTAAAAATTTTTGCCTTCTGGGTTTTGTCTTGGTGGAATGCCCTCTCCTCTTCAAAATATTGGCATGCCTTTACAGAAATCCAGGTGGGCTACAGATTACCAGGAAGAGCACACAACACACATATACACACACACACTTTTCCTGATTTATTCATCCAATTTGGTGAAGGTGAGGTGACCGCACAAAGCAGAAGCAAATGCTTCATACCTCAGCACAGCTTCCTTTGCCCACACCCCAATATGCCAGTGGGGGGAGGCATACAGTCCAGTGCCCTATCCTCACTGGGAGCTAACACCCCTGTTCAGGAAGACTTACACAAATGATTCCTAGATTCATTTCTATTTAAGGGACTGTTTGCCAAGACCTGGCTGTCCTGCACCAAATTCAATTTGGCCACATCTTCATCCCTCTAAATCCCGTTCCACAGAATTAAGTTATTCTCATGCTTTTCTTCATCAAAAACATTTTAGGTTCCTTTTTCAAAGTTCCCCACCCCTAATGCTACTAGGATTTTAATTATTATTGCATTAAATATACTATTTAAGGAGAAGTAACATCTAAAAATATTGTATATGGCTATACATTTTTTTAAAGAATCCTTTCATGCCCCTTACATTTTGCAGTTTTCCTCATACCACACATTTCTTGGTGACTTTGATACTTTTTATTGTTGATTGCTAATTTAAATAGTATTATTGGTTCTGATCTAAGATGGCGAGGCTCTTGAACTCACTTCCTCCCACAGACACACCACATCTACAGCTAATCCCTCTGAAAGAAATCCAGGAACTAGCTGAGTGACTCCCACACACTGGGTAAAGAAGAAGAAACTCATGTCAAAATGGGTGGGAGAGGCTGAGACCCTTCTCCATAACCCCACCTTTAGCACAGTAGCACACAACCAAAAGAGAACTCACAACTCCCAGCCTCTCCCTGAGGAGTGAAGGATTGGGACCCCCACATCTGGCACCCCAACTTTTAAGATTTCTACCCTGAGAGATGGTCCCCCAAACATCTAGTTTGAAAGGCTAATGGGGCTTGAGTCCACAAAGACCATAAGACTACAGTGAACTGTGAAACAGTCCTTAACAGGTTCATGAGGACTTTCTGTGACTAGCTCCCCAGGACACAGTGCAGAGGCAACAGACTAAACAGCCCCAGTCTGTCCATAAAAGAGGCCTATTTGCTTATCTTAGAGACTTTGGCCTGAGAGACATGCTTCTAACTTAAACATATAGCTAGGGGCAACTGTAATATGCTCCAGAGACCCCAGAGGCTGGTAGGTACCATCTTTGTGCTCTACCTCTGCCTCATTCAAGGCTGGTGATATCTTCTGGGAAGGAGCTTGTGCACATGACTGGTACCCTGGCATGTGGCTGCCACCAGGGCATATACCCCTTGATCACCTGGATCTAGTGGCCAGTGGAGCTTGGGTTCATAAGTTCAATGGGACAGTAGCTAGCAAACAAACCAAAAACCAGTTATTAATTTTCTATCTCCCCAGGGCTTAGTGCGGAAATAGCAAATAGAAACAACCATCTCCCAGTGTCCCCTGAAAGACGTATACTTTCATACTTTAAAAGTTGCTGCCAAAAGGTCTAGCTTCCAATCAGCCTACATCTGTTTTCTTGACCGAGATCCTCTACTCTGAGACACTGACAGGTCTTAGCACATCCTCAGCTACTGAGAACCACTAAGAACAAAGAAGTCTGCCTAGACAATCAGAAGGTTTGAAAGACAACAAAGAGCTGGGACAGGGTTGAACAATAAGTTTCATGTCCTATACAAAACAAACAACTTCTTCAAGACTAGGAGAAGTGGCTGTCTATCAAATGCATAGAAATCAGCACATAAAGTCAAGGAAAATGAAGAAACATTGGAATATGTTTCAAATGAAAGAGTGAAATAAAACCCTGGATAAAAGATGTTAATGAAACAGAGATAAGCAATCATCTGATAAGGAGTTGTTCAAAATAATGGTCATAAAGATGCTCACTGAGGTCAGGAGAACAATGCATGAACAAAATGAGAATTTCAACAAAGAGAAAACATAAGAAAGTACCAAACAAAAACCACAGAACTGAAGAATACAAAAAGGTAACTAAAAAAGTCAATAGAGGAGTTCAACAGCAGACTAGATGAAGTAGAAGAAAGGATCTGTAAACTCAAAGACAGGGCAGTGGAATTTATCCAATCAGAGGAGCAAAAAGGAAAAATAATGGAAAAGGAGATACCTTAAGGGACTTATTGGACCCCATCAAGTAGACCCATACTTATATTACAGGGACCCCAGAAGGAGAGGAGAGTAAGAAAACTTATTTGTAGAAATAATGGCTGAAAACTTCCCTAACCTGTAAAAGGGAAAGGCATCCAGATCCAGGAAGCCCAGAGAGTTCCAAGGAAGATAAACCAAAGAGATCCATATCAAAACTCATTATAATTAAATTCTCACAAGCTAAAGACAAGGAGAGACTCTTAAGTGGCAAGAGAAAAATAAGTCATGATGTACAACCCCCAAAAGACTACCAGATATAACAGCAGAAATGTTGCAGGCTAGAAAAGAATGGCACAATGTAATCAAAGTACCAAGAGAGAAAAAACTGCCAACCAATAACACTCTACCTGGCAAACTGCTGGCAAACTGTCCTTTAGAGTTGAAGGAGAGATAGAGTTTTCCAGACAAACAAAAGCTAAAGGAGGTCATCACCGCTAGACCAGTCTTACAAGTATTGAAGAGACTTGCTTAAGCTGAAACAAAAGGGTGATAATTGGTAACAGGAAAACATATGAAAGTATAAATCTCACCAATAAAGGTAAATACATATTAAACTCAGAATACTCTAATGTTGTAATGATGGTGGGTCAATTACTTGCAAATCTAGTATGAAGATTAAAAGAAAAAACTAGTTAAAAATAACTAATAATTTTTTAATGAATGGAAACATGAGATAAAAAGATATAATTGTACCATCAAAAATAAAACATGTGAGGGGATAGTAAAAATGTAAAGCTTTAGGGTGTATTCAAATTTAAGTTTTTATCAATGCAATGTAGACATAAAAATGTTTTAAGTAAGCTTCATGCTAGCCACAAAACAAAAGCCTATAGCAAATATACAAAAAACTAAGATGGAAAGTAAGGATACTACTACAGAAAATTATCAAATCACAAGGAGAGCAAAGGAAAAAGAAACAGTGAAAGTACAAAGCAAAAAGAAGACAATAAACAAAATGGCAATAAGTATATACCTATCAAAAATTACCTTTAAATATAAATAGACTAATTGCTCCAATCAAAACAGAGTGGCTGAATGGATTAAAAAAAAAAGACCTAACTACACGCTGCTTTCAAGAGATTCACTCCAGCTTTAAGGACACGAATATTGAAAGTGAATGGATAGAAAAATATATTCCATGCAAATGGAAGCCAAAATAAAACAGGAGTAGCTATGCTTATATCAAACAAAATTAAGAGAAACACTGTAATAAGAGATAAAGAAGGTCATTATATAATGATATAGGGGCCAATCCCAAAAGAGGATATAACAATTTTAAGTATTTATGTACCATCATAGAAGTACCTAAATATATAAAGCAAATATTAACATAGCTAAAGGGAAAAATAGGCAGCAATACAACAATATCAGGGATTTCCATACTCCACTTTCGTCAATAGATAGGCCATCCAGAAAGAAATTAATGAGGAAACATTGAACTTAAGTGATTAGACTACATGACTATTAGACATTTACAGAACATTCCATCCCAAAGCAGAATACATTCTTCTCAAGCACACATGGAGCATTCCCCAAGATAGATCACTTATTAGGCCACAAAACAAGTCTCAAATAAATAAGAAGACTGAAACCATATCAAAAATTTTTTTCTAACCACAATGGTATGAAACTAGAAATTACAAGAAAACTGGAAAATTCACAAAGTATATGGAGATTGAACAAAACATGCTGCTCAACAACCAAAGGGTTAAAGGAGAAATTAAAAGAAAAAGAAAAAGAAAAAAATACCTTGAGACAATTGAAAATGGAAATACAACACACCCAAACAAGGGATTCAGCAAAAGCAGTTTTAACAGGGAAGTTCATAACGAAAACCTACATTAAGAAAAAAGATCTAAAGTAACCAACCTAACTTTACATCTCAAGGAACTAGTAAATGTAGAACAAATGAAACCCAAAGTTAGTAGAAGGAAGGAAATAACAAATATTGATTGGAGCAGAAATAAATGAAATAGAGGCTAGAACAAAAAAGACAATAGAAGAAAGAAATCAGTGAAACTAAGAACTGGTGTTTGAAAAAGTAAACAAAGTTGACAAACGTTTAGCTAGCTAGTCTCATCAAGACAAAAAGGACTCAAATCAAATCAGAAATGAAAGGGGAGACATTATTACTGATACCACAACAATACAAAGGGTAGGTTGCCAGAAGCAGGGGCTGGGGAATGGCAGGAAAATACTACCGGCCCGTATATTTTTTATCATGGCTCATATATGCAAAGGTCACTGAATTGTGTACATCCTATAGCTAGTCATTTATCTTTATGAGTACTAAGTTTTCATTTGATTAGTTGCAAATAATAGTCACATATGTCTAGTCTTTTCATTTAACTGCCTTTAGGGAAGCCAGATAAAAAAGAGGCCAAGAAGTTACTCATTCAGTTAAACAACAGATAACTTCTAAGTATAAATATTTCCATGCAATATTTTTAGACATACTAATACTAAAAATTTATTTTTGTTTTTCCAAAATCCACACTTAACTAGGTGTCTTATATTTTTATTTGCTAAATCAGACTGGCTGCATTGCTAGCTCTGCAAAAATCATGCCAAATAACAATGATTTTAACATTGCTGTACTAACTCTGATTTTACTAGGAATGACTCTACAGTGTTTCCCTAAATACTTTAATGGCTGCTGACTTTTTTTCCTGGTATCATTAATCGACATTTACATGTGCAACATTATGGTTACTAAACTCCCCACTTCATCAGGTCCCCCCCACTTACCCCATTACAGTCACTGTCCATCCGCGTAGTGAGATGCTATAGAATCACTACTTGTCTTCTTTGAGTTGTACAGCCCTCCCCATGCCCCCCCCAACATTACGTCTGCTAATTGTAATGCCCTTTTCCCCCCTTATCCCTCTCTTCCCACCCATCCTCCCCAGTCCCTTTCCCTTTGGTAACAGTCCATTCTTGGGTTCTGTGAGTCTGCTGCTGTTTTTTTCTTTCAGTTTTTTTTTTCTTTGCTCTTATGCTCCTTATATGAGTGAAATCATTTGATACTTGTCTTTTTCCGCTTGGCTTATTTCACTGAGCATAATACCCTCTAGCTCCATCCATGTTGTTGCAAATGTCTGGATTTGTTTTCTTCTTATGGCTGAATAATACTCCATTGTGTATATGTACCACCTCTTCTTTATCCATTCATCTACTGATGGACACTTAGGTTGCTTCCATTTCTTGGCTATTGTAAATAGTGCTGCGATAAACATAGGGGTGCATCTGTCTTTTTCAAATTGGGCTGCTGCAATCTTAGGGTAAATTCCTAGGAGTGGAATTCCTGGGTCAAATGGAATTTCTATTTTGAGTTTTTTGAGGAACCTCCATACTGCTTTCCACAATGGTTGAACTAATTTGCAGTCCCACCAGCAGTGTAGGAGGATTTGTTTTTCTCCACATCCTCGCCAACATTTGTTGTTGTTTGTGTTTTGGATGTTGGCCATCCTTACTGGTGTGAGGTGATAGCTCATTGTGGTTTTAATCTGCATTTCTCTGATGATTAGCGATGTGGAGCATCTTTTCATGTGCCTGTTGGCCATCTGAATTTCTTCTTTGGAGAAGTATGACTGCTGATTTTATATTGTAAATTCAACAGAGGTAGGGACCACTCACAAATTTGTAAACTCAATCCCAGCAGAGTACCTGGCATAGAGTATGTTTTCAATAGATTCTGGCTGAACAGTGTGGGGAAGATGGGGTTCCTTTGGCCAGGATCCTCACTGAACTTAAACCACCTGATGATGTAAATGGCCTGTTGCTAGGCTACTGCTTACACGCCTTTAGGCAATAAGCTATTACTGTTCTATATAGAGAGCTCAGCCCTCTGCTCTGGGTGGAGGCAGAGATGCTAGTGCTCGACCTACCGCTGGGAGAACAAGCCTGGTAATAAACCCTTTCACCCCAAAGAGCGTTCTGCTGTCAATTTCTTTGGTCGCATTGAATCCATAGCTAACTTGCCTGGGGCTGAAACCCATTGGCAAGACATTTGGTGAAAGTCAGCAGGGTTCATTGTTGACCAAGGAAAAAGACAAGCTGCCCTTATGGGAGGGGCGCTTCAGCGGGGCTGCCCCTGTGAATGGGGAGACAGTGGATTGTCCCCCAATGTGTATGTGGTCTGAGGTGGCTTCCTCCTAGAGGACTGGGCCCCATCCCAGGACTGGAGGCAAGTGGAGGTGACACCTGAGGCAGTAAGGGAGGCCCTTGAGGTATAGTAAGCAGATCCTTTGAGAAGCAGAGTGCCCGTGAGGCAGCAGGGACTGTGGTTGGCTGCTTCTCACAGTATTAAAAAAGTCTACAAAGGAAATGGAGGCACGAGAACACAAGCTGCAAACTTCTGTGGATTCCCTGAAGAAAGAGATGGCATTGATACAAGAGCACCGGCAGCAAGGAGTTATTGGAGACGAGACCGCAGCACTGCCAGGTGTTGTGAAGGAGGAAGAGGCCATCAAGGAAAAAGACGAACTCCTGAGGGAAGCACAGGCGGAGGTGGTACAAGAATGTCAGCTGCAAACCATTGAGCTGAAGATAAGAGACCTTCTGAAGACTGAGGTAGCATTGCTGTGAGGCACAGTAGAAAAGGTAAAGGTTGTAGCAGAGGAGACACTCGGGGGAGGGGAGAGAAAGGCACCATCAGCCCCAGAAATGGAGGAGCTGGAGAAGGATGAAGGGGTGATGCCAGAGGCACTGGCGCCTCCTGTATTGAAAGCATTGCCCAGCGGTTGTAAGGAAAATAAAGACCCAGCAGCTGAAGGTTCCCCAAGGAGAGGAGCAGCGCCCTCCCCAGGTCGTGGAGCACTCTATGGTCCGCCCCTATACTCAGGCTGAGCTGGTGGATTTGGGCTCCCGGTTTAGGCAGAAGGCCTCGGAGTCAGTATCAGTTTGGTTCCTGCGTCTGTGGGACTTAGGGGTGGATGGGATTGTTCTGTTGGGGTCAGAGATGGGAAAGCTGTCTTCCCTGACAGGGCAACCCGCCTTGAGGTAGCGATTACAAAATGCACATCAGACCCCAGGGAGTCACTCCATCTTCAATTGGCTCACGGCTGCACTTCGTGCTGTGTGGCCCAATCCGGGTGATCTACCATCCTCTCCTGTTACATGGCAGATGTATGCTGAGCTCCAACAGGTGCTACAAGAGCTAGGCATAAGAAATGCCATCTATAGTCCAGAGAATCATGGCCCAGATGAAGAGATTTTCACTACTGGGATGAGGAATATTGTACTTCAAACGGCTCCTACATCCCTCTTTGGGTCTCTAGTGGCCATTCTTTCCCCTCACTTAGGGCATCCCATAAGCGAGGTGACATGTACAGTAGCAGACTTAGGAGAGGCTGAAGCCACGAGAATTAGGAAAGAAGTAAGACCTGTTGCTGACAAGAAGAATTTACAGGGCCCCATGAAGGTTACGAGGACCCAGATGTGGGTTGATTTAATACGGGCAAGAGCAGATGGAAGGAAATTAGATGGGAAGTCAAATAGGATCTTACTAGAGCTATGGCAACAGCTGAAACCAGAGCAGCAGTTCCAGCCATTAAGACCAAAGAGGCAGAGTTCAGAGACAGAGCCACAAGTCCGGCCTGTGTGTTTGCAAGATTTCCTGCTGGAAAGCAAGCCAACCTCACTTGAGCCAACCCAGGAAGGTGATTGGGGAACACAGTTTGACTGAGGGGAAGGTCAAGGTATCTGCCCTGTGAGGGACCAGAGAGGGACCGGAGACCACATGTGAAATAGCTATCCATTGGTCCCCAGTGAACATACAACATGTCCTGGCTCTGGTGGACACAGGGGCTGAATGTTCACTGATTCATGGTAACCCTGAGAAGTTCCCTGGGACCCCCCACTGTCATAGATGGATGCGGGGGGGAAGGATATCAGAGTAAAAAAAGCCCAAATCCCTTGGAAATAGGGTGTCTACCCCCAAAAGAGTATACCGTGTATGTATCTCCTATCCCTGAGTATATTTGGGGGATTGATATCCTGCAGGGTCTATGGTTGCGGACCACTGCAGGTGAGTTCAGACTGAGAGTATGTGTGGTGGAGGCAGTTCTGACGGGACATGCTAGGCACCTGCCCATAGCTTTGCCTGTGCCGCGGCGGGTGACTAATACCAAACAGTACAAACTGCCTGGGGGGCATAAAGAGATTGGAGAAACTCTCCAGGAGCTGGAAAAGGTGGGTATTATAAAGCCCACCCATAGTCTGTTCAATTCCCCAGTGTGGCCAGTAAAAAAGCCAGATGGCTCCTGGCATATGACTGTGGATTACAGAGAACTGAATAAGGTCACACCCCCTATGCATGCTGCTGACCCCTCTATTGCAGGCTTGATGGATACTCTCAGCCATGAACTAGGAACATATCATTATGTGGTAGATCTTGCTAATGCCTTCTTTTCCATTAACATTGAGCAGGAAAGTCAGGAACAGTTTGTCTTCACATGGGAAGGACGGCAATGGACTTTCACTGTCCTCCCACAGGAATATCTCCACAGCCCCACCACCTGTCATGGACTTGTAGCCCAGAACTTGGCTACATAGGAGAAACCGCCGGTGTGGCTCTACCATTATATTGATGATGTCATGCTCACGTCTGATTCTCTTTCAGATCTAGAACGGGCAGCACCTAGACTGCTGCAACATTTACAGGAGAAAGGATGGGCTGTGAACAGCACCAAGGTTCAGGGACCATTGCAGAAGATGGAAAGCGTGTAGATTGTAAGGTGAGAATCCTGGAGGGGTGGAGTGTGGGGAAGTTGGGGTTCCTATGGCCAGGATCCTCACTGAACTTAAACCACCTGATGATGTAACTGGCCTGTTGCTAGGCTACTGCTTACACGCCTTTAGACAATAAGGTATTACTGTGCTGTATAGAGAGCTCGGCCCTGTGCTCTGGGCAGAGGCAGAGATGCTAATGCTCCACCTACCGCCAGGAGAACAAGCCGAGTAATAAACCCTTTCACCCCAAAGAACGTTCTGCTGTCAATTTCTTTGGTCACATTGAATCCATAGTGAACTTGCCTGGGGCTGAAACCCATTGGCAAGACAATAGATATGCTTTGTTGTGTTAGAAAAGTTTAATAAAAAAAACTATATAGCTTAAGTTTATTATTTTGTAAAGCTATGTAGGGATATTTAACTGAAGTGGTACAAGACATGAATGCATAATCAGTTGTAAAATAATATATAAGAAGTCAACAGCAATCGAGCATTTAAGTTCTAGAGTCATTCTGCCTAGGTTCCCATTTCACATCCAATATTTTTCTGACTGCCTGACTCAAGGCAAGTTTTCTCTGAGCCTCGGTGTGTACATCTATAAAATGAGAATGAGAGCATCTACCAGATGGTTAATATGAGGATAAATCAGGCAAATTCATAGTAAATAATTAGCACAGTGTCTGGCATACAGCATTTAATAAATTCTATCTGCTAATAGAAATGACTATTATCAGCTACTCTTTATTGAACACTCAGCAAGGGCTAAACACTATTCTCAATATTATATATATGTTAATTCATTTTAAATAAAAATGTTGACATTTACCTTAGTATCTATTCTCTGAAACAAGGAAAACAAAGAAAATGAGTGAACTTTTTCAGAAGTCTATAAACTGGTAATAATAGAAGACTTAGAAAAGATAAGCCAGTGATTCTCAAATTGTGTTCCTGGAGGCAGCAGTACCATGTGTACTGATTTTCCATTGGTGCTGTAAAAAATTGCCACAAATTTAATAATTGAAATACCACAGATTGATTCCCTCATAGTTCCTGTAGGTCAGAAGTCTCAGCTTGGTGGGGTTCGGATGGTTCTCTGCCGAGAGTCTCACAAGGCTGAAATCCAGAGGTCATCAGGGCTGAGCTTTTTCCAGAAGCTTGTGGAGGGCTGGGGGAGATGATGAATCCACTTTCAAGGTCATCAGGTTGTTGTCAGAATTCAGTTCCTTGTGGGATCCAGGTCCTTGCTTCCTTAAGCTGGTAGGCTGGTCTCAGTTCCTAGAGGCCAGCCACAGCCTTGGCTTGCAGCCCCTTCCTCCATCTTCACGGCTAGCACACCCAGAGCAAATGTTTCTCATGCTTCAGCTCTCTCTGACCTCCTCTTGCACTTTTAGGCATTCATGTGATTGAAGGGCGAACCCCAGGTAATCCAGGATAATCTCCTATTTTACAGTCTGTTGATTAGTAACCTGAGTTCCATCTGTAAAGTCCCTGCACAGAAATTCCTATTTTGGTGTTTGACTGAATAACCTGGGGGTGAGGTTACATTTCTGGAATTCTGCCTATCACCCCTGGGAACTTTTAGAAATTCAAATTCTCGCTCTATCCCAGATTTACTGAATCAGAAACTCTCAGAGTGGGGTCCAGCCATCTGTGTGTTTTAGCTTCAGCTGATCAACCTTCTCCAGCTGATTCTGATCCTTGCACCCTAACCTTTGAGAACAACAAAGTGGAAGAGTCAACACATGTAGTTTGATATCAAAAATTAAGAAAAAAGTTGTCTCGCCTGAGGGGGATTGCTCTTGGGGAAGTTCACTCTGGATGTGGTGAGACTGAGTAACAACAAGGAAGGTTAAGGGGTAAAAGGGTTTATACCAAACTTTATGTTCACGGTGGCAGGTCAAGTGCTGGAATCACGTCTGCCTCTGGAGCAGTCTGCGTGCAGCAACCCATCTCCGTCTCTGCCTCTGGGCAGAGCACGGGGGCAGAACTCTTTTATAGTAACACCAACAATATTGGCTTATTGTCAGCGGGTGTGGAAGCAGTAGCCTACAGTGGGCCAATTACATCATCAAGTAGATCAGGTAAGGATCCAGGCCATGGGAACTTCCATTTTCCCTACAAAAGTTAAGCAAAGAAAACTTTTTCTCAATTTTAAAGTGAATCTCTGGGAGGAACTTTAATAAATTATTTTATAATACATGATTATACAATATGTTATATATATTATATATAATAAAATGTTATTATTTACATTTTATCAGCTTCTACAGATTCAAGTTTTATTCAATGCTGATACATCTCAATTTAAGTTTTAATGGATACAAATGAAAGTTTAGTTTCCTCAACAAAACGTCTTTTATATGTACCTTCTTGAAAAAGAGTTTAGTTTATGGGGGAAAAGTCCTTAATCACAGAGGAAAATATATAATTAAGAACATATGAAAATTCCATAAAGGAGCCTAGAAATCCCTTTAACTCTGAACAGTTAGGGGGGCCTGAGGACTTTCCAGACACCACTCATCACTTATTTACTGTTTGCCTCCCTGATTTGTGATTTTTTTTTCCTCATTTCTCTTTACTCCTTCAGAAGTGTCCATTCTAACCCTCAACTGAAATGAGATTCATGCAGAATAAATGGAGTACAAGGAGCAAGAGGAAAGACAAAAGCTGGCTCTAGAAAGCAAGACTTTGAGTCGGTTTCCCAACTGGCCAGACTGTGTGCACATACAGTTTGCAAATTTAGGCCAGAGGGGAATTATTTCCTGAATGAAATATGCTAAACAAACACTTTTATTCTATGTAACTATTATTAAATCTTCTTTTAAAGTGAAAGAATAACATGACATAAAACTTCTTTGCAAATAAAATGGGAAAAGATTGACATAGCTGCTCTAGTCTCTAACATAATCCACTTGCCTAAATTGTAATGACCTGTCCTCACTTAAAGTTGACTAACTGGGTGTGCAATCATAGTATATATTAAATTTGACATTTGAATCATTATAGAATGTTTCCTTGAATTTCATTTCATACACCTTTGAAAATCTACCAAAACCTCAGGGGACTTTGACATTTAATTGATTTATTTTATTATATCTCACACCACAGGATCCAGATTCTGGATCAAGCTCAAAAACCATCACATTACTAGCTTTCTAAGTCCACAAATGTGTCAAATTAGTCTATCATAATTGCTAGAGACTGGAGGTTTGTGTCCCTTCCAAAGTATCTGCTAATTCCTAATGCCCACTGGGATAGTATTAGGAGGTGGGGCCTTTGGGAAATGGCTAGGTCAGGAGGTGGAGCCCTTGTAAATGAGGGCAGTGCCCTGATAAAAGAGACCCAAAATGTGAGGACACTGAGAAGACAGTCATCTGTGCAACAAGAGTTAAGCTCTCATCAGACACTTAATCTGCTGGCACCTTGATCGTAAGAGTCCCAGCCTCCAGAACTTTGAAATAAATTTCTGTTGTATATAAGACACTCCATCTGTGCTATTCTGTAATAATAGAAGCCTGAATGGACTAAGGCAATGTTTGTTTTGTTTAAATTTCTTAAATGCCCAAAACAACTTTCTACCCCAGCCCCAAAGGCTTGAGAAAGCATTCATGTAAAACTCCCAGCAGAATCAACTCTAACTCAGGGTGTGCACGGTGAGGACCATGGGAATGAGAGGCCAGCTATATCATGGAAATTATTTGAAGACAAAGGAGGAAAGGGCTCCCTTCAATGTGTTTTAAAAAATATCCCACTAAAGCAATCTCACAGCTAAATGTCACTAAATGGGGAGATTAGCTTAAAATTGTATAAAATAGTGTCTCCTGCTAACCTTTTTCTCTCCCTTGTGTGTTTATGAAGCAAAAGCAGCTACAATTCTATTCCAAGCTTTAAAAAAAAAAAGGCTCAACCTCATCCCCCTGGCATTAGACCTGGTGTATCACCTCCCCCCATAGGCATGTGCGCGGGAGCCTCACGGTTAATATGGCATGGCAGTGAATTGAGACTCTCAGAGCTAAGGGTTAATCAAAATAATTTCGGTGATAGCAGTTAATTCTCAGGGGATCAGTGTCCTCATCAGAGGCTGGCTGCACATGAGAGGGGGGGAAAGGAAAAAAAAATGTTAAAGCCATGGCTCTTTCAATAGAAAGCTCCAGGTCTCAGCTGGCACACAGGCTCAATTATCGGCTTTTAGCTTAGTGGCAAGTCAAGCCTCCCTGAGTCCACTGGTGCTCCAGGCATTTTATTGGCTCATTAAATATAGGATTTTGCTTTTCAGCCCCAGCCAAATGTGATGTGCTATCCAAACAGAAAGTATAGCTGACACATGCGGTTCCTTTTCCCCTTCCCTGTGCCTCCCTCTTTCCACCCACCTCCTGTGCACTTTACCAGTATCACAGAATTCATATGGAAGTACGCTGCGAGAGCAGGAGTGCAGAGGCCATTCAGGAAGGCTCACATTTCATCAGGTGGGTTCGCAGTGTGTTTGTGAGGTTAAGACACCCAGATGTATTTCCTACCCCAAATGGCTCACAAAATAGTAGATGACAATGAAGAAAACAGACCCAGAGGACTTAAATATTTCTAACTAAGCATCAATTAAGCCAACTAACATGTCTTTAAGTCAGAAATCATCCATGAACGTGAGAAAATTTTGCAAAGCTGCTTGATGAGATGGGGGAAAGTCAGGAAAGGTTTTTGCCTCAATCATGTGTCCCGGTGAGGGTAACATTCCCTAGATTCATCTCATATAACAAACCTCAACTCATTTTGGAATAGAGACCTGTATACTTCCAGATTCTTCCTTTCCCTTTTTTAAGTAATCAGCTTAGGAAAACTGAAGAAATAAACCCCAATCCAACCAGCTGCATCATTTGCCTCACTCAGAATTCCACTAGATTACTTTAAAAAAATAAATACTACTACAACCAATGTGAGTGAAGTTGTAGTAAAACTGAATGCCTTCATGGGGTACTGCTGGCATTCTAAGGTAATGAAACACGTAATTGGTGAAACCCTAAGAACGATCTGGTGACATGGAGTGGGAACCAAAAATATGTTTATACCTGCTCACGGAGGGATCCCACCTCAAGGAATTTGAGAACTAATGAATATGAAAAAGTCATATACTGAAATGTGTGTAAAAAACTGAGCCGTGTCAGGTCCTGTACTGAGTACTTACCCCACGAAGAAGAATAAGAAGTCATCTTCAGTTACAGATTCAACTGAAGTGGGGAAAGACAGGGATGTAAATAATCACAATGTGACAACAAAACGCATCACCTGAGATATATGCTAGGTACAGGGGTAGCACAGGAGGTAGGAGAAGAAATAAAGGGGCAGGTGTGCCAGACAGACCGTAAGTGCTGTGCTAGGTTCTGAGAGGGAGGGGCAAGCAAGACGAATGGCCCCTGACGTCCTGATGCCCCCTGTGGGAAGGGGCGGGCCTGGGCCATGGCCCACAGGGAGAGGAAGCTGCCTAGCACATTCAGGGACCTGAATATCATATGGTATTTCTGGAACACAGAGTCCAGGGTTAGGGAAGAGGGAGTGAAGAGAGAAGAAGAGAAGCCGGCCTGCGGGGCCCTTGTACCCTACAAAGCTGCCGAGGCCTCACCGCGTATTGAAGCGGCAGCCCTGAACGCCGAGTAGAGGAATGGCAGAGCCGGCGCGGCGCTTACAAGGGTGGCGGTGGGCGCGGGAGCCGAGTTGCGCTGGGGAGGGGTGGGCAGCAAGACTGGAGGCAGGGAGGGCACCTGGGAGTCTTCCGCAAGACCCTAGATGAGAAATCACAGAACTAGAATTAGGCTAGGGCCACGGCGGACAGAGAGAAGACCAGTTCAGAAGTCTGGGCTCCGCGGCCCTCTGACATCCACAGGGCTTCGTCCTCCACAAGGCCCGCTCTGATGAACACGGCGCTGCCACGGAAGGCCTGGCTCTCCCCCAGATGACTTCCCATTTCCATGTAGAGATTCCTATCCTGTGCCTATCTAAATACGAGGTTGAATAGTTTTTAATTTTCCATGAACTCTTTCTCAAGTAGTTTTAGCACTCAAACTGTGTGCCTGTTGGAATCCTTTTGCGATGATGGTAGTTATGCTGCTGATCTGAACCTCTGCCAGATGTGACATGGACTCATCTATCTACATGATTTTCTTGGACTGGTTTCTCTTTCTCCTCACCTCTATAATTAGCAATAAATAGTAAGTAGTAAGTTCTATGCAGAATAACATTTCGTAAGAAATAAAGTGTTGTTTTTTCCCTGCCGTTGCTAGGAGTAAGCGAGGCACCACAGAGCTGAGGGTGGAGGCTGGTGAGCCTGGCACATACCTAGGAGCCGTGGCCCACTTCTGCCTATCAGCTTTACAACAACCTGTGTTAAATTTTGTCTCAGGATGTAATGAAATGACGCAGTTGTAAAGCAGTTGGTACACCACCTGGTACAGAGGAAGGATTCAGAGTATGTTAGCAACATTAAAGTATATTAAAGTCATGCCACTCGTTTTTTTTTCAATTAATGGGTATGAACCCTCACCTCAGGCTAAAAAGATTTTCAATACACTTTCAGAATCTAAACACACACACGAAAACAAGGGTTACGCAGGTATCAAAAAGCATATGCTAAAACTGTATGTGCTAGTACATAAGGATGTCTAAGATCACTGTTAAGAGAAAAAAGAACCAGTTGAAGATGTATATCGAGCATAATCTTATTTGTGTACAAAAAAATTTTTGTTTCAGAAAAATATCCAATTTTACAATTCTTAAAATATTTTCCTTGCATCTTCAGAATAAAGTGATGAAAATTTCACAATCGTTTTAAGGGAAAGAATTCATGTGTTATTTTCAGGATAACCTGGTTTATGTTAACTGACAACATTCTTGGGGTCCTGCTGGCAACAAAGTGCGCATGCCTGCCGAGAGTGGCTAAGGACGAGGCAGGGCTTTCCCAGTTGCCGTGGAGGTGTTTTTACTGTTCATACTCTATAAACACATATATTCCCAGAGTGTCATTTTTTTCTCATTCTTTGATCTTTTAAGAGTTTACACATCTGTAAAATGTCATTTACTGTCACTGGGATCATGCAAATTGGAGCTTTAACTCTGATGTAAAAATAGAGGTTATCACCTACGGAAGAATTGTGAACGGGTCACCTCTCTGAGGGGCTGCGTCACCAGAGGGAAGGCGTCAAAGCAATATGGCTAATATTCAGGAGCCAAGCCTGAAACTTCCCCACTAAGACAGAGGTGATCTGGGGCAAGCATTCCTGGAGTGCAACATGAGTGCACCTGAGAACTCTAAGGCTCAGGCCTTCCCCGTAGGAGTGCCATCTCAGCAGAAGCCGCCGCAGCGGCCTGGCACTGGGCAAAGATACAGACCAAGCCAGGAACTGCACGGTGACAGCGTCACCAGGTCATCTGTAAGGACATTAGACTCTGAGGAGAACTGAGCTTAAACCAGCGGCTTGTTTAGGTGCTGTCATTAACATTTTGTCATGAAAAACCCTTCGTATACTCATTTTCCTGTTTTTATTCACAGTACTGCAATAGGCTGTTCTGTTTCAGCTACATGAATATACGCCTCTGGCCCCGCAGCCGCTTTTCTTACGAAAAGTTCACGTGTATTTTTTTAAATGACCCACTTTTAGGAAACTAATCATCCCTTAAATTGAGGGAAGAAAATACCATCAGTGACGGACTTTGAAAGGAGCCCAAGGATAGTGCAAACCACGAAGTCAAAGAATTACTGGAGGCAGAGTGGAGGAGAATGAGTGGCACTGGATGTGGAGGCGAGCGGAAGGGGCAGTGTGGACAGCAACTCCCAGGCTTCCGCTTAGGCAAGTGGATGGAGGCTGGAGCCCACTCACCAAGGGGAGATGTATGGCTTGGAAAGAAAAACCATGAATTCCATTTTTGGACATGCTGATGCCTGTGGATTTTCCAGCTGGAGATGTCTAAAAAGCAGCTGGATACACAGGTTCAGGAAAGAAGCATGAGTTGGTAAGAGTGGGCCACATATCAAGGCTCATTGTGGGCTCTTCCAGCAACAGTATTAAAGTCTGGCACCTCCACTCTATCTGCTCAACCCTAGCCATTCAGTAATCAGGGTACCCAGGATGTCCTCCACAATGTCCATGCAATCCTGAATGTGTCAGCAAGATGTGATGTGATCACCACGAAACCAGATTATCCTTACTTCCAGCCGTGAGGGGCTCTCTAAGCCGATCTTAGCAAGGCCATTTGAGGGCAATGCCAGGAAGTCTGCTCCAGAGCGGACTGCATCCCTGCAGGACAAATACAGGTTCTTGATGCTATCCCAAGCCGGGTTGAGGACTGGACTTCCCCCCTAAATTCTCCAGCCTAAAACCGGAGGTAGCCATAGCCACTTCACTGACATGTGCAAGATGTCGTTTCTCCTCCTAACTTGCATGTCCTGGTTTTCTGTAAGACGTTTCCTGACAACTACACTGGTATGCTTGCATCTAAGACAAATATTGACCTGAAACTAAAGGAGAACTTAGCCCTGAAGAGTTAAGTCCAGAAAGCTGCAAGTGAAAAAAGAAGGCAATGTATTAGGTAATGTCTCCTACAGGTATGAAATCATTAAAAACCGTTCAGAGAGAAGTTAACTTTTTGCCTTTATTTATATTTTTTGCTTTTAAAATCCGACAGTCCAGCAAGCAAAGGTAGTTCTTTAATTTGGTACAATAACAAATTCAGAGAGAAATGACTCAATGTGCCTGGGCTTTTGAATTTTTCAAAAAGTTACCAAGTATACAATATCAATTCTAGAACTCAGGTTTATTGGGATAATTTTTCTCTTATAGGTATCACCACTTCTAGGCTACACAACTGCTGTAGGTGCAGAAGAAAAAATGCCTTCACACCCATTTCATAACGTTTCTTTAATTAAAGGAGGTTTGTAAATTCCAAAATTAGACCACCTGACTGAAGCAGGAATCAAACAGAACGCCTTGGGTAGTGTTGTGTGTTTTAGCTGAGCTTGGCTCTTTGGGGGACGGACTGCTTCTTTCTGCTTGGGGACACTTTCTCATTGGCAGAGAAGAGGTGCCTGTGAAGAGCAAATACTATCTCAATGCTAAACAAGGGGGTTTCATTAAGGCCCGCATCTTGCCTCTGATATTCTATAATCTCATCCAAATCAATGCAGGAGGAGGAAGCAATTTAGCAAAAAAATGTTAGTTAATGGCCACAACATGTCTTTTACATAAACTCAAGGAAAATACCCAAATTATTGAGTCATTCTGCTAGGTAGTTTTTCAAATAGCCATCTACTTACAGTGAACATATATGGGAAGCTCTAATAAGACCACAGAGATGGGTGGCAGGATGTGAGCATTCAGCAGGTTGGAGGCACTTAATCACAGTAACATCAGCTGCTGAAGCACCTCCTTCTCACTGGGGCCACTTCCGTCAAGAAAAATTTTTCATAGATATGGTGTATTGAGGTTTCTGTGAGCTTCCTTCTCTGATGACAAGTGCAGCCAAAACTGATTTTGAATATTGAGATTTTATGACTCAGGCCTATCAGCTATGTGATTTGTCAGATCCCACCAAGTGAACTACATGTTAGGCGCCATTCTAGATTCTTCACATACTTAATCTCATTTGAAGCTCATGGTGCCCCTAGCAGGTCATTTCAGTGATAGACATGCCTGTCATTTTCTCTTTGCTTCCACCTCTTTATCATCACATTCCAGGGAGGGTTTGACTTTGATATGACAAGATCCTTATCCACCAGGATCAGAGATGGACACTTGATGTCAGGTAAACTGGGCAATCAAATTCATATTGGTGGGAATTTGCAGTTGGACATGGATAAACCAGGTCTGTTCTATTGAACATTAGAGCTGATAAATGTTCTAATGGAGAGTGCATGTTGGGTTTATTTGCAAGACTTTGGAGAGAATGAAGAATGAGGGGGACAAAGACCATTTGGCCTTGAGAAGTGAACTGATGTAAGTCAGGTTAGTGCCTGACTATGTTTCAGCCTCTGGATTCACTTGCTTATAGGCCTGCTACACTTCCTGCCCTTGGAGGTTCATGATGCAGTATCCTTACAGCTATTTCTCCTTTCTTCTTAAATTACCTTGAGTGGTTTTCATTCACTACAACACAGTGGTCTCTGAGTATTTTATCCCCTTTTTATTGAGGAGGAGAGACTCAGAGAGTTTAAGCAGGTTGTTCAAAATCATGTAGGTAACAAAAAGTGGAATTCAAGTACAATTCTATGTAACTCCAGAGTTTGTGCTTTTCACCACCCACTAGATTAATTTAGATCTAAAATTTCAGCATACATTGTAGATGGCAAAAACTGTCTGAATCTATTAGGGACTTTATGATTTTTCAGAAGTTGTGTTTTCTTAAAGTTTAATATGCAGAACAAATGCTTATTGGAAACAGACAAGCATAGAGTGTCCATATTTTCATCTCTGTGATAAGTTGAGGGAAGTAAAACTTCCTGCCTTCTAGCTGAGTTGGCCTTCTTTCAAGGACTCCAATTCTAATTGCATTTTCAGCACACATGTATCTCCAGTAAGTTAGACCCATTTCCTCCCAAGAAAAAAAGTTCATTTTCTTCTGGTCAATTTTCTATGCACAATTTATCACCACTAGACCATCCTTATTGTTTATCTTCATGGACTGTTTCCCAGAAAAAATTGACATATTTTTTCCAACTAGCCATGAATCCAGTTACTCATATCACTCCTGAACAGCTTTGCTTTAGAGTTTAGCTATTAGCCCTCCTTGATGGAGAAAGCTCACTTAAGTGATCCTATTACCCCTTCCGAGCTCTGTTGGCCCTCGTCCTGGGTCGTGAGGTCTCACCACTCTGCCGCCCCAAAGACCTGCTTGGCTCACAGGATTCTGGACGTCGGCCACTCTTTGATTCAGTTATTATGAGCATGGTTTAGGGAAAGATGTTTTTATTGTAGCTCAAGCAAAAAACCATCACTTGCTCTAAAGCCATCAATTTGGGTTACTTTAAATTTGTTATACACACTGTATTATAACATCAACAAGACTTAAAAAAAATCATTCAGATGCCCACCACTCTAATAAATCACCTTCCTCAGTTTGTTAACATTCTTTTGTGTTCTAATTGTATACATGTATACTTTTTACCTAGTTTTCTTCCTAACAGATGCTACTTTATATTTAACCTCCTGTCACCCAACTTGTCAGGAAGTACTTTTCTGTGCTAATTTTCTAATTTATTATTTGAGTGGTCACACACACCCATGTTAGATGTTACACTTTTAGCTTCCAGTTACTTCTTTAAATAATTCTAAATCTGAAACCTACCTGGCCTTTTAGGTGACAAGCTCACCATCATCCCTCTCACTGTGAGTGTTGGTAGCACTGGTCACACACACACAAAATCAAGCTAGCGGCAGGAGAGCTGATCGAGGAGAGTGTCAGGGTTTGTGCGTGTGGCCCGGCAGGGGGTGGATATGTGCCCATCACTTCCTTGCCATTAATCTAGGCAGAAGGATTTTGGGAGTTTTCTTCACACTTAGCTTAAGATCCAAAAACAACAAAAAAGAAATTTGGGATCACGGCCATCCTTTTGTCCTGAGGGCAATGTGGGTCAGCGGGGGACATGCAGTTGCAACTGAAACTGTCTTTTCTGTGAGCACTTAGTGCTGTATGCCTCTACTGCTTTCCAAATAGGTCCCAGATGTGAGGCAGAGAAATCTAGGATGGAGTTTTCTCCCTTCTTCGCACAGCTGAGACTGAGAGAGGCTTGTGTCTCTGGTATTATTAGCGGACATCTTCACGTCTCTCACCGAGACCCTCAGTCAGGGCTTCCAGAAGGCCTCTGTGCCTCTTTTGATGAACGAAAAAGGTACAGTGAGTTAGGCCTGGAGAAATGTAAATCTGGGCAAAAACAAGCCTACTATAAGAAAAAAGCTAACACCCACACTTTTCAAAACAGATCATTTCATTTCCTTGTCAAACACAAACACATGGAACATCACAGTAACAAGAGAAACAAAAGAGGAAAAATGAAAAGCATCCCACATCTCTTAATGTGCTTATGCTGATTGTACCTCACCTTTGCCTTTGTAAAGAGATTCACTCTTATTTTAAGTCAAGTCTCAGTGTGTAAAAAGCTAGTCAATTTGCTACTTTGTTACTCAGTTGTCAAAAGCCACAGTGTATTCACCTGTTACTAGCCTTTCTGGGTGCTCTGAGAAGTCCGTCTGATCAGGGCACTCTTCCTTCTGATCTGGGCCGCTCCCTTCTCTGAAGATCTCCACTCTAGTGCTCCTGGAGCAGGGGGACCACCCTCCCTCCCGTCGTCTCTAGTGGACACAGCGACGTCACTCTCAGCTGCCTGCGAGCTGGGTTCTGAAGCGCGGGACTAAGTGACTCACCCTGAGTCCCTGCCGTGGGAAGGTCAGACTGTTTTGCACCATAACCAGTGTAGATTCAGCACGCTCAACCCATTAACCCAACAGGTCTAAGTTAAATACAGACCCACTCAACCTGTGTGCTAAGAAGACATACACAAGTGGAAACACTGCCAAGGTTCAAAAAAGTTTTAACTGAAAGATTTCATCACAGGTAACTGTTGAGAATGGTAGACATCTGTAAAGTTACCAATGGTAACTCCGAAAAAATGAGATATTATTGAAAACTTTTGTCTTTCCAGTGGGCTTCAGCCCTGGGCAAGTTCACTATGGACTCAGTGAGACCAAAAAATGACAATGGAATGTTCTTGGGTGAAAGGGTTTATACCCAACTTTATTCCCACAGTAGCAGGTCAGTCACTAGAATCCCATCCACCCAGAGCGAGTCTGCACGCAGCAAGCCGGTCTCTGCCCCCACAGCCGTCTCAGTCTCTGTCCTCGGTGCTGGCACCACTCCAGTCTCATCTCTGCTCTCCTGCAGCTCTGCAGACACATCGCCCAGAGCACTGGGCAGGGCTCTTTATTATACAGAGTCAGTGATAACTTACTGCCAACACATGTGTAGTGAGCCAGTCGACCAGGACCAGGTAAGAATCCTGGCCATAGGAAACTTCACTTTCTCCACAACATTTAATTAAGATTAAAAGCTGAGTTCAGTGGGCTTTCTTCTTATCTCATGTTCCTTGCTTGCTCGCTAGCATCTGATGAGGCTGTCCTCCTGTCCTTCGTGCCTGCCCTGCCTTCACAGCACGCACCATACTAGGTTAGCTTTGCTCTCATTCCTTGCACTGCACCTTTTCTGTTCTCTTCACAGTTTCTTCTTATTTCCTCAGGGACTTCACTCAGTCTGATGCCTGCTGTTATCACTGCATGTGGCTTCTTGGTATCAGCTGGGAGCTACAAGCAATAGAAACCTAACCTGAACCAGCATAAAAATTTTAAAGCTATTTAACTAAAGGATCATAGGCAAGAATGAAGCTAAGCCTTAGGAACACTTGGGATCAGGGACTCAAAGCATGTGGCCCTTTTACCTATTTTGTTTTCTTTTTCAGTGTGTCCATTTCATTTTCCTTTGTGTGGTCTGAATTTGCATCTCTTTTATAATTGAGAGCAGAACAAGGGGGTGATGATGTCCTGGTCTCAATTCCAAACCTCTATGAAAGGATGTTGATTGGCTCTACTTTGGCTTAGTCTTGAATAAATCAATTTTGACTGGGACAGGCAGGGGAAACGGGCAGGTGTGCACCTTGATCAATCAGCCATGACTGAGTGGTCATGAGAACAGGTATTTCTAATCACCCCCTCCAGATGTAACCTCCTACCTGAGCACATAAAGAATTGCTGGATACCATCACATGCTGCCACCTCAAATATCACAGGCCTGAAGCTGGCCTAATTATTTCTCACCCAAACAGTATGTTACCCTTGTCCTGCCTTTAGTTTCTATAAATGAACGGTACCGGCATTCCCCCAGCATCCCTGGCCAAAGCCTTGAATCATCCTGTCTCATCTTTTCTCTCTCCTCTGGGTGCAGCCATCAGCTTGTATAACAGTAATAGTAAATATTTAGTGGACATTTACTGTGTACCACTAAATGGTGTATACATTATCACATTTAATTCTCAAAACAAACCCATGAGGTAGAAATTGATAAAGCTGTTTTACAGATACAGGAAAGTGAGGCTTAAAAACATCAAGTAACTTGCCCAAGATCATACTGCTAATAAGTAAGGGTGCCAGGAAGCAAATTTAAGTCTGTTTGCCTTCGGAACCAAGGCTGTCACCGGCCATGCCCTACTATCTCATTGCTTCTGACACGTTTCTTGATTATTGTTCGTGATCATCTCATATCCTACAAATCCCTCTCCATTCAGTATGTGGCCCACACAGAGAGCCCTGGCACTGCCATTCCCCTAAGCTGGTCAGGATTCGAAACTCCCCAGGGAACCTGGAGTCTAGCGTGAGAAACTCAGACTATCGGTTGTGCCGGTATTATGTCCCTGCACAGTTATATGTGAAAGTCTCTTATAGCTGTTCAATGTTTTTTTAAAAAAAGCAGTTAAAATGTATTAGCTTGTTCCATTTTCCCTTTAAATCATTCATTCCTCTGTATGTTCTATGTTTCTCATGACATGTCAGATATCTACAAAAATCCCAAAGCGTAAAATGCTCTAGGTGGACCTAACTACTGATTGTGGGCCTATGTTATGGTCACCGCCTTTTCCTTGCCTGGACGCCCCTCACCCTAAGACACCTGTTACTAGGTCTAGTAAAAACTTTCCCATAATGTGTTCCAATTTTCTAGAACAATACTTTTCTGGAAATCCAACTCAGGCAAACTTACGAATCCTCTACCAGGAATCATTTTCCCCTGGAATGTGGCAGTATTGCTCTCCTCTCACACACAGCCTTCTGCTGGCCTATGCTGAATTCCCACTGGTTACAGTTATTAGTTGTGGTAGGCAGATTTTAAAATGGTGTCCAGTGTTCCCTGCCTCCTGCTATCCACTCCCCTATTTAATCCTTTCCCTTGAGTGTGGACTGAACCTAGTGACTTGCTTCTAAGCAATAGGACATGGAATAGTACACATTACTGTCACAATTAGGTTACAGAAGACTGTGCCATCTTGCGGGGAGATTCTGTTTCCTTCACGGCTTGCACATTGATGATGTAGGCTGCCATGGAAGAGGCCCTGGGGCATGGGTCTGAAGGTGGCCTCCAGCTCCAACCAGCAAGAAACTGAATTCTCATAACAGGCATGTGACCTTGGCCGCAAATCCTTCCCCAGTCAAGCCTTGAGATGACCCTGAAGGGCAGAATCCAGTTAAGCCTTGCCTAGATTCCTCACCCACAGGAAGTATATGTGTGTTTTTTAATCTAAGAAATTTTGTTATAATTTGTTATGCATAGACAAATAAAGTAACAAAACTCAAAAAATCAAAATTTTCCTCATCACACTAATTTGTAATCATGTATTTGACTTTGGGGGAAAATGAGTAACTGTTTAACTTTTATGTGAGTCAGATGATTAGCTGTTTTTGTTCATCCTTGGAGTGTTTCTAGTCAATGGCTCCCGGTATCCTTTGCTAGGATCAGAAAAAGAAGAAATGCATATCTGAGGTTGTTTTCCCCTTAATATTCCAATATTTGGGAAGTGAGAGCAAGTATGCTCCAACATGATTATGGGACACCTCAGCTTAAAGGGTAATCTGATTATCACTATTTCAGGTGTGCTTCTCGCCACGGTCACGTAGTTAACATTCTTTCTACCGATTTCTTGATAATATTCTTTTGCCTAAGCACTGCACACTAACAACTTAAATATTAAAATGTAAAAAATAGAGCATTTACTTTAGATGAATGAGCCTAGTAGAGGAAAATCTCTTCATGATCTGATATGACTCCAACATTAATCCCAAAATGAATGCAAATAAGGCTGCCAGATAATCTATTAACTATCAGATGTAGCGAAGAAATGAAAATTGTCAACTCTTTCTCATGATGTCATCACAACTTTGGCATTAATGACCATATTCTCTGTGATAATACAGAGGAAAAGGGGCATGCAATCCTGCTGATCACATTATTTCCTTATGTGTGATGCTGGTGTACTCCTATTTTCACAAATTACAGCAAGATAATTGTTTTTGTGAATTATTTGCTTGGGAACAGAATTTTTACACTGATCTGGTCAGCAAAGGCTTATGTCTTATTAAAGCAATAGCCAAATTTCTGTTTGTGGAAAAAATAAACAGACTCATTGTTTGTCTCTTTCTTCTCAAAACGCACTACCTTAAACCACGCATTTGGGTGTGCACACAAAAACAGTCAAGTATAATAATGTTTGCCGGTTAGATGGTTCTTCCAAAGGGAGGGAAAAGGAGTAAAAAGCCAAATGCCCACTGCATGCAAAAAGCATCTTCTTTCTCCAAGAAATAGGTACTAAGCGAACTTAAAGTGGCATTGTAAAGCCAGATATTTTTAATGTGCTTGGAAATATCAGCAAATAATTATTTGTCACAGTCCCTGCAAATGTTCAACCTTGAGGCCAACTCTTAATACTCTTCACATAATATGTTCCTTGTACTAAGTTGCAGAGAGTTTTCATGGGATGGATAATTGGTTGGGGAGGATGTATCTGTGCCACAGAGTATTTGGCTCACATCAGTTCCAGCTCCCACACCACCTGTTTTCTCTGGACCTTTCTCCCTGTTTTAAATCTTTCATTCAATGCACTTTGTTAAGAAGCACTAGGGAGTGGCAACCTCATTTGTTGCACTTTTTGTTTTATACCAAGGGAAAACATCCACTCAAACAGATGCTAGGATAAAGACAGTATGTTTAATAGCATGGCTGGTATATGTGTCTCCCATTTGCTCAAAGTATTAACACATCCTGAAACACTTAGGATTGACTCATAGTTTCATTGCCCAACATAAGTGTTAAAGGGAAAACAGCCTCAGGTTTGCATTTATCTCTTTCCTTTCCCAGCATGACATACTGGGAGTCACAAACTGGAAACACGCCGAAGATGAGCAAAGGCGTATTGTCAGACTTATACACAAAAATTAAACAAAATTTTGCCCAAAAAAGTTGCTGTAAGTTGACTAGAGGGCCCAGATATAAACCCAAGCATATATGGTCAATTAATACACGATAAAGGAGCCATGGATATACAATGGGGAAATGACAGCCTCTTCAGCAGCTGGTGTTGGCAAAACTGGACAGCTACATGTAGGAGAATGAAACTGATTATCTAACCCCATACACAAAAGTAAACTCAAAATGGATCAAAGACATGAATGTAAGTCATGAAACCATAAAAGTCTTAGAAGACAACATAGGCAAAAATCTCTTGAATATAAACATGAGCAACTTTTCCCTGAACGCATCTCCTCGGGCAAGAGAAACAAATGCAAAAACGAACAACGGGGACTACATCATGCTAAAAAGCTTCTGTACAGTAAAGGGCACCATCAGCGGAACAAAAAGGCATCCTACAGTATAGGAGAATATATTTGTAAGTGACATATCTGACAAGGGGTTAACATCCAAAATATATAAAGAACTCACATGCCTCAACACCCAAAAAGCAAATAACCTGATTAAAAAATGGGTGGAGGATATAAACAGACACTTCTCCAAAGAAGAAATTCAGATGGCCAACAGGCACATGAAAAGATGCTCCACATCACTAATCATCAGGGAAATGCAAATTAAAACCACAATGAGATATCACCTCACACCAGTAAGGATGGCCAGCATCCAAAAGACTAAGAACAACAAATGCTGGTGAGGATGCAGAGAAAGGGGAACCCTCCTACACTGCTGGTGGGAATGTAAACTAGTTCAACCATTGTGGAAAGCAGTATGGAGGTGCCTCAAAAACCTGAAAATAGAAATACCATTTGACCCTGGAATTCCACTCCTAGGAATTTACCCAAAGAAAACAAATTCTCAGATTCAAAAAGACAGATGCACCCCTATGTTTATCACAGCACTATTTACAATAGCCAAGATATGGAAGCAACCTAAGTGTCTATCAGTAGACGAATGGATAAATAAGATGTGGTACAGATACACAGTGGAATACTATTCAGCCATAAGAAACAAATCCTACCATTTGCAAACAACATGGATGGAGCTAGAGGGTATTATGTTCAGTGAAATAATTCAGGCAGAGAAAGACAAATAACAAATGATTTCCCTCATTTGTGGAGTATAACAACAAAGCAAAACTGAAGGAACAAAATAGCAGCAGACACAGACTCCAAGAAGGGACTAGTGGTTACCAAAGGGGAGGGGTGGGGGAAGGCAGGTGGAGAGGGAAAAGGGGATTGTGGGGTATCATGATTGGTGCACACGGTGTGTTGGGGTCACGGGGAAGACAATGTAGCTCAGAGAAGACAAACAGGGACTCTGTGGCATCTTACTACACTGATGGACAGTGACTACAATGGAGTATGGGGGGACTTGATAATAAGGGTGAATGTAATAACCGCATTGTTTTTCTTGTGAAACCTTCATAAGAGTGTATATCAATGATACCTTAATTAAAAAAAGAAGTTGCTGGAAATTAATCACAAGAACTATCTTTCACGTTTGAAAACAAATTTGGGCAGTGGTAAAAATCAAATTATAGTTTGGGAGCCTACCAACAAGTTCTTATTATCAAGACATCCATAAAAAGAATACTGTTTTGTATTAAATCCATTAACATTTTAAATAACTGCTAATTGGGAAAAAAATTACAGCAAAGACTGGCAAAATGTGTATCTTCACTTCCATAGTCAGGACAACACAATTGTTTTTAAATGCATATCACATGAAGGGGCAAATGATTACCTTCCTACCATAAAGGCGACAAAGTACACAGAAAAGCATGACAAAAAAACTAAAGCAAATACAGAACACCAGGCCTGGGATCAAACGCTCTAGGTTCAGGTCAGTCTGTCCTATTTGCTAGCTAGATGGCTTTAGGCAATTAACATCTCTTGCCTCATCTTACCTGTAAGATGCTTTCCAGTTCAAAACGTCCTGTGTTCTAAATCGTCCTTCAGATTCCGAAAAGCAACCTATAGTACATAGCTAATGTTCTTTCAGCAGATTTCTGAATTACATAGTATCTATTTTTAAGTGGTTAAGTATATTATAGAGACAATACTAACACCACTGTAAGTTACATTGATGGTGTTTGTTTTGAGGGGCAGGAGGAGAGAGGCTGGGGTGGTATTGGTAGAAATCAAATGATGGTTTCAGAGCCTAAATTTTATGAACCCATTGGTCTTAAATTATTCTTAAAAGCTTAAGAAGTCAGAGCACTGACACCTGATATTATGGGAAGAAAAGGAAAAACTAACTTTTCTTTGAGAAAAATATTTCCTGAAATACAGTTTAGAGTATGTGGAGTTCTACAACCAATAGCTGCCCTTTAAGATTATTTTTCACTGTTTACCAACTGAACTGTTTGTATTAGATCCACGTGGATTAGATTGTCTCCTTTCTCACTGCATACTATTCTGATGTGTTTACCACTCTCCAGGTTATTCAGGTCATCTATCACTGTGATTCTTGTATTTCTAATCTGAAAATTAAAATACATTACTTATGCTTTCAAGTTCGAAATATGCAAGTTATCAATAAATACACCAAAATCCATGTAAGAAGTTTTTCTGGAACAAGAACTTGGGACTTTGAACCCTGAGCCTATTTTTAAGTATTTCATGTTTATTTTCCCTCATCCACGACAAGCAAGCAGCAGGAAACGTGTGATCAAGCCTTAGTGTTTCCACTGTTAAGGTACAGTTTTTATGTCACTTAAACTTTTTGTCCCTGGGGTATTAAAGGAATCTTGGTAAGAACTCTCAGAATGCCTTAAATACTAATAATAGGTTAAGATCCCCTCATAGAATCTTTTCTGGATATCATTTACTTGGGGGAAAAAAAAAGGTAACACTGACCATTGTTTCAGAAAGCACAAAATAGTCTAGGCTGCATTAAAAAGGTATGTGGAATGAGTAAGAAATGCACTTTGTTAACAGTAGGCAGATGTTTATTGTATTCATTTCAGGACTCCATAGCAAAAAAGTTAAGTAATTTAGAAAGGATTTCAAGAAAAATCTCAATGGTGAGTAGATTTTTAGGAGGCAAGAATCATGCAACTTGGAAAAAAAATAAGTTTAATAATTTTATACCTTGAGATTTCTGAGGCATTCTCTGAATACAGTGATCAGGTCCATGTACATTATAAATAAAATAAGCTAATTAAAACCACTGGTATTTAGGCTAGATATGTTAAATCTCCTCTCCTGGAGAGCCCTAAAAGGAATAGATTCTTTCATTTCAAAGAACTTCCTTGGCTTTTGGAACAAAGCAGAGGGACACCCTTCAAAATGCTTCTGACTGCAGTAAAAGAACACTGACTTGAGATGCAGCAGGTTGATGACCTCCAGGAAGTCGCTTAGCCTCTGAACTTTACTCGAGTATAGTGGAAAGAATACCTGTCTTCCTCACAGGCTGTATGGACTTAATGAAACAAATATGAATTGTTAATGTGTGAAACAAAAAGCCAAAACTGTCATGATACAATCTCTGCTCTCTGTGAGTTTATAATCTAGTAGCAGAGACCATGTGAGTACCTCTCCTATAAGCCAGATGACCTGAGCACCGTGATGGAGGAATGAATCCACAGTGCTAGTCTCCTCTCACAGAGGAGAAAATGATTGATTTCCGTGTGGAGGGCTGGGGAAGTCTTCAGAGACAAGGCAGCATTCGAGCTGGGCTTTCAGGATCACAAAGAGCTCAAGAAGCAACATGAGACGGTGGACAGGGCATTGCAGTTTTGGGGTCGACAGTCGGGTGCTGTGTCACTTCTGCCTGTACCACTCACTGGTGGATTTTAAGAACCTCCCGCATAGAGAGGGCCTGAGGATGTGGCTTTGCAGCCCTGCTGTTGGTTTAGACAGGAAGGAAAAGATATCCACTTGCTGATTTCACAGTGAGCTCAGCTGTTTTTGTCCACTTGTGCATAGAAATGCTTCTGATAAGAGTGTGGCCTGAAGCCTGGTATTCATGTTCTGTTCCCCAAATGGGGAGAGCCCTTGCTCTGGGACGGCCATCCTTGATCTTGTCAACTGCCAAGTTCTCCTGGTTGAGGACCACAGATGCATACCGCCATCTAGTTTGAGCTGCTTTAATTGGATAAGACTGATTGTTTGGCATTCCTCCATGATTTCTTTTAATTTCATGACATCTTTTGTTCTGATCCTACTAGTTTTGACAATTTTTAATTTAGTGTGTTAGCTTTAAAACATTCATCTTTCTTTTCATTATTAATTTTTAACAAGAGAACAGTAGCAGTAACATAAGGATAGTCCTGCTTGAAACAAAGAAAATTACTATATTCCACACCCTGCTCCCCCAGTTAGCTCAGCATATTTTTGGGGCTCAGGTTTAGATTCTGATTTGAGCATGGGTTATTCTCTTTAAACTTGGATCCAGTACTCAGGATCCAAATTTTGCACCTAAAACTAAAACTAAGGATATCATGTAAATTGATAAAACATATTAAGATCCAGTAGATAAATAGGCAAATAAAAAACATTCATACAAGACACCATGAATAGTAAAAATGTATGAAAAATTTTAAACCTATTGTGAATAATAATCATAGTAGCCATAACAAAACATCCTATTCTAGAAAGGATAGGGAAGAAGGAACTGTAAGTTACATATATTGCTGTTGGCAATATAATTTGGAATAAATCTTATAAAAATATTTTTGGCCATAAAATGTTATTATTCTTTGACTCCATAAATCTTACGGGATTTATACTAAGAAAGTGATCTCAAAAGAAGGAAAAACTCTTTGCAAGTTTAGAAACCTCCTAAGTGATCTTCCTCTTTCCATCCCTGCCTTACACTTCCCTGACCCCCTCACCTCCAGCACAACCTATTTTCAACACAGAAGTTGGAGTGACCTACCTGTTCCTTGCTCAGGACCCTCCAATGGCTCATTACATCGGGGTGTAAGGCCAAGTCCTTATGTTGGCCTATAAGGCCCTGTATGCTCCCCCGGCTACCTCTGGGACCTCGTCTCTGTTGTGCTTCTGCACGTTCCCCTCCAGCCATACCACCTCCTTGGTGTTCGTCCAGCAAGCTGGTCATACTCCTGCCTTAGACCTTTGTTCTGTTGGTTTCTTCTGCCTCAGTGCTGTTCCTGAGACCGTGTGGCTCACTCTTGCTTCTCTTGAAACCTTTGCCTGGCTGTCATCTTCCCAATGAGCTACTCAATTTAAAATTCCAATTTATACTCACACCAGGGAACACAAGCTGGATTGCCATTCCTCTCTTACCCTGTTCTTTCTCTTCTACACACTATGTAAATTACTTATGTTTATGATCTGTCCTCCCCACACAAAATGCAAGATACACAAAGGCTTGGAGTTTTGTCTCTTTTGCAGTAACATATCCTAAAAATTTGGACTAGTACCTGGTACATACATACAGTCAATAAATAATTGATGAATGAATGGATTTTAAGTAGCAAAAATGAGAAGCATGTCTAAAAACAGAAGGTTAGATAATTAAAATCACTGTAATGGGATGCATTGGACAGATGGAGTCAAATCCCCCTAATCTTCATGATTCAACCTTTGCAACCAGGTACTTAAAACCAGGGGAAAGAGCCCTTTATGCATTGGGGCTTCTGAATAGAGAAGAGAAGCATTGACAGCTTTCCTTGCAGAGGTACGAGGATACCTTTACAGTCTTGACATTCAGGGTATGATTGGGGGATGCACTGTTGGACCTGACATTAAGAGAGCTCAAAAAATATTTTTGACTAAAGGAAAGAATAGCTCATACTTTCCCTCCCAGATGCACTGGCTCCTACCTGCTTGTATGGTGGGGAATAATCTGAGAAGTGAAGTTTGTTCTGAACAGGTCATCCAAATAGGGTAAATGTCAGGTCCACCACAGAAACCCTGGCCTGTGGCTAGGACACACATTTTACAAAGCTCTTATCTTCTGTTGCCACCACTGTCTTCTCCCATTTGTCAGAGGAGAGTCACCACTTCATAGTTTCAACTCCTCCAAAGCTGTCACAGCAGAAGCAGAAGGCTGTTTCTCATTGTGCCTCAGGAAGACAGAAGCAAGCTGTGGGGCTGGCGGGCTGTCTATCATGGGCTCAGTTACTTTATCTAACAAGTTTGAAAGCCTAGCCAAGTTATTCTCATCATCAGGTATAAAATTTTTTTCTGATCTCAAACCAAAAACACATTTAACACTAAATGTAGTTTACCTTGGATTCCCTTTTGTTTTTTTTCTAACAGGAGGTAATGATAATATTCTGGGTGAGACAAAAGGAAGGCAAACACCTAGTTTTCTTTCTGTCGTCTTAGTGGGAGATAATGTCAAACAGAACATTAACATGGCAAACACTATAATAGACATCTTGGCAAGAATGTCAAAAATGGAATGAAAAGATACCCAGAATTTAAAAATGTGATCTACTGTATGATAATAATAATAACAAAGATAAATGAGCAGTCGCAAGATATATCTTTACCTATGACAAGGAAAGGAACCCCTTTCCGGGAACAAACCATCAAATGCTCTAGTAATGAGTACATAAATGGCTAAAAATGCATGTAGTCCTTGATGGAAGAATGGGTTTTATGAAATTCAATGTATTCCTCCTGTAGAGTAACAGAGCGATATTAAATATACCATGTATGAAATTATTCTGTATATGAAAAATAAAAGTTCATAAAAATTTCAGATATTTACAGCAAGTTTGAGAAAAATGAACCTTGGCTAGCCCACCCCTTTGATTTTTCATATCCATGGGAACCGGCTGTGGTTGTTACCTAAAATTCTATCTAGGGGTCACTTCGGGTCTCCTAATTTGTTTTAGGCAGTTTTAACAGTGATTCACCTATTCTTCCCCTGGAGCTTCTAAGTATTTAGTACAGACATATCTTGTTTTATTGCGCCTCAGTTTATAGCGCTTTGCAGATACTGTTTTTACAAATTGAAGGTCTGTGGCTACCCTGCATTGAGCAAGTCTATCAGTAACATTTTTCCAACAGCATCTGCTCACTTTTGGTATCACAATTTGGTAATTCTCACAATATTTCAAACTTTTCACCATTATTATGTTTATTATGATGATCCGTGATCAGTGATTTTTGAAGTTACTATTGAAATTATTTTGGGGCATCACAATCTGTATCCACATAAGACAGTGAACTTAATAAATGTGTGTGTGCTGACTGCTCCACGGAGCAGCCATTCCCCCATCTGTCTCCCTCTCTTCCCGCCTCCCTATTCCCTGAGAAACAATATTGAAATTAGGCCAGTTAATAACCCTACAATGGCCTCTAAGTGTTCAAGTAAAAGGAAGAATTGCAGGTCTCTTGCTTTAAATCAAGCCAAGATATGCTGAAACCCACTCAGCAAAGTGGTGATCCGAAGGAAAAGTTTTTGAAGGAAACTAAATGTGGTACTCCAGTGAACCCATGGGAGATAAAAAGGAACAGCCTTACTGATGAGGTGGAGAAAGTATGAGTGGTCTGGACATCACACCTGCCACAATATTCCCTTCAGGCAAAGCCTAATCCAGAGCAACGCCCTAATTTTCTTCAATTCTATGAAGGCTGAGGGAGGTGAAGAAGCTGCAGAAGTCTGAAGCTAGCAGAGGTTGGTTCATGAGGGTTAAGGGAAGAAGCTGTCTCTTTAACATAAAAGTGCAAGGGGAAGCAGCAAGTGCTGATAAAGAAGCTGCAGCAAGTTACCCAGATCCAGCTCAGATCATTAATGAAGGTGGCTACACTAGCCATAAGATTTTCAATGTGGGTGAAACTGCCTTCTATGAGAAGAGGATGCCATCTAGGACTTTCATAGCTAGATGGAAGCCAATACCTGGTTTTAAAAGCATCAAAGAACAGGCTGACTCTTGTTAGGAGCTATTGTAGCTGGTGACTTGAAGTTGAAGCCAATGTTCATTTACCTGCCTGAACATCCCAGAGCCCTTAAGAACTATGCTAAACCTACTCTGGCTGTGCTCTAGAATTGGAACAATAAAGCCTGGATGACAGAACATTTGTCTACAACATGGTTTACGGAATATTTTAAGTACACTGTTGAGACTTACTGCTCAGAAAAAAATGATTGCTTTCAAAATATTACTGCTCACTGACAATGCGCCTGGTCACCCAAGAACTCTGATGGATGTACCAGATCAATGATGTTTCCATGCCCACTAATAACATCCATTCTTTAGTCCATGGATCAAGAAGCCATTTTGGCTTTCAAATCCTACTACTGAAGAAATACATTTCCTAAGGATATAGCAGCCATAGATAGTGGTCTTCTTCTGAAGTGGGCAAAGGAAATTGAAAACTTTTTGGAAAGGAGTCACCATTCTAGATGCCGTTAAGAACATTTGTGGTTTATGGAAAGAGGTCAAAATGTGAACATTAACAGGTATTTGGAAAAAGTTGATTCCAATGCTCATGGATGACTTTGAGGGGTTCAAGACTTCAGTAGAGAAAGCAATTGCAGATGAGGTGGAAACAGCAAGAAAACTAGAATTAGAAGTAAAGCCTGAATTGGTACAATTTCATGACAAAACTTTGATGGATGAGGAGTTGCTTATGGATGAGCAAAGAAAGTGGTTTCTTGAGATGGAATCTACTCCTGGTGAAGATGTTATGAAGATTGTTGAAACGACAACGGATTTAGAATGTGATATAAACTGAGCTGGAAAACAGAGGCAAGATTTAAGAGGACTAACTCAAAGAAGTTCTAGTGTGGTAAACTGGATCAAACAGCAACACATACTTCAGAGAAACTGTTCATGAAAGGAAGAGTCAGTCAAAGTGGCAGACTTCATTGTTGTCTTATTTTAAGAAACTGCCACAGCCTCCCCAACCCTCAGGGACCACCACCCTGGTCAGTTAGCAGCCATCTTAAAGGTAAGATCCTCCACCCACAAAAAGATTATGGCTTTCTGGAAGCTCAGATGATGGTTAGCATTTTTTAGCAATAAAAAGTACTTTCAATTAAAGTGTTGTATATTGTTTTTTTTTGACATAATGCTATCATATACTTCATGGAGTGCAATATAGTATAAACATAACTTTCATATGCATTGGGAAATCAAAGACTTCATCTGACTTGCTTAATTTCAATTTTCACTTTATTGTGGTGGTCTGGAACCAAACCTGTACCATCTCTGAGGTATGTCTATATAAAGTCTCTTCAACTTAATTGTTCCATGGGAATGGGCTGGTAAAGATCAGACTAACTAGTTTGGAAGACACTCTGAAACAATCGTGAAATGGTCACTTAATAAATATAACTGTTACTATAATAATAATGATGACTATGTAGCAATGTAGAAAGATGCTTATGATATAATAAAGAAAAATTAAAACTCTGTACTACATATTTACTAAGATTATAACTACGTGAAATCACATACAATGAAGACAACTGTGATTAACTGCACTGCAGTGAGCAAGGCTCATCAGCAAAGTAGCGTCTAAGGACAGCTGACTGCTCAGCAGTGGGAAGCCAGACATGAGGCGTGAGCTGCCCTACAAGAGGCCCACCAGACATGGCTTCTCTTCCAACTCTCAGATTAGTATGTCACATGCCACAGGCCCATTAACCTATCCTTTGATAATTCAGTTTATTGCTTACAATTATTGCAATAATAATTGTTCTCTATTTTCTATGTTTTATTTTTTCGACTTAAAAAAACAATATATCAATAAATAAAATTAAAAACAATAGATTCTCTCCTTACATTCTTCGATGTTCCTCAAAGAGGCTCACACATTCCCAAAGACATCTCAAGTGGACATTATTTCCCTAGGGCTAGTCATTTAAACTCCACATCTGCTTCTTCATCTGTAAAGCAGGCATGCTCTGAGCTTGCCCTATCATAAGGTGGTCAGTGTGGGAAGCAGAGTGTATAGCAGGGTGGAAAAACCATAGGATTCAGAGCCATACAATTATAAGTTCTAATTCTGGCTGTGAAACTTACAAACTATGTGATGCTGGGCAAGTTACAGACCTTCCTGGAGTCTCAATAGGAGGTGGGGAACCTCTACCTTCTAGGGCATACGGCATGCATGACATCTATACCAGTGCCTAATATACAAAAAATGGGTGAGAAATGGTAGCTATTAGCATAACAGTGCTTTGTAAACCACAAAACATATTACACAAATGCAAGAGTTCATAATGATAACAGAAAAGAAAGGGGAGAAAAAGATGAATAGAATTGTCAAGAGAGCACAGCAGTAGGAGTGTAAAAGCACAAGAGGTGCTTGGAGAGGGGTGAGTATGCAGCATAGCTTAAGAAATCATAGTCTGATTCGTATTCTCAAGACTAGGGAAAGCCACTGAAGGCATTCTGAGAAAAATATAACAAGGCAAGACCTATGCTTTCAGAAAATAGCTGGTTATGGAAATGTGGAGGATAGTACGAAGGGAGAAAAGCCAGAGGCAGGACAACTTGGTTAGGAGACAGGAGGGCATGAAACTGAACTAGAGCAATGGGAATGAGGCAGAGGGCCGGATCTTGGAGGCACGGAGAACTCGGAGACTGGTACGAGTCCAAGTGAGAAAAGGGGAAGCCAGCACAGTGTGGGTGTAAAGAAGTAGAGGTGACAAAGAAACATTTAGATCATCCCCATGAGTGAAGATAGGAGAAGGGAGTTTCAATATGACTTCAAGGGTTTCAGTGGGGGACTAGGAAAATGTTAATTCCTTCGTTCAAGAACAAGGAAAGACAGAGAGTTCAGTTTGGGACTAGAGGGTCACAGGCATTTAAAGATGTCCAACAGGCAGACTCCAAGCGAAAGACCCGGGCTTCTTATGTAGATTCGAAGTCCTCGCCATAGAGATGAGAACCAAAATTAAGGGGACTGGATGAGAATTAAAACGAGTCTGGGATCTCTAAAATAATAAATTATAGGAAAGGGCCTTCAAAAATGTAAACATATTTATGCAGGACTAATAAGAGGACAGAGATTGGTTAAATGAAACCTTCGCCAGCCACAGACATGAAAAGAAATAATAAGGCGGGAAAATGAGAACACTAATAACCTATGCAAATCTTATTAGCTTACTAAATTTGTAATTTTTACATTAATCTATAGAATAAAAGCTAATCAAATCATTGGGTTCTATCAGGCAGAGAAATTAGAACTAGTCAAAACTCAAGGCTTCTAAATTTCTATTAAACAAAATCTTTTCCTATCAATATATTTGAAGGAGACCAATTCAAAAATTTCAATGTTTATTTACTTACTGCAATATCTCAAAAATATTTGAAAAAAAAAAAGGAAATTTCAGTGGGAAGTCAGCAGATTCTCATACATCTGCCTGTCTCTGGCACTTGGGGGAGATGGAGACTTGGAGTCCTTAGAGGTCGGAATCCTGATGGCAGACTTCAAACATCCCCATCACTTGCCAAGGAAGTGCCACACTTGCGCTGCATGTCAGATGGGGCAGAAGGGTGTTAGGGAAGGGGTGAGGAGGGAGGAGGGAAGGGTAAGACAAATTTAATTTAGACTTTTAGGAAGTATTTAGGCAGATACAGATGATGATAAGCTTAGTATGACACATTTCTCTATTTAAAGCTACTTCCCTTTAAATTCTTGTCCTAAGTTTTCTTAGTTGGTTCAAGCCTTACATAAAACTAGGTTAATATTTGAGGGGCTTCCCACCTTATTTCCTACTTCCATATTTCTGGGTCTTTTTAGCATCTATTGAATAATACAGAAGTTAGTGTCCTAGCAAAGGCATGAAAGGTCTAGGAAAATTCTGTACTAAAAAATCCGACTGACTGTCAAATACCCAAAATGGGATAGTATTGCAAAGGAACAATCTGTTAGTTTTCCATATAAGGAATAGAGCTGGCTTTCCCATGAAATCATGTCTACGGATCTGCTCCTTTCTAAACATCTTAGAACTTGATTCACAGTAAATAGTTCTCATTTTTCCTCCAGATTTCCAAGTTGAATATTCTTCTAATGTTTTACATTTAAAAAGGCCAAAAGACTTGCAATATTTTAAAACACAAATGATATGTGTGTATTGTATTTTTAAAATTTTTTACCACACAATATTTTCACTTATTTCTTGAAACAGCTTCAAATAATGGTAATAAAAAATATGGTATTTTTAATCCTACTATAAATTTTGATTTTAAGATCTCCAATTCAAATGTGCGACTCACTAAAATGATGAAAAATGATAAAGAAAAAGTTCTCAAATTCAGACATCTGGAGTCTTTTAAAATTTATTAGAACTAGCTAGAACCTCTCAGTACTTCACCAAAAAGTCACTACATAAGAAAACTATTTTGAAGGCTAAAAATAGTAAATGTGCTCTTTTTCATTTTCTGAAAGGAAGAAATAACTGATTTCACCTGAAAATTTTAATGACTTTAAGGGTATTTCATCTATTTTAAATTCATCTATTTTATGGGTGGGGGGGGATGCGGGGGTCCACTACTATAAAATGAGTTCACACATCTAGCTCCTCAAACAAAATCTACCATACCTTCTTCATTACTTTGTTTATTCAGTGAAGATGGCACCTGAAAGATAAGAACAGACAGTCTGTGTTACAATGAATATTTAGATTTGTAAACTACATCCAGAATGTTTTTTGCATGAAATTACAAAGTTTATACATGATGGTTCTCTAACCTTAAAAAAGTAAATACTCCTCTTTGCCTCTTGTTATCATTGCTCATTCTCTAAGATAAACAAACCACAAACTTCGAGTCAAATAAAAAAACATGCTTGAAAACATTCCTCTCATTAACCCATGGGAACTACTGAAAATGTGAAGAGAGGTTTTCTTTCAGTAGTTCTTTGGGTAAGGTCTTCAGAACAAAGGTCCAACACACACATTCACAGGTATTTTCATGCACATGTATAAAAAGACATAGACACACATATACATGCAAATTATATAATTTATTTAGTGGTCTTCTGGAACATTTAAATTACTTTTTGTTTACTTTGATGACTGGGCCAAGATTCTTAGAACAGATGTAATATAATCTGTGCTCGACATGTTTTTCTGAAAATTCTAAGAATTTTTTCCTAAGAACAAGACTTAGTGTTAGTTTTTTTAGATATTGTATTGGGAGATTCATTGTCCATAGAGAGAAATGCACAAAGCCCAAGGATACTTAGAATAAACATCTATTTAACCACTGTCCAAACTGAGAAATGAACATACCAGACCCTTCCCCAGTTATAACCTCTTCTCCCCTATGGATAACCACTACCCCAATTTTAAAAGACATTTTTCAAATTTAATAATCAACTTCTAAGTCTCTGAATTTGTTCACCTTAATACCAAAGATCTTCCTGTAACATTTGAGGTCTGGGGCAAAGTTACAAATGGAGGAACATATACCATGCATCTGAATACTTAAGTGTTATAAATCAAGCTAACAATGAGATGAATAAAATATAAAACATGTTCCATCTACTATCTTAATACAACCTTTTACTGACTTAAGACACTCTTGTTTAGCATTGTGGACATCCCAGAGATGGCCTGCACAGAGCAAAGTACAAGAGGTACATGGTCCTCATCCTGCACCGCCCCTCTCCCTATACCAGGCTCCTTTCTGCACTGCAGTCTCACCTGCACAATGGTAGAAATTCCAGCTCACACATCTATGCCCCTGCTACCTCCTAACAGCCAGCCGCGGGCCCCGCAGGAGTAACGGTGAGCACTGTCTACGTGGTAGTGATGGTGGGCTTGGAGAGATGTCCATGCCGGCCCTGGGAACAGGCTTGCTACCGGGCAAAGAATTCCAGGGTCTTGTATAGATAGAAAGTGGCCTAGAAGGGGCAGCTTTGGTCCCCCTGGTCTTGCCCTGTGGGGAAGGATGTGCCTGGATGAGGCCTGAAGCATTCCCCTGAAGACGCAGCGGCCTCCTTACTTAGGTCTAAAGTGGTAATGAGAAAGAACTCAGAAGGAAGAAAAATTAATTTCACCAATATTAAAATATTTCCTTGATAATTAGTCAACTTGGTGGGTGTTTCTGGCTGAGATTAACATTTAAATTGGTGAACTCTGGGTGGTAGGCCTCATGCATTCAGGTGAAGACCTGAACAGAACAAAAAGACCAGCCTCCTCAAGCAAGAGGACAATCTCCAGCACACTGCCTGTGAGCTTCACCTACGTCACAGGCTTTTCTGGGTCTCCAGCCTGCCAGCCATCTCTGCAGATTTTGGACTCAGCAAGTCTCCACAATCTCACTCTCTCTGTCCCCGCCCAGCGCACACACACACACACACACACACACACACACACACACACACACACACACACACACACACACACACACACACCACTGATTGTTCCTCTGGAGAACCCACATAGCACACACACACACAGACATCCTATTGATTGTTCCTCTAGAGAACCCTACACATTCCCCTGAATCATCTATCGTTTTAAGTTGTTTTTCCTTCTATTCTTTTAAAAAAAGGCTAATCGAAAGGCTTTGTTTTATTTTCTGTCACAGAAAAGGATGACATAACTATGTAAATAAAGAAGACCTCTGTACAAATTTTACGTAAAACGTCAGTGAGATTTTCCAAGTAGTTCAAAAACAAAAGTTCTATTCAGCTCCTAACCCGAAGAAAATGCTTAACTACAGTTACTTTTGAGGATGGCAGAATTTAAATAAATCTGGATGTGAAAAGCAATACAACAATATAAAAGTTACACTCATTGTGATTAGGCCTTTGTGATCTGAGGGCTCTCTTTTCCTAAATGGACTACAAAGAAACTCACTTACTTTTTTGAACTGTATGCTCTTTAAAGTGTGCAGGGATACCTATAAAAATGTGGGTGGGAAAGTTAACCGTTCAGATATCCTGTTTAAAATTAGCAGCTGCCTCTTGCTGGAGCTGCCTAACACTTCAGAGAAAGAAAATAAATGGTCTGTAAAATAGAACAATCAAGCAGAGCTTCTCATTAATGTAAAAAGTATTACGCTAAAGAAATAGACAAACCCCTGTAGCTAAAACATTTGTCATTACAGTTTATTTTAAAAATAATTTCCAGAATGCTTTTATTTCTTCATTCTTAAAATATATTTCTTGGTTGGTAGAATATTTTCATGTACAAAGTCTTAAATAAAAGAAGACAAACATCATGGGTAAGGCTAACACTCAGAGATAATAACTATTAAAATTTAGCGGTAATTTTTTTTTCATTTTTACATACTAACATATGCCAAAAGAGACCAACATTTAAATTTGAAAACAATAGTTCATGATATACATCAGCTATTTAACTCTTCACTTACTGTCCATACCTTCCTGAAACATAATACACCAAACACTTGCTCATAAAACATGGAAGAACAGAGAAATGCACAGAGCAGCATCTAAGTGATCTAATGCTAACTCTTACTGTTAAGAATCACCATTGTTACATTTTCATTGTAAAAAACTAAGATAGGATCTTCAGGTACTTCTAATTTCTCAGAAGGGGAAGAATGTGGGCACCTCTATTCTTCTAAGATAAATTCTCTTTGAAACAGTAGTATTTTATAATCGCATCCTAAATACTATCTCCTCCCCTTTTCTCACACCAAAGACACTTTTCGTGAATATTCATATCTTTAATTTCTTTCAAACAAATCTAGTGTTCTCATTACCAAAGTGTTCTTCTTTCTCTTATTAAGCAAAGAAAACTTATTTTAGCCTCCATCCCTATCCATATACAAATAGTATTTTAGATTCATATGAACTATCAATGCAACTTCTCCGTACTTAGTGTCTCCCCTTCAAATAACCCCACTGGGTCCCTACAGGTATTTTCACCTGCAGGTTACATTTGCTCAGAAGATTTAACAAACCTGACACACTGACATCCTGATTTACTATGTGGTACAAGGACTGATATTCTTTTACTTTATTATAAGGGTTCAAAATTAAAGGGGAAAAACGTTCCCGATTTTCCACTCAGGCACAACAGGGTTTTAGCTAAAGTGAACTACCTTGGAAATACCTCTGTGGTTCACAAGGTAGTTACTCTGTATTTTACCTTCACATTCTTTTTCTGATTTTTGCTTTAGAAATCAACAAAACATGACCAATTCTTAGTTGTCCATAAACAAAATGAAAAAATATTTTAAGTTTATGTAAGATTTTTCCCCTCATATGGAATGATCAATTATTGAAGCACTATTTGAGAAAATTATCATTTCGAAATTCAGTTGTCCACATACATGTACATCTATTTCTGGATTTGGTTTCACTGATCTCTTTGTCTAGTTTTATACCATTACTATACTCTCCTGGTTATTGTAGATTTTAAAAATGTCTTGAAATCAGGAAGAATTACTATTCTACCTTTGTTCCTTACAAAGCTGTTTATTCTAGGACCTTGGTATTTACGTATATGAGTTTGTTAATTTTTACAAAAAATGTATTAGAACTTGATTGACACTGCACTGGATCAATTTGAAGAAAACAATACTGAATCTTCCAACCCATGAATATGATATATCTTCCCATTTATTTAGTTCTCTTATTTCTATTGGCAATATTTTATGGTTTTCTGGGTACAGGTTCTTCACACATTTCTTTCCAGATTTATCCCTAAGGTGTTTCATATTTTCGATAACATTATAAATAATGTATTTATTTTTAGTTTCCAATTGATGACTACTAGTATATAAAAATACAATTATTTGTTGTATATTGATCTTGTATCCTGCAGCCTTGCTAAAATCACTTATTCTAGTAGCTTTTTGGTAGATTTTATTGAATATTCTAGACATTCATGTATTAGAAAAATATAGATATAATTTGTTCCTTTACAATCTGAATGCCCTTTTCTTCTTTTCAATGTCTGACGGCACTGGCTAGAACCTTAGTACAATGTTGAATGAAAGTAGTGGGAAGCCAACCAGGTCTAGAATTGTTTATAGAAAGGTTTTAAAATATGAATTTATTTATGTCTATTTCCTTTCCTTTTCAGTGAGCTTAGGTAGCTTATGTATTTCAAGGAATCTGTCCATTTCATTAAAAATGTCAAGTTTATTGATACAAAGTTTTTCACACTATTTCCCCATTGTTTTTCCTAATATTTGTAGAATCAGCCATGATGTCACTTGTTTCATTCCTGACACTGAAGATTTGTCTTCTCTTTCCTTCCTGATCATTCTGGCTAAACGTTTATCAATTGGTCTTCTCAAAGAACTAGCTTCTGGTATCATTAATCTTCTCTATCCTTTTCCTGAGTGTTCACATTTTTAAAATTATGAAATATTTCAAATATGCAGAAAATGCACAGACTACTGTAACACATACCTACTCCCTAGTTTTTAAAGAAAGTTTACATTGTTACTTCAGAAACTTGACAACTCAAGTCTCTTTCTCCCTATTCATAAAAAATAAAAATTTTATTATTTCCCTTCTTTTTCAGAAACAACTTCTATGCTGACACTGGTGTTTTTTGTTCTTATGTTTCTAAATGTCAACAACCATATCTGCTTATATTAATTAAAATTTTATGGTACTGCTTTGGGTGTGTTAAAATTTACATAAATGATGTATACTATAACCTACTGCAAATGCTTTTTTCACCCAACATTGTGCTTTCAGATTTTATCCATGTAGAGTCATGCAGTTCTAATTTACATATTTTACCTGTGGCACGTATTCTACTGTATAAATATACTGTACAGTTTATTGCCCAGTTTTTTATTCATACTTACTCAGTTTCCAATGACCCCACGTCCAGGCATACAAACACATGTGTTAGTATTTCTATAGAACATGTATCTTAGAAGGGTAATTTTTGAATAGTGGATTATAAGAACTCTCAATTTTACTAGAAATTATTTAATTGCTAATCAAAGTACTTATACCAATTTACACTCCCACCAAGTATATCAACAACTATGAGAGGTCTCCTTTTCCCACTTGTTCTATCAGACTTTCAAACATTTGCCAATCTTATAACTAGGAAATTATATTGTGTCTTACTTTGATCTCAGACTACTGGTGAGATACAGCAAATTTTCGCTCTATCTGGCCATTTAAGGATCGTCTTTTGTGAGTTTTCCATTCATATTGTTTGCCCATTTTCTTTCCCATTGGGTTAATCTTTTCCTGGTTGATTTGAATAAACTGTTAATCTTTTTGCCATTTATATGCAAGTATCTTCTCTTAATTGATGACCTATCCTTTAACTTATTTTATGGTATCTTTAGTTTACAGCTTTTTAAAAAACTTTATTTAAATTTATCAATCTTTTCTACTCCTGGTCCTTTTCTATTCCATATAAATTTTAGGATCATCCTGTTAAGTTCAGTGAAAAACCTTATTGGGGCACTGATTAAAAATAGATTGAGTTCATTAATTAATATGGAAGAAACTGCCATCTTAACATGATTAAATATTCTTTTATAAGCTATTATAAGTCCACTTGGGTTTTCTACTTATTCTTGATTTAATATTGGTAATTTCTGTTTTAAACAAAATCATCAATTCACCTGTGTTTAGAAAGGTATGCCAAAAGCAACTGGCAGCATTCCCTTCTGAGTATCTCCTAGGTCTGTAATTATGTCTTTAATTCTTGATATTTCTATTCATGCCTTCCCTATTTCATCATCCTCCCAATAACAGGTTTGTCTATATTAGTCTTAAAAAGGAAAATCCAGCTTAATTGGTCCTTGCCATTATCCTTCTGATTTCCATTTCATTAAATATTTGTTCTACTCTATAATTTTTTTTAGAAGACAGAAAAAAGAACAGAGTAATTGTTAAGTTGAATATTTAGCCTCTCGATTTTCTTTCCTCATTTCTGTTGTATATATTTAATTTCTCTCAAAACTATTTTGTTGCACTGTGTAAGTTTTGACATATGGTGATTTAGCTGTCACTCAATTTTAAATGTCTTATCATCTTTTACAATTCGGTTTTTTGAGGCATGACTTTTTAAGAAGTGTTTTTAGTTGCAAAACTTGGATTTGGAGTTTAATATTTTCATAACTATTTAGTAGCTGTTATTATATTGTAGACAGATAATGTGATATGCATGACATCAACTTCTTACATTTGTTCTGCAGTTCTCTCTGTGGCCCAATATATACTCAAATTTCTGTAAGTGTCCACATGCATTAGAAAAAACTATATGTTCTCTAATTATATCTATTAGATTGAGCTTGTAAATTGTTTCAATTTTCTCAATGACATTTATATACAGTAAGGACCCTAAAGGTATCATCTTAAATCCCAGAAGTCAAATCAATTGTCAGTAAGTATCAGTTATTAACCTGAAGGGCAGATCACATAATGTGTGTGCACATACAAACATACACACACATTCTTTGTTCCCTACACATGTTCTAAACCTTGCTCCCTGAAATAAAGCTTCAATTTCTAGTCACATAATCCAAAGAATTGGGAAAGAGTTCCACATTTCTTGGCTATAAAGTTAAATAAAGGTTAAAAAAATTTGACAATATTAAAAAAAAATGTAGTAGTCCTGTGGGTGAACTATTAGCATGTTCCTCATGTTGCCAGTGGCCACATGCTGCAGGCTAGACACCCAGAGTAACAGGAAAGTACACGCTGCCTCTTGTGGATCCCTAGTGTGTTGGGATCTAAGGAACAAACTTTGCTTCCGGGAAACTCATGCCTTTCATGATTGTATATAATTCAAACATCTATATTAAAAAACAAAATCCAATAATCTTTTCAATCATTCCAATTATCCTTCTTAGCTTTCTCAGATCTATTTTTTTCTTAAGATCTCTAAGCTAATTACTTCCAAACATATTTTCTATTTTGTTTCTAAAATGTTTCCAAATAATATTCATCAGGTTGTTGGCTTTTATTTTTCTTGAATATAGTGACAATATTTTTCCTAGCTGATATGTACGTATCCTTGAGGGACTAATGATTTTTTTGGGGGGGTCTCAAAGCTACTACTCTTTAATTGTGGTTTGATCAATATATGCTCACCAATATATGCTTCCTACAACAGTTCTACTAATCACTCAAAGTTCAGTCCACTACTTTTCTTTGTGTATTTTAAATCATCCGTTTGCCAAATCAGTTACTTTATTCTAAAATCTCACTTAATCAACTCATCCTGAGTATTCTGTCAATATACGTTTAGAAAGTAAAAGCTTCTATTATCATCTGGCCTTGTTTTAACTGTACTCTAGACTCACTGAACATGTAACTGTACGTCAGTCTCAAAATAATACAGGTATACCTTGTTTCATGGTGCTTCTCTTCACTAGATTTTGTGGATATTGCATTTTTTTTTTACAAATTGAAGGCTTGTGGCAACCCTGTGCTGAGCAGGTCTATGGTGCCTTCTTCCCAACAGCATCTGCTCACTTAGCACTTCTGTGCCACATTTTGGTAATTCTTGCTATTTCCAACTTTTTGTTATTGTATTTGTTTTATTGATCTGTAATCAGTGATTATAACTTACTGGAAGCTCAGACGATGGTCAGCATTTTTTAGCAAAAAAGTATTTTTTAATTAAGGTATGTACATTGCTTTTTTAAAGGTACTGCTACTGCACACTTAATAGGCTACAGTATAGTATAAACAACTCTTACATGTCCTGGGAAACCAAAAAATTCATTTTACTACCTTTATTGCAAAATCCACTTTATTGCAGTGGTCTGGAACCAAACCTGCAGTACTTCCAATGTATGCCTGTATTACTCGGGTATACATAACACTTGGTTAACTTGTTAGCATGAGTTCAGTCATTCTAAGCCCACTAATACACCTTGAGGGTACAATATGTTTCCATACTAGCCCAGGATTGATGTGGTCTGAATATGATCAAATTTGATGGATGACTTCAAGATCTGAAGTTATTCTAGGCAACCAAAGGACAAGCAAAACTAACAGTACTTTGATGTCAGTGCAATGTTCAGTATATAGCAAAACAGATCTGGGAATACATACATAAATAATTCTGATTCAGACATCTCAGTGTGGTTCTGAAGAGATGAAATGCCAAGTCAAAGTGCTCTGACTACAGAGAATTTCATTATTACAAGTTGATAAAATCTTCATGAGAAAATGTTTACTGATCTGGATGCCTGAATCACTAATGAGGCTGCTTAACAGGGCAATTCTTTGATTTAGGTATTTTAATGGTGAAATCCCATCAGAGCTGGTGAAGAGGGACTACTTTTCTGGCTTCTTATATTTTACCGTAGTATTCTCAGTGAAAAAAATCAGTATAGCACCTTCTTCATTATTATGAAGAACAACAAAGTTACTGAATCATGTAATTAAAGCTGGATGTTAATGTTTCTGAATTCTAATCATTATCATATCCATGTCATCCAATTACTGTTTTTCCCCCTGAGGAGTGTTTCCTACTCTTAAGATAGAAAACAATTAAAAAAACAGGATGTAAGATAGATTTTAATCTTGCAGCTAATTTTAAAACAAGTATCAGTCATATTACTTATAAATCCCTAACTAAAATAAATGGAATAGTCTTAATCTGAGATTAGTGAAAGGGCGACTATTTGCATGAAGATAAAAAGGTTTTTATTTTCCTTTATTTTTTTATTTAAGGAAGTAATAATGCATATGGATGAGAACTACGTTCAGAATGTAATCTACACAGATAAAAAACTGAAGACATGGAGAAAATAAATTGACACCGTGGCCTGAATACTCTTAACAGCTTTCCTGCATCTTACCTTATCCCTTAGAGTCCATTCCTACCAATGTAGCCACAGTGACCTTAAAATCTAAATCAGATCATATCACCTTTGTCAAAACCCATCAAAGCTTCCTTATCATTCAGAATAAGAAATAAAATTCTTAAAATAGCTTTTGCAGATTATTTTATAGGGTCTTTCATAACAGTGCGCCTCCATTTTCACCCCCAGATCCAAACACTTTTCTGATCTCATCTCTTTTCTCCCCTAGACTTTACTCAGGCAGTCACCACAGTTCTTCAGGTATTTCTTGAACATGTCAGGCGTCTTCTTGCTTCATGGCCTTTGGGGCTGTGGCCTGGAATGCTCTTCCTTCACACAGTCACTTGGCCACTCCCTTGCCATTTACAACCTTGACTCTTGTGAGTCTTCCCCTCCGTGAGGCTGTCCCTACCTACTTTCTTAGTAACTGCAACTGCCATCCCACTCTTTGTACTTTATCCCCTCTTCCCTGCTCATTTTTCATCACAGTATTTACTGCATTCAAGAACAGTATATATTTTATTGGTGTATGTATTACTATCTATCTCCCCAGCTAGAATGTTAGCTATGTGAGGACAAAAGTTTTTCTACTTTTTCTTTAATACTGCACCACCTGCACCTAGAATCTTACCATACATAGCAGGTGCTAATTAAATAGCTGATAAATTAATGGGGAAAAAGTTTTCAAAGCAGCCGTAGTTATTAGAAAAGATTTCTGTTGTTCCTCAAGGAAAGATTTAAAGTTACTACTTTCTATCTCATAATTCCTTTAAGAAAAAAAATTAATTTATAAACTGGATTTCTAGCCTAATATTACTCCTGAACACACTTTATATAGCAATATTACTTGATTATCTGAATATGAATGTTCTTATTTAGTGGTCTCCAAATGAAACATTAATTTACTAATAAATTCAGTTGCCACCAGGCAGCATTATCACTTTATAAGACATATAAAATCCTAGGGTGTCTTCTTAGCTAGGAGAAGGAAAGGTTGTGAAATAGCCACATTAAATGGAAAAAAGTGTGCAAGAGTCTTATTTCATTTTTCTTGAGCCAAAATGCACCTATACCAGAAGCGTGAATGTGCATAAACAACAATAAATTGGTGATGTTAATTAACATCCTACAAAATTAAACGGTCATAATTTGGAATAGAGAACTTAAAAATTCAGCTAAAAGGTTTCAAGGCTTTTTATTTAAATTCTATGGATTAAAAAAAAAAAGATTTTAATGTTATTTTTAACTTTGTGTTTCCCAAAAGACTTAATACATTTCACTGCTAGAATTTTCAGCATTTCTATTAGACTGGCCTATGTCATTTATAAGATTAAAGGATGTTTTGGATGTTTGTCCCTTACCGATTCAATCAATGATCTTGCTTCCTCTTGAGTGCAATGGAAAGGGCTATCACATACTTGCACATTTGTGCTGGAGAGGAAAAGAGAATGTTTTTATTAAACAGGATAAAAATGGGAGCAATTGCCAAAAAGAAAACCAGATCCAAATATTCCACACTGACTGTATGAGTCTAGCCAGTGAAAAAGGACCTGAGTGAATATAAATCAGGACAACTGAGATTCCTATACATTCTTCCAGGCAAGGTTATAAATATAAAATGTTCCACAGCACTGCATTCTCCAGAATTCAAATTAAAAAAAAACTAAGTGATACTACACAAATCTAAATAATATCTTTATATATACAAAAGGTTATAACACAACTATCCTTCACCTTCACTAAAAAAAAGAAAAAACAAATTTGACCTATAGAATGATGACTATAAGGAAGAATTTCCTCTCAGTGAGGTGGTAAACACTACAACTGGCTACTGAAAGATGTTGCGGAATCTCTTTTTCAGGCAGGTATGAAGGATTAAACTGAGTGGTGAGAAGAAACCATATGAGTAAGAAAACCTGGTTTGCTTTTAAGTTAGGAAGTTCAGCAAGCATAAGGCAGCAGCTCCATCATTAATGTCTCTGGAAGTTCAAAAGCCTTTCCACACAATGGGGAATGGCACGCTACCTCCCTAAGCATGTCACCCCTGATGGAGTTCCTACTTTCCAGACGAAAACAAAAGCTTCATTCCTTTCAAACAGGAAGTTCAATTTTAAAAAATTTCATCTAAGAAATCAGCAGATTAAGATGGAGAGAGAAAGAGATAGTGAGGGAGTTACAGCCAAATTATTTTTAAAAATAGAAGGAAAAAGTGATGAACAGATCCTGGAAGGAGATAAATAACAGATGAAACACTCATGCACACCCCCTAAGTGGATCTAAGGGGCATACATTATCAAATTAATTTTTGCAATGGCTTTATGAATTATGTTGGGATGTATATGATACAAAGATCTGTCTAGTTACTTATCTTTCTGATTTGTAATCAGACATTGGGTATATAGTAATTATATAAGTCATTGTTTTGATTTCAATCCAGATGCAAAATGAGAAATTTATTTTCATTCTTGGTATGAATAAAATTTGATGAAAGTTGCATTACCATCTTTAAGACTAATTATTTTGTATTCTCCACAGCCCTTGTTTAAGTTAAAATTGAAAAAGGTAAGGCCTTCTAACTCAGATGTTTTCCTAAAAAAGGTCAAAATTGAATTTAAAAAGCACAGTGTAAAAAATTTGACACTGCAAAGTCTCAAGTGGTAGTCCTCTTAGGAAAGCATGATGTAGAGTAAATATGCCACTCACACTATTTTTAACATTACAATTAAACCAAAGTAAGATATTCCTTGGAAATTTTGGGAAAGAGAGGAAACAGGAATCTTCTCTAAGTAGGGTTGCCAAACAAAATACAGAACACTCAATTATATTCAGATAAACATCACACGTTTTTAGTATAATTATATCCTAAATACTATATGAGACATTTATATTAAACAGATGTGCTGATCTGAAACAGATTTAACTGGGTGTCCTACATTTTTACCTGTTAAATCTGATATCCTATTTCTAAAGTTATCCTCTACTCCCACAGCAAAGCAAACCATCAATAGAAATAGTAGAGAAGAGAGATGATACTAAAGCCAGCACTGTAAATTTTTAAAAATCTGAGTAACTTTTAAAATTATCTCCAATAAAGTATCTTGACAAGTGACCAGCAGAAACTAGGAAAGCCAACAGGCTCTGCCATTTTTCACTCTGGACGAATTACTGGTACAGCTGTTTCAAGAACAAAATGCAAGCCACATACAGATGGGCCTAGGGGACTCCCACGCTATAGACCAATACAAAAGATGAAAGATGACAAAGCCCCTTGTTACTATTTCTCCAGTAGGCTCTCATATTAGCATTTTATTAGCTAAACACTGCCAACTTCCTCACTGATACACTTTTAGTTAATAAAATATGGTATTTGGGTTGTAATACACTTTCCTCTGGATTTAAGGAAGTGATTTTTACTGTGACTGTTTGAAGGTATAATAAAAGACAGGCTATCAAGAAACATTTTTTATTTCTCTGATTTGGCCCTTACGTAAAAATAGTTAACACTGACTCCTATTTATTGATCGATTCAAAAAATTCTTATACTATATATAGGAATGTTTCTAGATGCTGGGGATACAATATTGAACAGTGGAGCCCCTATGGAGCTTATATTTAGGGTTCTTAGCTCTTGCACTGTGGCCTTGCAGAGGAGAAGCAACATCGTCACAGGAGAGATGCCCAGCTGATGGTGCCTACTGTGAATGAGCTGAAAACTAATGACACAGAAGAATATGCTTTCCTTTTTGTAGTAAGATACTAAACATTTTGTTCAAAATTTATGAACATTCCAGCCTATACACAATCTTGCTGCCCAACATGAGCAGACACGGCATTAGAGCAGAAGGTCACCAGTGCTGTGGGCAGCACAGCAGCCTGCACGTACAAGCTGCAACAGGGTGTGTAAACAGGCTAATAGTGCAAAATACCTGATTAAATAAAAACAGAAAATCACCTGCAAATAATAAACAGACACACAAAAGATGAAATTTACAGGCCCAGCAATATGGAACTTTAGTAAAGAGAAAATCACTTAATCAAGACAATCTCAGAACAGACAAAGGCCCACACTCATGCGAATCCTCAAAGACAGTGTCGCGCATACAGATTTGTCAAAGCTTTTCATTCTAAAGCAAAGTAGTCAAGAAAAGCGGAAAGAGAAAATTTAAGAGATAAGAATAACAATGACTTTGGATAATAACCTCCAAAATTGTAGAAGAAAACTGACAGTGAAGTAAATCTATACAAAACTAAAAGACCTGAGTTCTCCATACACAGATCAGATACACCTTCCACTGGAGAGGTAAAGAGAAACAATTTCAAGACTTAAACAATTTGGAAGAATGAAAAGAATACATTTATATATAGTTAACACCTGAACAATGTGGGGCTGGGGTGCCCAAAATACCCATCTAACTTTTGACTCCCCCAAAACTTAACAGCTAGTAGCTTACTGTTGATCAGAAGCCTTACTGATAACACAGTTGATTAACACATTTCATATGTTATATGTATTACATACTGTATTCTTACAATAAAGGTACAGAAAAGAATATGCTTTTTTCAAATTGTCATAAATCTCCAAAGAATTTTCCATGTATTTTTTGAAAATAATCTAAAAATCTGCATGTAAGTAGACCTGTGCAGTTCAGACCCATGTTGTTCAAGGGTCAACTGTAGGTATGTATGCATGTATGTAAATGTATATACATATTTTTCAGTCAGTAAGCATGTTTATCTAGTCCTGTCACTAAGTACTAAGGTACAAATTCAATTTAGATCATACAAAAATAATAAAACATTCCAAGTTCTACATGGAGGTGTGTACAACAGTGATATGAGAGCATAGGTCAGAGTACAGTTAATCTGCCCAGAAGAAATGAAAATGCTTTGCAGAGCTGACATCTAACCTGCTTCTTGAAGAATAAGCAGGTTTACTCATGGAGGAAAGACAGTGAGATAGGAAGGAACAGAACATGAGGCTGGAAGAGCAGTTTTGGATATATTTTTTGATATACAGAAGAAATCACATCCTATAACCATAAGAGAGCCACAAGAGGGTCACGAGCACCATCCTATTTGTGATTTTTTGAAAAGTGACAATCACATTTGTAGTTTTCAAAGATAATTCTGACTGTACTGCACAAAATATATTAAACAAGAGAACAGATACAATATAAAACAATTCATGAGTAAAGAAATGATAGGTAACTGAGTTAATAAAGCAGTTTTATAGATAGAAGAGGTATTTGAGAATCAATCAAAACTTGAAAAATTTGGAAGACAAATGGATCATAATGAATATTGACTAGTGAAACAAAATAAATTGGTAAAATGAATAGTACATTTCTGATTTCTTAAAACTAAGGCAGATAAATTAGGCTGGGGTTGCAGAGAGGGCAAAAGGAGCTGAGTAAGTTCAAATGGCAAATGAAAGTTACTGTGATCAAGAGGATTACTCAAAGAGTTAATTAAAATATTTTTAAGCTCCCTGGCCTCCAGCCCATCGTGGGAAACAATCCCTGACCCCCAGGTCCACATGGCAAGGGAGCTGCGGGAGCGCCAGAAGAACCTAAATTGGTAATAAATCAGTAAGAAACAAATGTTTACATTCTCTCAGTGAAAAGTATCATGTCTAAATTCAACACGTACGGGAGCCACCACATGGACATCTCTCCCTCCTCCACTAAGGGCAGAAAATGAACAAATCCCAGGAACAAGTGTCATTCAAAGATGTAAGTGTAAACTTCACCCAGGAGGAGTGGTATCTGTTGGATTCTGATCAGAAGATACTCTACAGAGATGTGATCTTGGAAAATTACAGCCACCTTGTCTCAGTAGGGTATTGCATTACTAAGCCAGAAGTGATCTTCAAGATAGAGCAAGGAGAAGAACCCTGGATACTAGAGGAAGTACTCCCAAGCCAGGATCAACTAGCCATCTTCTACATCTCTTCCTTTTCTTCTATTTCACTGATAGGGCTCAAAACCAGAACTGTGTCTGTATTTTCTCATACCCGGCTTGATTTAGTTACAAATTTATTTTTAAAGCACCAATTATCTTTCACTGGTTGACAAAGTTCCTTACTAAGAAATGAAATTAAAGTCCTTCATTGGAGAATCCAAGATGACAGCATGAGAGGTGAGACAGAGAGCTTCTCCCAAAACTACAAACAGTACAAAAATATAGTTAATACAACTAACCTCAAAACAGCAACAAGAAGGAAGGCTGAAAAAGACTGCATACACACGTCACAAACAGAGCAGACCTCACCAAACACGGAAAACGTACGAAAGCCTTAATACGGTGGGACCCAACCCCTACCCCCACCCGAGCTCACCAGCGGAGGAAGAGAAACGGAGCAGGGAGGGGGTGGAAGCCTGGTACTGCCAAACACCTAGCCCTAGAGATCTGCTTTGTGAAGCAGAATCCTATATTGTGTGGTGCTCTGGACGTTGGGGACCTTGGATAGGCTGAGTGCTTGAGACACTGACATTCCAGCTGTTTGTGGAGGAGGGGATCCACATCCGGCCGCTCTATGTCAGAGGAAAGGCAGGCAGTCTGAGAGGATTCCTAGCAGCCAGAGGGTGGCTGAAGGGGTGGGGTTTGGGCAGAGCTTCCTGCATGGGAGAAGGGAGAGCTGGACAAGATTAAGGTTTTCTGGGCACGCTCTGCCCAGGTGGTTGGGAACTTTGGGGAGCTTCAGGTACTCCACCCCTCTGGCTGCCTACTCAGCTCTGAGGCCCCCCACTGTGACATGCAGCCTGCTGCACCATCCTCCCAGCCTGCCTGCACAGGTTTGCAAACTGGCAGTCACTGCGCTGGAGTCAGGCCAGCCAGAGGGAGGCCCCGCCTACAACAGCTAGAGACGGAAAGCGCAGAGACTTACACCTGTGTGCATAGCCCACTGGCTCTAACACTGGACACAGGCACCAAAGACGGGAATCAGGAAACAGATCTTTCATCCCCCCAGGCACCAGCTCCGCTCCCCTATGACCCCCAACCTCACTCTAGGGGCTGAGGAGCTCCAGAGACTGGAGTTTCTGTGCACTAGTGGGCACCACACAGAAATATGAAACATCAAAAGAACATGGTTCAGACCAAAACCTCACAAACCCCAGAAAGAGGGCAAAATGAAACTGAACTCACCAATGTTCCTGAAAGAGAGTTCAAAATAAAAATTATAAACATGCTTATGGAGGTACAGAAAAATATTCAAGAATTCAGGAATGAATTTAAGATGGAGACTCAATCATTCAGAAATTCCAAATTCCATACCTGAAATGAAACATACAATGGAGGGATTTAAAAGATTAGATGAGGTAGAAGAGACAGTAAATGGAATAGAAATTAGAGAACAGGAATACAAAGAAGCTGAGGCACAGAGAGAAAAAAGAATCTCTAAGAATGAAAGAATATTGAGAGAACTGTGTGACCAATCCAAATGGAACAATATTTGCATTTTGGGGTACCAGAAGAAGAGAGAGAAAAAGGGATAGAAAGTCTCATTGAGGAGGTAACTGCTGAAAACTTCCCCAATCTGAGGAAGGAGATAGTCTCTGAAGCCATGGAGGTGCACAGATCTTCCAACACAAGGGACCCAAGGAAGACAACATCAAGACATATAATAATTAAAACGGCAAAGATCAAGGATAAGGACAGACTTTTAAAAGCAGCTAGAGAGAGAAAAAAGATCACATAAAAAGGAAAACCCATCAGGCTACCATCAGACTTCTCAACAGAAAGATTAAGGGCCAGAAGGGAGTGGCATGGTATATTTAATGCAATGAACCAGAAGAGCCTTGAACCAAGAATACCTACCTAGCAAGGTTATCATTTAAATTTGAAGGAGGGATTAAATAATTTTCATATAAGCAAAAGCTGAGAGAATTTACCTCCTACAAACCACTTCTACAGTGCATTTTGGGGGGACTCCTATAGATGGAAGTATTCCTAAGGCTAAATAGACGTCACCCAAGGTAAGACAAAGAGTACAGAATATGATTCATAACATACAAAGAATAGAGGAGGAAGAAAAAAGAGGAAAAAAAAAACAATCTTTAGGTTGTGTTTGTAACAGCATATGAAGTAAGTGAAATTAGACTGTTAGATAGTAAGGGAATTACCCTTCAGCCTTTGGTAACCACGAATCTAAAGCCTGCAATGGCAATGACATACCTATCGATAATCACCCTAAATGTAAATGGTTAGAATGCACCAATCAAAAGATATAGAGTTACTGAATGGATAAAAAAACAAGACGCATCTATATGCTGCCTACAAGACACTCACTTTAAACCCAAAGACATACACAGACTGAAAGTAAAGGGATGGAAAAAGACATTTCATGCAACTAATAGAAAAAAGAGGAGCTGCAGTACTTGTATCAGACAAAATAGACTTCAAAACAAAGAAAGTCACAAGAGACAAAGAAGGACATCACATAATGATAAAAGAGTCAGTCCAACAAGAGAATATAACTATTAAAAATATCTATGCACCCAACACAGGATCACCTACATATATTAACAGAATTAAAGGGGGAAATAGAATGCAATGCATTCATTTTTAGGAGACTTCAACACACAACTGACTCCAAAGAACAGATCAACCAGACAGAAAGTAAGTAAAAAGACAGAAGTCCTGAAAAACATATTAGAACAGATGGACCTAACGGACATCTACAGAACATTCCATCCAAAAGCAACAGGATACACATTCTTCTCAAGCGCACATGGAACATTTTCAAGAATAGATCATACACTAGGCCACAAAAAGAACCTCAGTAAATTCAAAAAGACTGAAATTGTACGAACCAGCTTCTCAGATCACAAAGGTATGAAACTAGAAATGAATTACACAAAGAAAACAAAAAAGCCAACAAACACATGGAGCTTAACAACATGCTCCTAAATAATCAATGGATCAATGACCAAATAAAAACAGAGATCAAGTAATATATGGAGACAAATGACAACAATAATTCAACAACACAAAATCTGTGGGACGCAGCAAAGGCCACGCTAAGAGGAAAATATATTGCAATACAGGCCTAACTCAGGAAAGAAGAACGATCCCAAATGAACAGTCTAAACTTACAATTAATGAAACTAGAAAAAGAAGAACAAATGAGGCCCAAAGGCAATAGATGGAGGGACATAATAAAGATTAGAGCAAAAAGAAATAAAATTGATTAGAATAAAACAATAGAGAGAATCAATGAAAGCAGGACCTGGTTCTTAAAGAAAAGAAGCAAAATAGATAAACGTCTAGCCAGACTTATCAAGAAAAAAAGACAGTCCCCACACATAAAGAGAATCAGAAATGAGAAAGGAAAATTACTACGGACACCATAGAAATACAAAGAATTATGAGAGAATACTATGAAAAATTATATGGTAACAAACTGGATAACCTAGAAGAAATGGACAACTTTCTAGAAAATACAACCTTCCAAGGCTGACCCAGAAAGAAACAGAAAATCTGAATAGACCAATTACCAGGAAAGAAATTGAACTATAATAAAAAAAACTACCTAAGAACAAAACCCCTGGAGCCGCTGAATTTATACCCATCCTCATTGAAGTTTTCCAAAAAGTAAAAGAGGAGAGAATACTCCCAAACCCATTCTAGGAGGCCAACATCACTCTAATACCAGAAACAGGCAAAGACACCACAAAAAAATTAAATTACAGTCCAATATCCATGATGAACATAGATGCAAAAATACTCAACAAAATATTAGCAAACTGAATTCAAAAATACATCAAAAAGATCATCCATCATGATCAAGTGTGATTCATCCCAGCGATGCAAGGATGGTACAAGATTTGAAAATCCATCAACACCATCCACTATATCAACAAAAAGAAGGACAAAAACCACATGATCATCTCCAGAGATGCTGAAAAAGCATCCGACAAAATTCAACATTCATTCATGATAAAAACTCTCAACAAAATGGGTATAGAGGGCAAATACCTCAACATAATAAAGGCCATATATGACAAACCAACAGCCAACATTATACTTAACAGTGAGAAGCTGAAAGCTTTTCCTTTAAGATTGGGAAGAAGACAAGGATGCCCACTCTCCCCACTTTTATTCAACATAATTCTGGAGATCCTAGCCATGGCAATCAGACAACACAAAGAAATAAAAGGCATCCAGATTGGCAAGGAAGAATTCAAACTGTCCCTGTTTGCAGATGACATGATATTGTACATGAAAAACCCTAAGAATCCACTCCAAAACTACTAGATCCAATATCTGAATTTCAGCAGTTGCTGGATACAAAATTAATACACAGAAATCTGTTGCCTTCCTATACACTAACAATGAACTAGCAGAAAGAGAAATCAGGAAAACAATTCCATTCACAATCGCATCAAAAAGAATAAAATACCTAGAAATAAACCTAACCAAATAAGTAAAAGATCTATACCTTGAAAACTACCAGACACTCTTAAGAGAAATTAAAGAGCACACTGATAAATGGAAATTCATCCCAGGCTCTTGGCTAGGAAGAATAAATATTGTCAAAATGGCCATCCTGCCTAAAGCAATCTATAGATTCAATGCAATCCCTATCAAAATACCTATAGTATTCTTCAATGAACTAGAGCAAATAGTTCTAAAATTCATATGGAACAACAAAAGACCCCGAATAGCCAAAGCAATTCTGAGAAAGAATAAAGCAGGGGGAATTACGCTCCCTGACTTCAAGCTCTACTACAAAGCCACAGTACTCAAGACAATTTGGTACTGGCACAAGAACAGACCCATAGACCAGTGGAACAGAATAGAGAGCCGAGATACAAACCCAAGGAAATATGGTCAATTAATATATGATAAAGGATATACAATGGGGAAATGACAGCCTGCTCAACAGCTGGGGTTGGCAAAAGTGGACAGCTACATGTAAGAGAATGAAACTGGATTACTGTCCAACCCCATACACAAAAGTAAACTCAAAATGGATCAAAGACCTGAATGTAAGTCATGAAACCATACAACTCTTGAAAAAATATAGGCAAAAATCTCTTGGACATAAACATGAACAACTTCTTCATGAACAAATCTCCTCAGGAAAGGGAAACAAAAGCAAAAATGAACAAGTGGGACTATATTAAACTAATAAGCTTCTGTACAACAAAGGACACCATCAGTAGAACAAAAAGACAGCCTGCAGTATGGGAGAATATATTTATAAATGACATATCCGATAAGGGGTTGACATCCAAATTATATAAAGAGCTCACACACCTCAACAAACAAAAAGCAAATAAGCCAATTAAAAAATGGGCAGAGGACATGAATAGACACTTCTCCAAAGTAGAAATTCAGATGGCCAACAGACACATGAAAAGATGCTCCACATCGCTAATCATCAGGGAAATGCAAATGAAAACCACAATGACATATCCCACACCAGTTAGGACGGCCACCATCCAAAAGACAAACAACAACAAATGTTGGCAAGGATGTGGAGAAAGGGGAACCCTCCTACACTGCTGGTGGGAATGTAAATTAGTACAACCATTGTGGAAAGCAGTATGGAGGTTCCTCAAAAAACTCAAAACAGAAATACCATTTGACCCTGGAATTCCACTCCTAGGAATTTACCCTAAGAATTCAGCAGCGCAGTTTGAAAAAGACATATGCACCCTTATGTTTATCGCAGCACTATTTACAATAACCAAGAAATGGAAGCAACCTAAGTGTCCATCAGTAGATGAATGTATAAAGAAGATGTGGTATACATACACAATGGAATATTATTCAGCCATAAGAAGAAAACAAATCCTACCATTTGCAACAACATGGATGGGGCTAGAGGGTAATATGCTCAGTGAAATACGCCAGGCGGAGAAAGACAAGTATCAAATGATTTCTCTCATCTGTGGAGTATAAGAACAAAGAAAAAACCGAAGGAACAAAACAGCAGCAGACTCACAGAACCCAAGAATGGACTAAAAGTTACCAAAGGGAAAGGGACTGGGGAAGATGGGTGGGAAGGAAGGGATAAGGGGGAAAAAGGGGCATTATGATTAGCACACATAATGTAGCGGGGGGGGGTCGGGTGGGGGGTACGGGGACGGCAGTATAATACACAGAAGACAAGTAGTGATTCTATAACATCTTACTATGCTGATGGACAGTGACTGCAATGGGGTATGTGGTGGGGACCTGATAATAGGGGGAGTCTAGTAACCATAATGTTGTTCATGTAATTGTATATTAATAATAGCAACATAAAATAAAGATTTTTAAAAATTCAGTTGAATTTTTAAACAGAAGAGGTGCTACTAGATTAAAAAACAACAAATATTTGTTGGCTTTAAAATATTATTCAACAATTTACTCTATCAGCTATTTACTGAGTAGCTACTGCATGTCAAGCATAAGGAATATAAACATGAATAAGGCACATTTATTTATCTGCTTTTGAGGAACTTATATTCCAGAGGAGGAGACAAAGTCATAAACCAAGAAGTTAGCACCTATGGTAAATGCAATGACAAGTACACAGCGGGGTATGATGTACACACAACATAACAGCACCAGAGGCCAGGACAGGGGGACATTTCCTAGAGAAGGTGAACAATCAAAAGTAAGTCTTGAAGATGAACAAGCTAGCCAGTTTAAGTAAGACCATGATGGCAAAGGAAATAGAATAAGCAACAGCCCAGACACACTTAACAGCATGTTTGTGAGTAGACACAACATGTAAGGTGCTGGAACACAAAATAAGAGGCAAGAAATGATGGGAAATGAAACTAGACATGTGGCAGGGACCAAATCCTCGAAGGCCTTGTTTGCTCTTCTGTAAGAAGTCTGGATTGTACGGTTCTTAAGCAGAGTGGCTTAGCTCTCAGAAGCACCCAGCGAGCTTTTAAAACATACAGATGCTTAGACCCTACTCCTCAGAGATTCTAATTCACTAGGCCTAAGGTAGGGACAACGCACTTGAATTTTCTAATGGTTTCCTAGGTAATTCTGATGCAGTGTACATTGTTTGCGGGAACTACTGTGATAAATAACATGAGCTTAAAATGAACTGATTGGGAAAACCAAGTCAAAAAGGGAGGTGGGGAGGAGTTCTCATCAGGAACAGAGTATATTTTAAGGAACTGAGAGAGAAGCAATTCATCAGGTAAAGACAACGGAAATAAAAACAACAGTGAATATATTTTATGAATCAACTAAAAATAAAAATCAAGAAAAAAAAGGACACAGATGAGTCGTGAAGAGTTTGTACTTTTTGCCCCGAAAGTGCAGGGACTCTGTATTGTAGGGTCAGCAGTGATCCTATTATCAGTGCAGTGCCTGGCAGCAGACACTTGATCAGTATTTGTTGAAACAGTGCGTGGCTTCCCAAGTTCCCGATTCAGAGAAGGGTACAGTGAAGTTGGGTGAATGACTGTACTTTGGCTTCTAAGAGTCAGTTGTTTTTGTTTCCAAACCTGTTTATGCCAGTTGTTCTTATTACTATAATCTCATAACATAAGCAGGATTTATGCTCATCGATGAAGGGAGCGTGGAAAGACAACTGTTTTATGCACTCCAAGTACTCTAAAAAGCTTCCATAAAGGTGAGCCACTATACAGACTTAGTGTTGTCTTAGGTGTGGGTAAGATGACTATGCAAGGTTAGAAAAAAGGACTGAAAATCCATAGGGTTTTAAGTGTAACAAAGGAGTTTAAGGACTACAGGATCTCATCGTTATTTTCTATTATATGTTAGAATTATATAATCTGTATGGAATCTGTATGGAAAAGGTCTTAGCTCTGTACCCAAAAATTGGTGAATGGATGTACATTTAAATGTTTTAAAGCAAAATAAAATGTTTGAGTTACATTTGTTACTACATTTGTTACTACATTTGATTCCCCTTAATCAATCAGCTGGTGGCCCAGATCATGCTAGATAAGGCTTTCTACTGTTCTTATCAAGAAATGATGTGGCGATTATCACATAAATAACCATATGTCTGCATGTTGAAAAATATGTTTTTTACTCCATTTTGCACATACCACGATGTATTATAATCAAATGCCTGTCTACCTGACAGTATCCCCAAGTAACTAGAATTCCCTTGAGAAAAGGGTTCATGTCAATTCCTAGTTTCATAGTGCCCAGCAAAACTGGTAATGCCTTCAAATTAGGTACTAAGTATTTTTTAAGGGAGGAAAAAGCAGTTTTCCTAAGAAAAAAATCACATGTCATTACATGTGCATTTAGTACCAATTAATAATAAAATAACATTACATAGAAAAGACAAATACTTACCAATTTATAGCCCCTCCATCACTCTTCTTCATAAGCAATGCTTTCCAACATTCGTGAGTAGACTTAATAACTTCAAGAGCAAAAGCCTAGTTCCAAACCAAAACCAGACATAGTAATCACACTATACTAACATGGAACTATTCTCATTATGAGTTAATTGTTAAGAAAATGAGCTCTGGAGTCAGGCAAACCTGTTATAAAAAATTCTGGCATCCTTATTTACCAGCTATGTGATTTTAATTTCTTCAACTATAAAATGGGATATATTGGGGATAATCTAAATCAGGAGTTGGTGAACTAGGGCCTGTAGGGCCGTCAACTGTGTTTGTACATAAAGTTTTATTGGACACAGTCACGCCCATTTGTGCATGGCCTATGATGGCCTTGGCACTACAATACCACAGCTGTGTAGTTATGACAGAGACCATATGGCCTACAAAGTCTAAAATATTTACTATCTGGTCCTTCACAGAAAAAAGTTTGCCAATCCTGATTTAAATTACAGAGCTGTTGGAAGAATAAGATGTGGTATGCAAAGTACTTAGCCCGGTACCTGGCCTGTAGTAAGCACACACCTATGAACTTCACCATCATCAAAACCAAGCAGTCTAATTGAACAATCATTTGACTATCCATTCTCTGAAAGCAGTAAACCTCCTTAACATTTTCAAATTTTTTCTTAGTGTCAATTCATAGGATCTTTAAAATGCAAAATCAACAACAGATACACATCTAAGGAAAACTTGATTTATTATTCTAAGGTAGAAAATTCTTTAGACTTTTTTTTTCCCAAAGTGTTACCTATATTCCTTAAGGAGAGTCGTTATGTATTAACTAATTTATACTAGCTCCTTTCCACTTCAATGACAACTAAACACATTATGATAAGAAATGAAAAAAATAAAGAATCTTGGGAACCAAAATGTAGTAATGATGGGAAATTTATTTCTGAAGAAAAAGCTCTCTCACATCTGCTGTTGCCTGAGATGGAGGAGAATGGCTTAATGCTCAGTGTGATGCTGCTGGGGCGTCTCACATAAACTACAGGACAAAAAAGCCAATTATTACTGGGACACTTCAAGGGAAAATTTTTGACCAAATTATCTGGATAACTGCAATTATTTAGACTCAATCCCAGGACATGTGTACCTTATTTTATTGCACTTCACTTTATTATGCTTTGCAGGTATTGTGTTTTTTACAAACTGAAGGTTTGTGGCAAACCTGTGAGCAAGTCTATTCGTGCATTTGTCCAACAACATTTGCTCACTTCACACTTCTGTGTCACATTTTGGTAATCTCACTGTTATTTTATTTGTTACAGCGATCTGCAACCAGTGATCACAACGTGCTGAAAGCTCAGATGATGGTTAGCATTTTTTAGTAATAAAGGTTTTTTAAATTAAGGTATGTACATTGTTTTTTTAGACATAATGCTACTGCACATTTAACAAATTATAATACAGTGTACACATAGCTTTAATATGCACTGAGAAACCAAAAAATCTATTTGACTCGCCTTATTGTGATTCTTGTCTTTATTGCAATGGTCTGGAACCCCTGCAGTATCTATGAGGTAGGCCTGTACATGGTTAAAGAAGTTAGCAGGGAAAAATCTAGATTACAACATGGGAGCCATCTTTCAACTATGTTGAAGAAATACAATTTAATCTTCCTGAGTCAGACACTATATTTTAAAAAGCAGTGGTAAAAAATAATGCATAAAATAATAATTTTCTACCACAGCAGATTCACAGAACCCAAGAATAGACTAACAGATACCAAAGGAAAAGGGACTGGGGAAGATGGGTGGGATGGGAGGGATAAGGGGGAAAAAGGGCTATTACAATTAGCACACATAATGTAGCGGGGGTGGGGGTGGGGTACGGGGATAAGGGGAAGGCAGTATAACACAGAGAAGACAAGTAGTGATTCTATAACATCCTACTACGCTGATGGACAGTGACTGCAATGGGGGTATGTGGTGGGGACTTGATAATAGGGGGAGTCTAGTAACCACAATGTTGCACATGTAATTGTATATTAATAATAGCAAAATAAAAATAAATAAATAAATAATTTTCTGAAACAAGGTTGTATAGATGATCTAGTCTTCATTCAGAAAAGAATTAATGTTTATCAAAATAAAACAAAATACAAAGCTCCAAACCACCTCACTCTTTTGTAAATTCATGAATTAGTACTCTTAGAGGCAATAAGGGCCACAAAAGTACTACAGAGGCTTGAAATGCATATTATTTTAAATATAAAATACAACACTTTTGAGGAGGAAGATAAAAAATTATTTTATAAATTTTCAACATTTCAAATTTTAGAAAGATAATCCAATGTAAAATAATAGCTTTCAACGTATATTTAATAAATCCTAGGTGAAGCCCTCAAGACTTTAAGAGTCCTTTTAAAAAATACTGGGTCCAGCACAGTCGCAAGGGACCTCAGGTGAGCAACGTGGGGGCCAACTGAGGTGAGACATAGAGCCTCACCCCTCCAGACGAGAGAGACATTGCCTGTGACAAGCTATGTCACAGGCCGAGCCCAGCTAATCATTATTCTGGTACCTTTCACAAATATATGCATATGCATTTGCATCAATTAAAACAAAAAAGAGGGAAATGTGGGATTCACTTATAATTTAAGTATAAAAATCATATGAATAATCATAGTTGATTGATTATAGTAACTGAATTAGTTTCTCTGATATGACTGCCTTTGCATTGTTCACCTTGTGAGAACTTGCTCACTATGTTCCTTGCATTGTTCACCTTGTGGGAGCTTGTTCACTGTATTGGAACTTGTTCGTTGCATGGTGAGCAATAATGTCTTGTGTATTGAAAAGTTATTAAGAGAAAAAACCTCAAAAGTTCACATCGCAAGAAAAAATTTGTAACTATGTATGTTGAAGGATGTTAACTAAACTTACTGTGATAATTTCACAAAAAAAATAGTAAATCATAAAAAAAAAGAGAAGTATCTCAGCATAACCCATGCCTTCATTGTGTCAATTAGATCGTGCCACTGTAAAATTTACTTTAGCCTGCTAAAAGGCCCAGCTATAAACAGCATAATAAAGACAGGACGATTCCACCTTAAAGCCCAAATTTCATTTTAAAAAATCCAGAAAGTTAAGAAGATTCTTAACATACTGTTTAACAAACAAGCAATAACTCAGCCCACCCTGGGGGAAGGGCAGGTGGTCTTAACTGATATGCCCCCAGACCAGGAAGCTGCTATTCTGCAAAGAAATCAGCAGTAAATTTCTTATGTTAATTTTGCAGAATTACCTAGGGGACTAATAAGAAAAGAGACTTAATGACTCATCAATAATGAATATTCTGGGACCACTTAACAAGTCCACACCCCTAGCCCTTTGAAAATCCTCAACCGCCTACAAGACCCCAGACCCTAAACCCTTAGGGGTGCCTCTTCTCTGAGGTAGCCCACACTCCCCTTTCTATGAGTGTGCACCTTTTTGCTTTAAATAAACCTCTCACTGCTTAACTTAAAAAAAAAAAATACTGGGTCCAGAAATATATGCTTATATTTCAAAATACTTATTGTAAAGCAAAAAACTTAATGTAATTTTTAAGCTTCAAATAACATGGCTTACTTACAAAACATACTTTACTTATTAGTTCCCACTTAAAATGGTTTGTATGTGTAATTTAGTTGTAGTAGCTTTAAAAAAATATTCCATGTTTTAAACTTTAACTCTTTGGCCTATTTTCTCCACTTGTGTCAATATTAGAAACATTTACTGGTAACTTTGTGGTATTCTAATAGAAAAATGCTGACAGTAAGGTAGTTCAAGTGCTTTCTTAATTGTTAAGCAGCTTAATTCAGTCATGGGAGAATGAACATTTCAGAGGGAATCCCCTTTGGATTTACATTAACAGTAAGTAATTTTCTCCTCTCCAGATAGTAAAAGAAAGGTTTTTCTTCCTACACAATGTGAAGAGTTAGACTGATCATGGAAGTACTTCATTTTCTGAGATGAAATAGGTTACAATAGATAGATTACAGATACTTTTCAGCCTTATTTACTTTGAGAGATCTCCTGAAAAAAAAATTCTTTAAAGATGAAATAATGTCCTTAAATATGTGCATAAAAACATGCTCATAAAAAGCACTTTTATCATGCCTTTTAGAAATACTCATGTAATACAAAACCCAAAGTGAAAAAAGTACAGTTATCATAACGTACATTTTTAAATAAAAATGATCATCTTCACCTTGTTTCTGAATTCTCCATTAAAAGCAAATTCGTTCTCTGGTTTTCCTTCGGGCACCTTATAAAATCTAAACCAATTTAGCGTAGCTTCCAAGTAACCTGGTTTGTATTTCTCAACATCATCAATATCTGTAAGCGAAGAAAACAAAAAGGCTTTTTGTTAAAAATCAAAATTCATTCCTATCAGTGGTAAAGCATTAGATTGAGGAGGTAAGAAAACATGGGGTCAGTCTGTGCGGCTAACCAGCAGCGTCATCAGTGTGTATCTTACCACCTCTGGACATGTTTTCATATGTGAAATGCTCCTCTCCTCCCTCCTAGAAACATTTCTTGAGCACCTTCAGATACTGTGTTAGGTACAGGGGATAAATAGATGAAGACAACAAAGTTCTTATCCTAAAGAGCTCAGAGGTCTAATTAAAGGCAACAGACAAATAGACAAGTTGCAGTAAGTGAGAAGACGGAGATACACTTAAGGATTAATGTCATTCTGGGGGCAATGTAGGGGAAGTCACAACATCAGGATCTGTGTTTTAGAAACAGCCAGCTAAAGGAATGCACAGAAGAACATATTAAAGCCGGATGAGAAGGGTTTCATGCACTTACACACCAAATATTTAGTAAGTTTCTCATTATGTGTCAGGCACTATTCTAAGCAGTGAAACAGTGAACAGAAACAAGTCCTTACTCTCATGGCTTACATAGTAGGAAGAGACAGAAAACAAACAAATACACAATATATTAAGTGGCAAAAAGTCCAACAAAGAAAAATAGAGCAGAGTTAAGAAAGACAGAGAATGTGGTCAAGGCAAATTTAAATGGAGGGATACCTGGATGGTTCAGAGTTTTTCATTTCACATTCTGTAGTGATTTACAGGATTTATTTTTAAGTTCTATTACCATGTAAACAGCCCAACCACTACATGTTGAAGACATTCATTTAATTGTAATTGGAAGTATTACTGTATTACTGATAATAGGCCCATCCACAAAAGAGGTCCCCAAGGAATGTATCCTTTCCAATAAATATCTATTCAAAAAGTATGAGAAAAAAACTAGATGAAGCTGTAAGTCTTTACTCTCTATTAGACTGTGGTTTAAGGGAAATTTAGCATAGTCCTTTATGCACAACATACTATGCCAAGGACAGACTTGGTAGCACTTGAAAAATTAGAAAGGTTTAACTAAAAACTGGAGATGACACAATGCATAGGGATAGTTTGCTCATTAGTTCACTTTGTTTGAGACTTGCTCGTCCAAGCCTTGTGGAATCTCACTCACTAGGTATGACAGGAAAAGGCATTTTGCAGGCATGGGTTAAACAGACAGAAATTAGCCTTTTGATTTTTATGCTTGCCTTTCGCCTGCTATGTACAGGTTTGCAAGAGCTACTTGTGCCTCCAGAGGCCAGATGTTCGACATAAGTAAAATGAATGCGGTAAGGCAGAAATCATAGGAATGGATGACAGAGACCACGGCAAACAGAAGATTGAGTACGGTGCCTAAAGACACTCAAATTTACAATTTTAAAGTATGTCAATGGGGCACATATCTACTGAAAGTAATTCTGGAGCAAACAGCAGAACTGTGACAATGAAGGGAAAGAAGAAGCACTTGAAACTGAACACAAGCTACACTTGCTCTATTAATCACAGCCACGACATATTTACTGAGTAAATGATGGAAGATGTTCCAGATAGTGAATTCTAGGATTAAGATCCACTAATATATGTTTACTCTTCAAATTCTGATTCTTTTTTCTGTTAAAGAGCTTCTTTTCAAGGTGAGCAGTGTTGATTGATCATTTTCCTACATCTTATCTGTTTTTGCAAAAAATCCTGTAAATTAACTGAGTCCCTATAACTCACTGTTTTTCTTACTTAAAGGAAAAAAATCTTTTCATCCACTGAAGGTGAGCAACCAGAAATGCACTTTAATCAATGTTCAAAATAATTTTCTATGGTTTAATCTGATTTACGACTTCGTTATTGTTTCTTACCCAATCTACCATTCTCTGTGCAAACTGTGTAATTTTTTTTTCAATAATTGCTTTTTTAGCTCACTAACTTCAAATAAGAAAGGAAAAGCTAAGTTATCCAATATCTGTTTTAGCTTAGGAGGCTTTCTCTTCAGAAGTTATGAAGAGGACCTGTTAAGTGTAACTCTCCAAACATAAAGCCAAATTATTTCATTCTCAATTACTTATATCCTGGGAAAATTCAGCTGTATTTTCACAAAAAAAATTAAAATAAGCAACCTGAGCATTTTTAAAACCTCAAGAGTAAATGCCTCAAGCCAAAATCTTATCTCTACTACCAAGTCAGTTCAATGAATTACTCATCTGAAGCACAAAAAATTCCACCTAAAATCTATAAGCTGATTTACGTTTATAAAAGACTTTTATGTAACGCTACCTGCTCCTTATAAAATTCCTGAGAGTAGAGAATAAGTACATTCATGTTAAACATAAGAAAACTACAGCTAAGAAAATGTTAAAAACTTGTCAAAATTATCCCACATTCAGGTAGAACTAGTATTATATAAATACAAGCCTTCTAATTCCATGAATTCTGCTTACTCTTCTATACTACCCAGTAATATTATCACAGATCTTGTTTATATTAAAAGAATGTAAGTGTAGATGTATTTTTATTTTATTTTATTGTAGTAATATAGACATAAAACTTACCATTGTCAAGTGTATAATTTAGTGACATTAAGTACATACATAGTATTGTGTAACCATCACTATTATACATTTCCAGAATTTTTCATTAGATGTATTTTTTACTAAATGAAGAAAAGCAGCAATGCTCTAGTACTCATTTGCTCTCACTCTTGGAATTAATTTTATAAGAAAGTTTCTATTACAGGTAATTATGTAATTTATTTTCAAAATGAAGTAACCCAACCAGAATAATCCAGAAGATCTCTTATAAAATCAAGTTAAATTTATTTGTTTTGTTTTGAATTACAAATCAAACTCTTTTAATTGAGATCTACTTGATCAACTCCTTAGACAATTAACAAAGACCCTCCACTTCCGTAAAATATTCTGACTGATGCCCACGATACTCAATAGCATACTGAGTCTGGTAGACAACTCCAGAATGAAGCCATACTTTGTTTCCACTATAGTTTTATCTTTAGCAAGCATCAGGTGTGTTTATTCTAAAAGCACTTATGCCAACTGTATCTGCTGTTATGATTATGAAATTTACTATTATATAAGGGAATGACTTTACCAGTACAAGAGAGATTTTGTTTACAAAATTAATTCAAATATTTTGAAAGAATCTAATAAAACAGGTTGCTAAAAATATCTGCAATCTATATAGATTGCTCTGCAAGTGAGATGAGAAGAGGATTTTAGATAGGAAGGGTCATAATAAATCAATACATTGATACATAATTCATCATACAGTATTAATATGCATATTATATGTAACCGTATATTAATGTATTATTATTTTATAGTATAGAGTATAATTAATATACTAACACAAATACATACCTTATAACACATGATAAATGCAAAAATATATAATAAATACATGATAAAATATATTTAGTAAATTCTTGGATAAAGTATAGAGGCAACTTATTCAAATATCTAGAAACAGAGGAGTCCTGGGAGAAAGACAGGAAGTGCCAATATTCTGAGGTATAAGTGTGCTTAAAATGTTTGAGCAAGCTACCAAGAAAGCCCTGTGTTTAGTGCAGCATGAAGCGAGAGTGTTAGGAGATGAGATTAGAAAAGCAGCCACAGGCCAGTCACATAGGTCTCTGTGGGCCACACCAAAGACTTCGACCTTTCCTTTGAGATGGAAGCCATTAGAGAGTTCGGGCAGAGGAGTACATGTTCTAGGTAGATCTCTCCATTTGCTGTATAAGAAAAAGACTGTAGAGGACGAAGAGGAGGCAGGAAATCCAATAGGAGGCTTCTGAGAGTGTCCTCGTAGGTAAAATATGATGAGGGCCTAGATAAATGTAGTTGCATGGAAGTGGTGACAAGTGGTCAATTTTGGATATTTTTAGAAAGCAGACCTGAGAGGAATTACCAATGAAAGAAGAAATTAAAAAGAACAGAAACCAGCAAGATCAGACTCACTTAAAATGTAAAGTGTGGAAGAGTTAAGAAGGACTAGTCTGTAACATTAAGTTACAACTTACAGTACAACTGAAAGCAGTCACCTAAATATGAATCACCTTAGTTTTTTTTTTAGATTCATACAATGTGTTATAACATCTGACAATAGTGTACAGCCATGATTTACTTTATAACAGCTGCTTCCAAATTTTGAAGCTTAATCAACAAAGATTATATGGAGTCTCCTTACAAGAGTTTTTATATTTAAACTGAAGATATTATTTATAAATAATCATAGTTCTGTATAAATTCATTGGAAATCTTATATGTTTCTTTATTAAATGCTAAAAAGCAAGAGAAAATAATGATGCAATATAATAATACATTTTAAAGTTCAATTTGCTTTTTCGGAGTCTAATACTATCCATTTTAATTTGGTTTTTCTAAAGTAATTTTAATTTATGAATTTATAAATGCAAGGAAATTACTCTAAAATATCTTACTAAGAACCTACCATTTTCTGTAGACATAAGAGGATTATAACACTTGACATTTTTAAAAGCGATCTTTATGACTTATTCATCAGGGATATTGTATACTTTGTATGTAATCAAGTTTCTTTTCAGTATAAACCAATTCACTTGTTTCTAAAACTGAAAACAATGTCACAAATTGCTATGCACTAAGCAAAAAAAAAAGTTTTGTGAATGAGAAGTATCTTTCTGTTCTTTTTTTACCAAAAGGACACTCTATACACTCTCATACCAGAGGCATCTCTAACTTCCCATCAACATACCCACCTGTGTGTACTTTCATGAAGATCTGGAGAAAAAAATTGAAAGTGCTGTTTTTATCTGAATTATTACCACCAAGCCATAATATGAAGTGAGGATAGCATATAATCAGCTAAATATTTTTTTTAATTTTTAGATAAAAATGAGTAACATAAATGTAATGCCGTATCTCTTTGCCCATATTATTTAAAAGAAAAAAAAAAGCTAGGTTATGGCCTCATGCTTGAAATTTTGTCCAAAGAGAGTATGAATGAATGAATGAATGAATGAATAAGGAGTTTCCAATCTATGGGATTTTAACCAAAGGAAGTGACTCAAATGCACAAAGCTCTCAATCCAGCACAATGATGCTGTACTCATAGAACTACACATGTGCACGGTGGCCTCAAAACAAAATCCGTGGGAAGCAAGAACACAGGTCTTTAATAATATTTTACAAACATTCACAAGGAAAACAGTTCTGTCCCGTAACACTCACTGTACTTTCTGCATCACAAATAGAGGTTCCAGCTCAGAGAATACTTGCTTTAATAGTTTGTGCTTATGCTTACTCAGGATCTCTAAAAGGTTTTTATGTTTTCCATACAGCTCTGAGTATCTATGCTTCAGAGTACATAGACTAATAAATAGCATCCTTCATTTAGTTTCCTTCTCCATTCACACAAATTCTACTCTACCTATACTAGAAATATATATTAACATCATGAAAAATGATGCAAATTCTCACACTTCAATAAGTAATACCAAATGAGGTAATTTTACATAGAGGGCTATTTGTATCATATTAAAAAGCCTCTCTGAAAAGATCTGGTAGATTTTTTCCAAAAACACATTCATTACCTTTTCATGGGAAATTTTACATGACCTGTAAAATGAAGACCATCCAGGTGCCTTGAACATAGGAAAAATTCAAATATTTTTCCAATCCAGTTTTAATTTGAAGCATATAAAAGCTCAGGTTCTGGGTCAGACAGAACTCCACTGACGTTCCAGCTCCATCGCTTAAATAGCTACCCTAAAGCACATAAAAATGAGCCAATATTCCCAAGAAATATATCCCAGCATCCTTTAAAAGAGTGTTTCCTACAGCATTAACTTTGAAAATAACCTTGGTCTTTCTACTCTAGAAGACAAAGGCTAAAAATAATGGATGAAAAATATTTTCTAGAACAACCAAAATTTAAAGATGGGAAAATACCTTTGGGATCATTTACTGATTAGAGGATCAATCCTACAACTTTAGAGGTGAAGAAACAAATGCTTCAAGAGATTATATGACTTTTTCAAGGTCCAGTAATTAACAAACACAAGGGAGGAATTTAGAATTTAGGTCTCGCTATCTTCACTACATCACAGGAATATGACTGAGACCTAAAAATCACTCTTAACAGGTTAAGGTTCCAAACAGAGGTAAAAGATTGTCAGCAATTCAACTTTATTCTTAATCATAGTACATTTTCCTCAATCGGTCCCTGTTCCTCAATTGCCTCCTCCCACATCCCTGTATACCCATGCCTGTTAAGGTGTACCTATTAATGGAATCAAAGGGATGAAGATCCAAGAAGCCATTTTTTTACTGGGACCCCTAATTGTAACTATACCACTGATGCCTATATAATCTGAGAGCAAATGGTCAGCCCTCCCAGAAAACAACACTGTCCAAGACCACATATACATCCACACCACCCCGATACTTTCCAGAGGGGTGGTGTGATACAGTGGTGAAGAGCATGGGCTCTGGAGCCCAGTTTGATTCCAAACTCCCTGTATGACTTTAGACAAGTTACTAACCAAACCCCTCCCCAACAGTTCCTCAGTTCCCTAATCTGAAAAAAAAATTAAAAAAGAATATAGCACATATTGCTTGAGCTTGTAAAATCATTAAACAGATATTCCAAAAGAAGCACTCAGCATGGTTCCTAGGCACACAGTAATTGTTCCAGAAACGTTGGAGGTTTTAGGATGACAACAGTGACATGCCAGCCCCTTTCTGAGCCAAACCAAACTTCATTCTTTCTGGCTACAAAGGTGAACACCAGTATTTTCCCTTAAGATTACTATATTATTCCCCATTTTTTTCCCTAAGTGACAGTATTAAATTGGTTTTAGGAAATAAAAATCAAATATATTTGCTTATTTTTTAAATAATAACTGCAGGGACAGTAGAAGTGTTTATTCAGCAAATGAAAATTTAAGCCAAATAGATTCAGGTTTCACGTTTATTCCTACCTTGAAGGACAACAAAAGCAACTATGTAGGTTTGACTTTTAAATTTCTCTAAATGTACATTCAAATTCTACACACATGAAATATATATATAAATTCAGGGAACTTTAAGTGCGTGCAATGGTGGCCTTTGAAAAAGTCCCAACTGCCTCATTTTAAATAATTCTCTTGTAATTACTTACATTATTTATAATATATTATAAATATATAATTATTTAATGTAATTAAATAATTCTCTTGTAAATAATACTCATGTAATTTACTCATCCCAGAATATATCTACATGATTTCAATTTGTTTTTCACTTTTTCATTTTCTTAAACCGGAAAATCACTGCAGAGGCAAGTTATTGCAGGACAACAGACAATTGTTTTCCTTTATTTAAAGACCAAACAAAAGAAGTCTGCAATGCTCTGCAAGCTGTAGCAGCTTCTAGGCCTAAATTCTTCCTCCTGACAGTGCTTCACCTGACACTGGGGCCCCCGGGATCAGTGAGAGCTCTGAGGAGGCTTGAACATCTGGGGAGTATCTGAAGCTCTACATTACAGAAGGTAGTTAATTAAAGAAGAACGAAATGACACATGTACCAGCATTTCAGTCTTCTTTAAAAGCTCTGAAACTTGATTATTTCATAACCAAGCACTATTAGATGAATGGCCGAGGCATCCTCTAGTAACCACTTAGGTGCCCTGGAAGTCTTATTGACTCTTTCAGGCCACTCAGGCGCCACTGAGAGTATCAGGGCTGGAACCTAATCACAGAGCCGTCTGCGGTCTTAGTGCCCTCTGGGTACTAATGAGCCAGCACAGCGACCAATTTTCTATCAGGGAATACAAGGAATTTGTTTTCAAATATTATTTAGACCTTTTTTTTTAGATTTTCACAGTGGGTACTTCAGTTTCAGAACACAAAACTTGAAGATTTAAATAATGCCCAAATTAGAGAAACCAGTTTCTCACTGACATGTGTTCTGTCATGTAATGGCTAGTTTTAGTTTGGTCATGTCAGAGTTAAAAACTATACGTATTGAAATAGTTAAAATATATATATGAATTATATATACGCCATATATATATATATAAAAATCTACCAAAGTTTGCCTTGTTCATATGTTCATTTGAATCAAAGAAGTTATTTCATAAAAAATAACCCCAAAACTTCTTTGTAGAATCATAACTTAAATGTGTCTGGATTAACATAGTAAAAAATACACACACATAGACATGGAAATATGGAAGAACACAGTACATAAATTGAAACAGACTTGTTTTCAGAAAAGAAAAAACAGATGCTGACCATGTCAAAAAACAGCTTTTTATTACCATAGTGACATTTATGAGGGATTTTTTAAAATGTTTAAATGACAATAAAAATGTACAGGAATAAAAAATTGTCTCAACAAATTTCTGTATTACACACCTCCTCAGAAAACTACAGAATTTTAAAGCAATTTCCAGATAACTCTTTCCCTACATGTTTTTAACCTTTCCTCCTGTTGATCTGTCCAATAAAAAGACCAAGAAGTGTAGATGATAAATGTTCAAACTGTTATAAAATCACTTACTCCTTTGTGATAGAAATTTCAGTCCATACACAGCTATTTATATTTAAAGCATTAGATATTTTAAATTTATTTAAGTAGAAGGTGACCCCCCAAAAAGGACATTTCTGATATGCATGGACTCAGAGACTCAATCTCCCATGCATTTTCCATAACAATTTTTGGAAAATGTACATAACAATTAAAAAGGGAAAACAGACAAAGAGTACATGAGAGAATCTAAGAGAAGAACTATTAGCCCAGGAGGTTGAGGAAAAGAAACCCTATGATGATAGATATGCAGCGGACTCAAGCAAACTGCTTGTTCAAAACTGATCATTCAATACACAGTATGATAAACAAGGTGAGTGATATTAACATACACACGGTAAATGCTATTAGTTTTCAATTTTTAAATTCTAGAGACAAAATATGAAAAAGTATAGTTAAAGAACTTAAACATCATAAATTTAACTGCAGCACTAAGTGTAGCTGAGAGAAGCTGGTTTGTATGGGGCAGAGGAAGACAGAAGTATGGAAACCTCAATGCCCTAATTCGACTAGGCAGCCACAAATTATTGCTTAAAATTAATGAAGCAATGCTGTTCAAAGTGTAATACTTGAGTTATTAAGATAATAGAAGAAATATGGTAACAAAACTGGGGAATGTATAAGAAGTTAAATTCCTAAACTTTCAAAGCAGCAACTGGAGTCAATAAGGAAAAAACATAAATTAAGAAAGGTGTTAGCACAATGTTTACAGAAGAGAAGCAGCCATTAAGGAGAATTAAAAAGGTATGGGAAAAAAGATATGAGACATAAGGCTGTAGTGAGAAGAACTTTACTTTTCATTTTATTTATTTTTATACTTCTGAGTTTTTATTTCCAAGTATTATTATTATTTTTAAAATTAAAAAAGAATCCACAATCTTGTGTTTGTGATTTTAGAAGGTTAAGTGTGGGAGGGACACATAATACAATTTTTAAAAGTTGATTGATTTAAGATTAAATATTGTTGAATGATTTTCAGAGTAGTAAAGAATAGTACCAAACACTTAATATCTATTAGCTAATAAGCACTTGATTATATGAATCCAAATATACATTTTTGTCTTACTATAATAAAGCCAAAATTTATTATGGATGAGGCATTTCACTTAAAGTCACTATCATGGAATTGATGCCGTATTTATTTCTGAGGTCTCCTCGTCCCTGCCAAGGTTCTATTTTTAATCTAAAACATCATATAAAATAAGCCATGTGCTTTCAATACCTAAACTCCTCTTGAATTTTAAGTTAGGTACCTTCAGAAAATGAATTAATTATTATGATAGAAGAGAAAGCTATTAAATATTGTAATCAAATCATATAAACTTATTTAGAAATTCCCTCACCTATTTCAGCTTTTAACCCCTGCAATTGCTGAGCACCCCTCAGTTCTCCTCCCTTCCAATTCCACCCTTTAGCAGGTGCTAATGAAAACACAGCACACCAGGCTAAGCGGTGGAGAAGAAACAGTCAAATTAGCAATGATTTCTATTAACGTTTCCTTAAGCAGCAGGACAATAGAAATTCTGTCTCTTGTCTGTAATAGTTGAGAGAACAGCTGGATGATGTTTGAAAGATATAATAAACATAAATCAAAACTTGAGTTCAAATTAAAAATAAAAGCTACAACATAGGGTCATCTAGTTCTCCAGGATTCATGATTAAAAAAAAACAAAACTTATACTAAAATCTCGTCAGCCTACCAATTTGTGCCTGCATCTATCTTTTCTCTTGGGTCACTGTAAATAAAATAAGGGAGAAGAATGAAGAAATTCAGTAAAGATACGTGGAATATAATAATGTGAAGGTAAAAGGAATGAGAAGTAATAAAAGAAAACACTTAACTCTTACAACTACAGAACTATGGAAATATCCTTAACGTAAATAACTTCCGCCACCCCCTGCATCCCCAAAATACCTTACTTATTCTAGAAATAAACACAAAACACACTGTCAAAGCAAACTACCATTTCAGAGCAAACTGTCAATAAAACTCATCTTGCCTTTTAATTTTAAGATTTTAAAAACATATTATGAAGAATAGTTGTATTTGGTTAATACATGCGTTCCCTTTTAGTAAAATGGAAAAAAGTTCTTTTTTCTTTCAAGACGACAGTTTATTTTAATTATTCTAGTCTGATAATTTCATCTCAACCTAAATAAACTTCTACATATCATGGTTTCAGTATTTCTGCATGTCTTTTTGTACAAGCATACATAAAACAAATTCACAAGATGCTCAAAGTGCAGAGTCATTTCCATTTTGGATACAAACAAAAATAAAGTGAAAAGAGTTAATATTTTTCATTCTAAACTCAAGAGGAGTAAGGTAGCCTTATGTAATCTTATTTCAATACTGTTAGTTACAAATACTAAAAATTACTACAATTAAGTATGAATTTCTCTGTATAGGACTATAGATGCACAATGGACTTCATAATCAGAAAGAAATGAATTCAAATCATGGTTCTACTATTTAATGGATGTGCAAATTTTGCAAGTTATTTAAATCCTTTGAGCATCTTCTAATAATAGTATGTATGAGAACAGGTACCAGTGCATGGCATAAACTACAGAGTTTAAAATGTTCAATCACATCTCCAACAGTACTGGGTAAAAGACTAGTTTAATCCAGGCTTTCAGCCTCTCTAAAGGGGGCCTCCTTAGCAGAGTACCAAGACTGCAGCGTGTACAACAGAATGAATTTGCGGGACGATTTGTTTTGGCAGGCTGCTCTACCTTTATATTAACAATTCTCATTTGAGGAGCTGTTAATGTAGCAAAAAAAATTTTTAATGGTATATTTAGTTACTTTCATTACATATGTATGTATGAGAAGTATGATGAGAAACATAATAATAAAAATCCCAGGGTAAAATAATAGAACAGACAAGAAGTATGTATATGACTTATGGACTCAAGTCTCATGTTTTAATGTTAGTCTTCATGCTTTAGTTTTGACCCTGGGTTATATGTACTTCACTTTATCAGACCCCTCACTTTCTCAATTACATGCAAGAATGGCATAAAATCCCTCTTACTGTTCCACCTGCAAGGTTGCAAGGTTCTAGATGCACATAAATTGAGAGGTTAACATGTAGTGTTAATTAACTTCATTCAACTCAGAAATGATATATTTTCCATTTGAGAAAAACTGAGGTCTAGAAGGAACTGAGATCCTGAAAGGAGAAAGCTTGAAAAACAGGGAGGAAAAAAATGGTCAAAAATAATAATACCCAATGTCACTCAGGTAGGAAGCAGCTCAGCCCAAATGCAAAATGAAGTCAGTCTGGTTCCTTTAAAGAAAGTCAGCTCTTCATCATACCAAGCTGTTTACTTCTGGAACGTAAATTTCTAGGACATCAAAATTTTGTCAGAGGGCAGTTACCTTTCCCTTCCTTTCATAAGAGAGAACAAAAACCAGATGTAGAAACGGGTTATGTACTTGATGGGCATTCCTTCCTTAGTTTTGTTTCTGTTCCTCAAATGAATAAGAGATATAAGAAAGGGAAGGAAGGAAGGAAGGGGAAGGGGACCCACAGAACGAATGTACTCTCTCAGTGTGTCATTCATCTGTGTACATCCTTTTCTCTTTTGCTCCTCCTAGCAGTGTGTCTAACTCACACACTATCACACTGAACTGCCCTTTCTATTCTCTGGAATGAGAATAAAAAACCAAACAGAAATTTAACTCCCAAATATTGTGTTTTACATAAGACCCTTTTCAGTTCTAAGAATTCCAATGACACTGATTGACTTGTGTTTCTAGAGAGTGAGGGACTTACCATGGAACTTTGAGGCTTCAGGATCATTCACACTGATAGCAATTAACTTCCAATCTGTTTCCCCCTGATCAATAAGAGCCAAAATTCCAAGGATCTTCACATGAATAACCTCTCCACGAGAAAAAATCTTTAAAGAGAAAACAAATTCAGCATTTGCAAGGCTTTGAAGAAGTTTATTCACATATCACAAAAATCCATGAGCGACTAAAAGCACGACAGAAATTTAATGAAGCTTAAATTAAAAATAATATAAAAGTAGGCATAAAGTCTTTTATGATATTCTTTTCAGATTTAAGTATCTTGATGGGTTTTTGGAAATTGAATTGTTTTTTTTTATTTTGGTATTATTAATGCACAATAACATGAGCAACATTATGGTTACTATACTCCCCTATTATCAAGTCCCCACCACATACCCCACTACAGTCACTGTCCATCAGCGTAGTAAGATGCTATAGAATCACTACTTGTCTCCTCTGTGTTACACTGCCTTCCCCGTATCCCACCCCCACTACATTATGTGTGCTAATCATAAAATGCCTTTTTTCCCCTTATCCCTCCCTTTCCCACCCACCTTCCCCAGTTCCTTTCCCTTTGGTAACTGTTAGTCCATTCTTGGGTTCTGTGAGTCTGCTGCTGTTTTGTTCCTTCAGTTTTTGCTTTGTTCTTATACTCCACAGATGAGTGAAATCATTTGATACTTGGCTTTCTCCATCTGGCTTATTTCACTGAGCATAATACCCTCTAGCTCCATCCATGTTGTTGCAAATGGTACGATTTCCTTTCTTCTTATAGCTGAATAATATTCCATGGTGTATATATACCACATCTTCTTTATCCATTCATCTACTGATGGACACTTAGGTTACTTCCATTTCTTGGCTATTGTAAATAGTGCCATGATAAACATAGGGGTACATATGTCTTTTTCAAACTGGGCTGCTGCATTCTTAGGGTAAATTCCTCGGAGTGGAATTCCTTGGTCAAATGGTATTTCTATATTTAGCTTTTGGAGGAACCTCCATACTGCTTTCCACAATGGTTGAACTAATTTACATTCCCACCAGCAGTGTTTTCTCTACATCCTCGCCAACATGTGTTGTTGTTTGTCTTCTGGATGGTGGCCGTCCTAACTGGTGTGGGATGATATCTCATTGTGGTTTTAATTTGCATTTCTCTGATGATTAGCGATGTGGAGCATCTTTTCATGTGTCTGTTGGCCATCTGAATTTCTTCTTTGGAGAATAGTCTACTCAGCTCCTTTGCCCATTTTTTAATTGGCTTATTTGGTTTTTGTTTGTTGAGGTGTGTGAGCTCTATATAATTTGGATGTCAACCCCTTATCGGATATGTCATTTAGAAATATATTCTCCCATACTGCAGGCTGTCTTTTTGTTCTACTGATGGTGTCCTTTGTTGTACAGAAGCTTATTAGTTTGATATAGTCCCACTTGTTCATTTTTGCTTTTGTTTCCCTTGCCAAGGGAAATATGTTCATGAAGAAGTTGCTCATGTTTATGTCCAAGAGATTTTTGCCTATGTTCTTTTCTAAGAGTTTTATGGTTTCAGAACTTACATTCAGGTCCTTGATCCATTTTGAGTTTATTTTTGTGTATGCGGTTAGACAATAATCCAGTTTCATTTTCTTACATGTAGCTGTCCAGTTTTGCCAACACCAGCTGTTGAAGAGGCTGTCATTTCCTCATTGTATATCCATGGCTCCTTTATCATATATTAATTGACCATATATGCTTGGGTTTATATTTGGGCTCTCTAGTCTGCTCCATTGGACTATGGGTCTGTTCTTGAGCCAGTATCAAATTGTCTTGATTACTATGGCTTTGTAGGAGATTGAAGTCAGGGAGCATAATTCTCCCAGATTTATTTTTCCTCTCCGGATTGCTTTGGCTATTCGGGGTCTTTTGTGGTTCCATATGAAATTTAGAACTATTTGCTCTAGTTCATTGAAGAATGCTCTTGGTATTTTGATAGGGATTGCACTGAATCTGTAGATTGCTTTAGGCAGGATGGCCATTTAGACAATATTAATTCTTCCTATCCATGAGCGTGGGATGTGTTTCCATTTATTGGTATCTTCTTTAATTTCTCTTAAGAGTATCTTGTAGTTTTCAGAGTATAAATCTTTCACTTTCTTGGTTAGGTTTATTCCTAGGTATTTTATTCATTTTGATACAATTGTGAATGGAATTGTTTTCCTGATTTCTCTTTCTGCTAGTTCATCGTTAGTGTATAGGAATGCAACAGATTTCTGTGTATTAATTTTGTATCCTGCAACATTACTGAATTCAGATACTACATCTAGTAGTTTTGGAGTGGATGCTTTAGGGTTTTTATGTACAATATCATGTAATCTGCAAACAAGGACAGTTTGACTTCTTCCTTACCAATCTGGATGCCTTTTATATCTTTGGGTTGTCTGATTGCCATGGCTAGGACCTCTAGAACTATGCTGAATAAAATTGGGGAGAGTGGACATCCTTGTCTTGTTCCCGATCTTAAAGGAAAAGCTTTCAGCTTCTCGCTGTTAAACCACAATGTTGGCTGTGAGTTTGTCATATATGGCCTCTATTATGTTGTGGTACTTGCCCTCTATACCCATTTTGTTGAGAGTTTTTATCATGAATGGATGTTGTTTTGTTGAATGCTTTTTCAGCATCTATGGAGATGATCATGTGGATTTTCTCCTTATTTTTGTTGATGTAGTGGGTGATGTTGATGGATTTTCGAATGTTGTACCATCCTTGCATCCCTGGGATGAGTCCTACTTGATCATGATGGATGATCTTTTTGACGTATTTTTGAATTCGGTTTGCTAATATTTTCTTGAGTATTTTTGCATCTAAGTTCAGGGATATTGGTTTGTAATTTTCTTTTTTTGTGGTGTCTTTGCCTGGTTCTGGTGTTAGAGTGATGTTGGCCTCGTAAAATAAGTTTGGGAGTATTTCCTCCTCCTCCACGTTTTGGAAAACTTTAAGGAGAATGGGTATTAGGTCTTCACTGTTTGATAAAATTCAGCAGTGAAACCATCTCATCCAGGAGTTTTGTTCTTACGTAGTTTTTTGATTATCAATTCAATTGCTTTCCTGGTAATTGGTCTATTCAGATTTTGTTTCTTCCTGGGTCAGCCTTGGAAGGTTGTATTTTTCTAGAAAACTGTCCATTTCTTCTAGGTTGTACAGATCCTTACCATACAATTTTTCATAGTATTCTCTCATAATTCTTTGTATTTCTGTGGTGTCTGTAGTGATTTTTCCTTTCTCATTTCTAATTCTGTTTATGTGTGCAGACTCTTTTTTTCTTGATAAGTCTGGCTAGGTGTTTATCTTTTTTGCTTATTTTCTCAAAGAACCAGCTCCTCCTTTCATTGATTCTTTCTATTGTTTGATTCTTCTCCATTTTATTTATTTCTGCTTTAATCTTTATTATATCCCTCCTTCTACTGACTTTGGGCCTCATTTGTTCTTCTTTTTCTAGTTTCATTAATTGTAAGTTTAGACTGTTCATATGGGATTGTTCTTCTTTCCTGAGGTAGGCCTGTATTGCAGTGTATTTCCCTCTTAGCACGGCCTTTGCTGCATCCCACAGATTTTGCAGTGTTGAATTATTGTTGTCATTTGTCTCCATATATTGCTTGATCTCTGTTTTTATTTGGTCATTGATCCACTGATTATTTAGGAGCATGTTATTAAACCTCCATGTGTTTGTGGGTTTTTCATTTTCTTTTGAGTAATTTATTTCTAGTTTCATACCTTTGTGATCTGAGAAGCTGGTTGGTACAATTTCCATCTCTTTGAATTTACTGAGGTTCTTTTTGTGGCCTAGTATATGATCTATTCTTGAAAATGTTCCATGTATACTTGAGAAGCATGTGTATCCTGTTGCTTTTGGATGGCATGTTCTGTAGATGTCTGTTAGGTCCATCTGTTCTAATATGTTGTTCACTGCCTCTGTCTCTTTATTTATTTTCTGTCTGATTGATCTGTCCTTTGGAGTGAGTGGTGTGTTGAAGTCACCCAAATGAATGCATTGCATTCTACTTCCCCCTTTAATTCTGTTAGTATTTGTTTCACATATGTAGGTGATGCTGTGTTGGGTGCATAGATATTTATAATAGTTATATCCTCTTGTTGGACTGATACCTTTATCATTATGTAATGTCCTTCTTTGTCTCTTGTGACTTTCTTTGTTTTGAAATCTATTTTGTCTGATACAAATACTGCAACTCCTGCTTTATTCTCCCTATCAGGTGCATGAAATATCTTTTTCCATCTCTTTACTTTCAGTCTGTGTATATCTTTGGGTTTGAAGTGAGTCTCTTGTAGGCAGCATATAGATGGGTCTTGTTTTTTTATCCATTCTGTGACTCTATGTCTTTTGATTGGTGCATTCAGACCATTTACATTTAGGGTGATTATCAATAGGTATCTACTCATTGCCATTGCAGGCTTTGGATTCGTAGTTACCAAAGGTTCAAGGGTAATTTCCTTACTTTCTAACAGTCTAATTTAACTCACTTTGTATGCTATTACAAACAAAATGTAAAGATTCATTTTTTTCCCTCCTTTTTCTTCCTCCTCCATTCTTTGTATGTTATGAATCTTATTCTGTACTCTTTGTCTTCCCTTGGGTGACATCTACTTAGCCTTAGGAATACTTCCATCTGTAGGAGTCCCTCCAAAATGCTCTGTAGTGGTGATTTGTGGGAGGTAAATTCTCTCAGCTTTTGCTTATCTGAAAATTATTTAATCCCTCCTTCAAATTTAAATGATAACCCTTTCGGGTATTCTTGGTTCAAGGCCCTTCTGGTTCATTGCATTAAATATATCATGCCACTCCCTTCTGGCCTTTAATCTTTCTGTTGAGAAATCTGATGATAGCCTGATTGTATGTGATCTTTTTTCTCTCTCTCACTGCTTTTAAGTTTGTCTTTATCCTTGATCTTTGCCATTTTAATTATTATATGTCTTGATTTTGTCTTCCTTGGGTCCCTTGTGTTGGGAGATCTGTGCATCTCCATGGCTTGACAGACTATCTCCTTCCCCAGATTGGGTATGTTTTCAGCAATTACCTCCTCAGTGATACTTTCTATCCCTTTTTCTCTCTCTTCTACTTCTTGTACCCCTATTATGTGAGTGTTGTTCTGTTCGGATTGGTCACACAGTTCTCTCAATATTCTTTTATTCTTAGATTCTTTTTCTCTCTGTGCCTCAGCTTCTTTGTATTCCTCTTCTCTAATTTCTATACCATCTCTTCTACTACATTGAATCTGCTTTTAATCCCTCCATTGTATGTTTCATTTCAGATATGGAATTTCTTAATGATTGAATCTTCATCTTAAATTCATTCCTGAGGTCTTGAATATTTTTCTGTACCTCCATAAGCATGTTTATGATTATTTATTTTGAACTCTCTGGAAGATTGGTGAGTTCAGTTTCATTTGGCCCTTTTTCTGGGGTTTGTGAGATTTTGATCTGGGCCATGTTCTTTTGACATTTCATATTTCTGTGTGTTGCCCTCTAGTGCCCAGAAGCTCCAGTCTCTGGAGCTGCTCAGCCCCTAGAGTGAGGTTGGGGGTCATAGGGGAGCAGAGCTTGTGCCTGGGGGAGGAACGATCTGTTTCCTGATTCCCATCTGCCATACCTGTCTCCCATATCAGAGCCAGTGGGCCGAGCACAGAGTTGTAAGCCTCTGCGCTTTGCATCTTTAGCTGTTGTAGGTAGGGCCTCCCTCTGAATGGCCTGACGCCAGCACAGTGATTGCCAGTTTGGTAGCCGGTGCCGTCAGGCCAGGAGGAAGGCTCGGTAGGCTGCATATCACAGTCATGCGCCTCTGAGCTGAGTAGCCATCCAGGGGGATGGAGCACCTGAAGCTCCTCAAAGTTCTCAATCTGGTGGCAGGTGTGCCCAGACAACCTTGCCCCCCTACACCTTCTCCCGCAAAGGAAGCTCCATGCAAACCCGCCCCTTGCTGCTAGGAAGCCTCTCAGACCACCTGCCTTTCCCTTGTCCCAGTGCGGCTGGGTGTGGATCCCATCCTCCACAAACAGCCAGAATCTGTCTCTCAAGCACTCCATCTGTCCCAGCTCCCCATCCTCCAGAGCACCACACAATGTAGGTTTCCGCTTGCAAAGCAGATCTCCAGGGCTACGTGTTCAACAGTCCCAGGATTCCACCCCCTCCTCGCTCTTCCTCCTGCTGGTGAGCTGGGGTGGGGGAAGGGCCTGCGTCCCACCAGATCAAGGCTTTGGTATGTTACCCTGTTTCGTGAGGTCTGCTCTGTTCGTGAGGTCTGTATGTAGCCTGGTGCAGCCTTCTTTCCTGTTGCTGTGTTAGGATTAGTTGTATTAACTGTATTTTCTCACTCTCTGCGGTTTTGGGAGGAGTTCTTTGTCTCACCTCTCACACCGCCATCTTGAATCTCCCTGTGAGTGAAGTATTTTACAGATCTTGAAATTAATGTACTAGGCCTATAAACTCATATTAAGCAGAAAATAAACCCTTACATATCATTACATAATTTATACCTGGCTTCTGCTGCTTAGGGGTAAAAAGAGATGTGATAATCCTTTTAAACTGCTTCATACTACATTTTTCACAAATTACATTTATTAGTTATCAGTGAAAATTAAATTAACATAGAATATGGCCTTAAGAAGGTAATGAATGACAATGAAAGATTTATTAATATGTTAAAGGTAAAGACAAAATAGGTTTCACAAAATGCTCTAAAAAGATTTCAAGAGAGACCAAGAAACAGCATGATGTTGGAGCAGATGTTGCATGTGCTAAAAAGTTATTTCAGTTAATTGCTTCAAGTTGCCAGTGCCAAGTTTATATGCATGCATTCTTTCTATATCCATTTATTTTCAAAGGTTTAGTTGGCTATAGAATTTCCCTGCAAGGTGAAATGTGAACACATGCTTCAGAACAAATTCCTTCATGATTCAAAATGCAGACTTACATTGGGAAAGCAAGGTATAAAAAATAGTCACTTTGGTGTCTTGAAGTTATGAGAAAAATAAGAAACAGATCTTAAGCCATAAAGTCAAACAAATCCTTTCAGAACATTTGCACAATGAATTTAAAATCTTAATATAAATCTACACAAAGTTGCAATTCATTTATACTAAAGATTAGTGTGACTGTATAAGCTAAACTGAAATCTCACTGTTAATGGAATATGTAAAATTAGATTAACCAGACTTCCACATGTTTAAGCTCTATTAAGCATCCAGCATTAAATTAGACAATACATGTATAAAAAGAAAGAATCCTTGTTCTCAAAGGTTTGCAATGTTGTTGGGGAGATTACCAACCTCATACCAGAGAGATGCTTTATAAAAAAAACATTCAAATTTGAAGTTGTCACATAATTAGCAATGTCAGGCTGTCTACACTGGTTAACTCAGGATAAACTAGATTCCTGGTTCTCAACTAGAGGCAATTTTGCCCTCTAGAGGACATTTGGCCATGTCTGGGGACATTTTTGGTTGTCACACTTGGAAGGCAATTAAGTATATCTGGGGGAAGATGCCAGGTATGTGCAGAGAACAGCCCCTCCGTACCAGAATTACCCATCGAAAAGGTCAATAGGGCCAAAGTTGAGGAGCTCTGCAGTCAACTTTGGTGGCAGGATGTCTATCAGAATTCCTGGGAATCATGTATTTTAAATGCACATTCTCAATTGTTTTATTTTTATCCACAAAAAATAATTTACTTTGAAATTTCATAAAACATAGAACATTTGAGATTTTTTTGGTTACAAGGGCAAGTGGGAAGCAGTCTGGGGATTATAAAGTTTCATCGGAATGATGCATGCTCTTCGATCCCACAAGCAACAAAAGAGATTAGATAAACCATTGCCTTGCCATAACATCTTTAAAAACTGGGCAGGAAACTTTCTCAATCAAACCAAAAACTCAGGATAACTGATGCTTAGGAACAAATGGCAAAATTCTTATGAAACCCCCACAATTCAATTCATTCTAAATCAACAAATTTATGCAGAACATACAGTGCTAGACACCAAATGAATAACACATAATCCCTCAAGGAACTTAAACTTAAAAGTTTTCCATATCTGTGATTCTAAGTCTCTTATCAACTTCCAGGACTCTGCTACTTGCCTTTTGCCATTTTTCAAGGGGGTATTAAAAGAAGCTTCCTACGAGGATGTTCCTGACAAATGATTTAAAGACTCTTCACATACTCAGATATGAAAGAAAGGGGCATAGTCCCAACAAAGACCTATTCTTTTGATGACAATTAAGTACTTACTTCATATTTATTAAATATTATTTTGGGTCTCATTAACTAAAGGAATAAATTGCTCTGACTATAATATGAAACCTATTCTCCCAGTTCTATTATAGAATCATCTGTCTACTCTTCCAAGGAAATAATGTACACAGCGTATTCTGTTACTAACTCTTTGGGAATCATACAGTTCACCATGTTTGAAAAATGAGTTGAGATTGTGGAACAAGAAGATAGGTATGCCTCAAAGATTTTAGGCAGAATCAGACTAGTATCATTATTAACTTTTTAAATTACTATGAAGATATTTCAAGAGATAGGTTTTTTTTTAAGTTAATGCAGAAAATATATTTATGATTTGGGGCTAGGAAAATACTATTTTAGACACAAAAGGCACACATAATAAAGGAAAATAAAAAGATAGATTTTTAAGTCACAAATATGAGTGGTTGAATTCTTCCTCCACCATTCCTACAGGTGACCTTAGACAAATTACTTCACACAATATTTTAGACTTGTTGCTCAATAGTAGCATGGAAATAGTATCACCTATTCCTTGAAGAGCAAAGGAAGTAAGACATAAATGAACTAGAACCTTTAACTATACCAACTCTAAGAGAAAATAAACTTGAAAAAATGTCCAACAAAAATAAAAATATTTACATACTTTTATATTTGTCCAAGGAAGAAGAAAACAAAAGCAAGATGACTTATTGGGATAGCAAGATTATGATGGAAGGTTTATGCTTGATTTTATTTATTTCCATTAATATGACTAAAATTTTCTTGATCAATATTACTGAAGAAAAAGAAACCTCAAAAAAGTGAAGGAACTTGAGTCCAAGATAAAAACAAACTCAGGTGAAAATAAGAAATTTGTCCCCATGGAGGAAAAAAAATTAAATAGCCAGACTTAAAAATTTAAGTTCTAAGATAAGATAAACTATTAATATTTTACTTACTGGCAACTATGGTACATAGTTCATTTTTTTCTTTTATATGACCTCTAATTATTTTATCATTCCAGGATGTCTTCCCTTCTCTTGGTCTTCCCTTCTATGGTTCATAAGAATTTCTCCTATATCTCACTTAATATGGTCATTATTAATCCAGAATTATATTCCCTTCATCATTGAACCAGAATTATATTCTCTTGATCATTTATAGTAAATACTAGATTTACACACAAAAATAATGATAATGGCTAATATATTTTTCAGTGCTAATGCACTAACCACCTGTTATGTACCAAGCTGCCTATATAAAATGTGTAGAATAGGCTTTCAAGATTAATATATACCTTATTAAAAATCACTTATATTTGAAATCTTTAATTACATTCTACATATTTGGTGTCTTTGACAGGTTATTGAAAAACCTGTGAGTTTTCTTTAGAATCCTTTATTTTTTCTTGGTAACAAATTAGTGTTACCAAGTCAAATCAGTTTATAGATACATATATTTTCATACGATTTCTTCCAGTTACCAACCTCATTAATTACATGTCACTGACAAATTTTACAGGAGTGAAAATAAGATATTTCCATTTAGTCTTTTCACTCCACTTAATATCTGCATAAGGATTTAAATTGACTTTATAATTTTCACTTAACATGAACTGAATGTCTGCAGGGATTATACCCTGAGAATAAGAGTTTTCTAATATACAACCTTTCTATCAGCATAATGTTATTTAATTCAGTGACTCACACTTATCATGAAATAAGATATGGGAAAGTGACTCCAGTACCTAACATAGTATCTGAAACACAGGAGGTACTCATTAAAATATTTATATTCCTCTTTTGTTTTAATCTATTCATGTCATACACACTTTACTACCCTTCTGGAGAGAAAGTGTCCAAAAAATAAATGCCTAAACAATCGCTTAAATTTGGGACACAGTTAACAATTTGGCCATTATTTCTGCTAGACAGATACAAGAATTATGATCACACACACACACACGAACTCTGGCCTGTCTATCCCTGTCTGTGTGTAAACCTAGAAATGTAAGTTGGATGGGGATCTCCCTTGCAGAGAAGGAGTAAGGAGGGAGAGCATGGGGAGAAGACAGGGTAGAAGGAAGGAAAAAAGAAGGCAGTAGAACACAAGGAGAGAAAGCAGAAGAAGGAAGAGAAGGTCTACAAGGAAGAGGTATAAGAAAAGAAAAGGAGGAAGAAGAGAAAGAAAAAAAGAGTAACAATAGGCAAATAAACAAAGTGACAAAGAATCAGAAGAAGTTATTTACTAGTGATAATTTTAGAAGCATAAAAGTGCTAATATGAGTGTCCAGAGAAAACTGATTTAATCTTAACTAGAATAACATGACTCAAGTAATAATTCATTTGGTATTTCTTAACTTAAGCATATGCTATATGTCAAACACTACAGTGGTGGGTCCTGTTCTCACAGAGCTTATTGTCATCTCATGGAGGAAACAAACAACAGAGTAGTTGGTACTAAGCAAGTACATGGCAAAGAGCAATTATTTTAGTCTACAGACAGTAAAGCAGTATTTCTGAGGGGAAGTGATATTTTAGCTGAAATCTGAAGGATGAGCAGGGGAAGCTGAAATAAAATAAAGTGAAGGAGGAAGAATGTTCTATTCTACACAGAGGGAGCAGCTTGTGTCAAGGCCTGGACGTGAGTGAGAGCAGGTAAATAAAGAATTGAAAGATCAGTGTGGCTGGGAGGTAGCATGCAAACAAGGATAGCACTAGAGGAAGCCAGAGAAAGCAGCAGATAGAGGTCAGGCACTGAAAAAGAGTAAAGCAGGAACGGTCTGGAATAACTAAAGGTAGAGAGAATAAGATACAGCAAGGGAGCTGGTTAGCAGCAGAAATAATTCAAGATATAATAAAGGACTAGACAAATCCAGCAGCAGAGAGAATGAAAAGAAGTATATTTAAAGGCTATTTAGAATAGAATCAATATTTTATAATTAACGGGATAAAGAAAAGCAAAGAATGATCAAGGATGACTCCTCAGTTTCTGGCTTAAGAAACTGGGGATAGGAGGGAAGGAGGTGAGATGTCATTCACTGATGAAAAATACTGAGGAGTAAACTGGAGAGGAGCAAATAATGAATTCAGTTTTGGGCATAACAAGTGTGTGATGCCTGGAGGATATCCAAGTGTGGTGGTAGGCAGTTGAGTATGTAAGTCTGAGCTGGAAACATTTAGAGCAAACCATGAATGCTTGAGATTCGATCACCAAGGAAGTTCCTATACGTGAAGAGGGGTTGGACAAGGGCACAACCCTCAAGGTAACTAATATCCAAGAAGTGGGCAGAAAGAAAGGAGCTTGCAAAAGAGACCAAGAAGGAATCAGACATACAGAACATCCAACATGTTATGATATACTCAAAATCAAGTGAAGAGACTGTTTTAAGAAGGAAGACAGGTTCACAATACAAAGTACTAAGGTAAATTCAAGTTAGACAAAATCTATGAAACAGGACTATTCAGTTTGGCTAAAAGAAAGTTACTGGTGACTTCAGTGAGAATAGTTTCAATGAAATAATGGGGGTTTGGGAACAATTTTCAAATAGGTTGAAGATTAAGTGGGAAGTAGGAGTTGGAGATGACAGTTGTGCCTACAAGGTAGGCATAAGTAGTTTGGCAATCTAAGAGGAAAAGATGGAGGGAGTTCTTATCTGCTGGCTTCTGTGAGTTCTAAAAAATTAAAGACAAGATTTTCTGCTGGGAGCGAGAACAAAATACGAAGAGTTGGATGAGAACAAGAAATATTAGCAATAAATGCCAGTAGAAAATAGAAGAGCTGACCAAAAACATGCAGAATTATACAGGCAGTAGCAACCTGTGAACTGCAGGTTCTGTTTTTCCCCAGCAGGACTCGGCCACCGGCAACCAGGCACAAAAACCCAGGAGTCCTAGCTGGCTTTCTTCAGTACTGAATTTCTTGTCTGGCCAGTGGGCAAAGAAGCTGAAGAGAGGGCTCAACGCACTTTTTCTTAAAAGGTCAGATACTAAGTAGTTTAGACTTCAGACTGTATGGTTTCTGCTACACTCCTCAATTTTACTGTTGTGGCAAAAGCAGCCATAATTAATACATAAATGAGTGGGCACAGCTATGTTATCTATAAAAACAGGTGGTGAGTTGGATTTGATGTGCCAAGGGCTGTAGTTTACCAACTCCTACTTTAAGACACAAAAAGGGACAGACATCAGAGGGCTCAAGAGGGTAGTAACTCTGAAGAGTTGAAGAACTGGTACCTTCCAAAGAGAACTGAGATTTTTTTATGGCATGAATAAACTAGAATATATGTTAGAATAACACAGTCTCTATAAAACAAACCTTTGAGCCTATTTCACAAATATCAATAGGATCGTTATCTCCACAGCAGTCTGTGTTCTTGTCTTTTCGATGGGGATCTTCCCAAGTCTAAAAAAAGGACAGGGGACAGAAATGTAGGTTAATACTCACTATGATGTATCTTAACCTTTCCACATGATCACGAAGTTTTATAGACACCCATAATCCAAAGGAAAAATTCCCAGAAATACATAGGCTCAATGCCAACATGCCAGCATATCCTGAAGCACCCTTATAATTAAAACAGATTTATATTATTTCCTCCCTTCTATTTCTCATTTGTCCGTATAATCACATCTGAAAGTGGGTGGTATTTCCAAACACATTCTTGTTCCAAGTTTAGTCAGTGTCTATATTCATGTTCACTTTTAGAGTTTCGGTTCAGATGATCCCACTGTCTAGGCCCTTATTTCCACTGACCGCCTAAACTGTCACTCCATTAGTCACTGCTTCCTCTGACAAAGTAACAGCATGAAAAACTAAAGAACAAGACAGTATCTACCAAAGAAATATCTGTGTTTGTCTTACTTCATTCCACTAAAAAAGGCCTCCACCTTTGCCATCAAATCTCAAGACCTTTACAAAAACATGAAAAGATATCAACTCTTTAGTTTGCTGAAAATATTATACACTGTTGGCTACAAAATCTATACATAGGCATTTTTATAAATGAATAGAAAAGAAATTTGTTATTAAGTTTAAATATCCCTAGGCCCTATCCTTCCCAAAAAGTCACATAATTACCTGATTCTAAATGGGACTGTATAAGTTCCATAAAGTTATTTTCCTCAGATTTACATTGTGAGATGTGGAGATACTGTATCATCTCAAGATTGTTATCTAGAATTTCAGATTATACAAGCTTGGTTCCTCTAATTTTATATAGGTAATTAAAAATGGACTCTTAATTAGTGCTAAATCATTAAACTTCAATATTTTCCTTCTACTCCTAGTATAGTATATTCATGAATAAAATGACCCACCCTTATCAAAAAAAAACTCAGTAAACTGAGTCCAGTATTTCACTACCCCCCAAAAATAATATTACTAATAAAATATAAGAACGTAACTAGCTATAGGTGAAGATGCTTTCTAAGGGGTATACACAACCACACACATGTATACCCCATTAGAAAGGCACAATTATTAACCCCATTTTATGGATAAGTAAACTGAAGCACAGAGTTTCACTTGCCCAAGCTCACAGCTTCTAAATGGTGGTGACAGGATTAGAATTCATGCTATTAATCATTACACTATGATGTCCAAATTTTGGTAACAGTAACAACTGAATGGTAATTACTTTCAGATATAAACTTATTCTATTTCATAGTCCCCTTCTTTCAAATGTCTTCTCTTTATGCTCAGAATCTCCTAAGTGTATCTTCCTGTGAAAGTTCTGTACTTTCCTACTGTTCCCCTTATTGCTTCTTGTTTTGTTACCTATTACCATCAGTAATATTACCTATGCCAAAACAATAAACATTTATTGAGTACCTACTCTGGGACAGGAGTTAGGTAGAGAGAAAAATAGGACATAGTCAATACCCAGAAGAATGTCATGCTAATAAATGGTATAGCGTTTGTCAAAAATGCTATAAAATTAATCTTAATGTGCTGAAGAGATCAAGATGGAACTGAGGCATAACTGGAATTAGAAAACCTACAAGCAGAATCAGACATTATCTGAGAGGTTTCTCCTTCTAAATGAAGGGCTCTTCTCTTGAACCTCCCTGAATCTCACTCTCTCAGAAGGGAGCAAATGTGATAAGCTAGAAGTCACTGGAGGAAGGTATCTAGTCTATTCCTACTTCAGCCACAAACTACCTTGGCCAAAACAACTAGACCTCAGTTTCCCAACCTATTAAAAGAATGCCTTAAATGACTGCTAGATACATCCAAGCTCTGAGTTCTGTGATTATCAGTGGTCATTCATAATCTGCATGAATACTATCAGTGAACAGGAAGCTCACAGACTCATGAGATAACTTATCACATTTTGATCATCATTAATTTTAAGAAAGTCTTTCCTTGTAATGAGACAGAAACTGTCTTCATGTACGTTGTACTCCATTTAGTTTTGGTGGGGGCTGCTGTTTGTGGACTGGCTGGTTGGACTATATTCCCCTCAGAACTCCACTTTCAATGTTACTTATCAACTTAGCTCTTTCTGCTGAGGAAATAAGTATGTAAGTGCAAATTCTTAAGCTACACAGTGTTATCAATTTTAGGGCCAGTTCCTTACAATTTCCTTTACCAGCAAAATCAACAGATTAGTTCTTTCTGTTTCTAGTCCTGTCCTTAATTATTTATATGGACAGGTCTCAGTTTGTAAGACAAAAAAGACAAAAAGAGAGTCACACTAAATGACACCTAACTTAAAATGAAAATATAGTATAATTTCAAGCAATCACCAGGAGAGGAAATCTTCACAAATTTAAGGCTTTGATTATACCCTTCTATGTAGCTTTAAGTGAGTAAGTAGGCAGAGAAACTACTACAAAAGCACTAAGTCAATCCAGAAGAAGAAATTCCAAATCTTAATATGTTTCACAAAAGTGACAAAAGATTAGCATACAGACTTTCGAAATAACTTCTACAATTAAGTAAGAAAAAGGGTAGTCCAAAACAAAATGAGCCAAAGGCAGGAACAGGTAATTCAAAGAGGAGGGAACATGAATAACTTATAAATACATGAAAAGATAGCCAGCCTGAGCAGAGAAATATGAATTAAAGCCATAATGAGACACTACTTTAGAAACTTAAAAATCTGATAATGCCAAATACTGGTAAGGATATAAGGTACCAGGAACCCTATATGCTGCTGGTAGGTGTATATATTGTTACAACTTCTTCTGTAACCAATTTGGGAATGCCTAGTAAAGTAAAATACATGTATAACTCAATGTACAATTTGACTATAGGCATATACCTAGGACTATAATATACACCTATATATACTATACATACATAAAATATTTTTTGCATGAACCCAAAAAAAGCATTTTAAAAAGTTATAATCTATCAACAGAAATGTAACTAATGTTAAAATCATAGAAAGGATGGCTATAAAGCTATGAAAATTAATAAATCACAAATCATAGATTATTGATCTAGCCTAAAACAAATCTTACTCATTCTTGTGCAGGTGTTTGAGATCATTACCTTACAATCTATAAATATTAACCAATACATTTGTAATCACTATGCTCTGGTCCATAGATCTCTTTAAAAAAAAATCACTGACTCGTACAGAGCTATACATACTGGTGCTTCTTAAAAACTACTTCTTGAGGAGACTTCTGGGAAGAAGGCGGCATGAGCAGGGCGGCGGAAATGTCCTCCCAAAACCATATATATTTATGAAAATACAACAAATCCAACTATTCCTAAAAGAGAGACCAGAAGATACAGTACAACAGCCAGGCTACAGCTACACCTGCGAGAACTCAGTGCCTCAAGAAGCGGGTAAGGTACAAAGCCACGACCGGCGGGACCCGAGCACTCCCCCACCCCAGCGTACCGGCAGGAGGAAAAGATTCAGAGTGGGGGAGGGAGTGGAAGCACAGGCCCACTAAATAACCAGCCCTGCTGATCTGTGCTGGGAGCACAGACACACATCACGTGGTGTATTGGAGATTACAGAAACAGAAGGGCAGTATCCTAGACAGAGACAAGCGGGTCCCCTCAGCCGGCTCCCCAGGGCAAAAGAAAAGCAGGCACTTTTTTAAAAGTCTTAAAGAGAAAAGGGCCCAACAGTGGAACAAAATCATCCCAGCGTGCTCGGCCCAGCAGGCTGGGAGTCTAGGGTAATTTTGGACCCCTTGGCCGGCAGCCAAGCAAAGCAGCCGCACCGAGGCTTCCTACAGTGATCAGCAGCCTGCCATTCGTTCCATCCCCGGCCGGCACTGCAAAGGGTCTGGGAGACATCACTGCTGAGGAACAGCAGAGGAGTGGCCCCGCTCACAGCAACCTCACAGAATCTACTCATGGCGGGCGTGCAGCTAAGTGGGAAGAGCCCCAGAACCAGGTCAAGAAGGCACCAAGGGGACCAGAATGCACCCAGCATAACTGCAAACCCCCGTGGAGCTATAGGCTAGGCTAAGGGCGACCGAGCACAAAGGCAGTTCAGGGTATTATCCCAGAGACTGACTACCGGTGTGCAGGAAAACACCTCAGGCCCAGGAGAAGGGTAAGGAGAACAACAAGCAGGAAGGGACTTTGCTCTCCCAGCAGACACATGTGGCGCCTACCAGCGACCACTTCTACTGCCATGAAAAGGCAGAGGAATATGGTCCAGACTAAGATCAGCCAGACAACTGCAGAGAGGGAGCCTGATGGGATAGGCATGCAAAATCTCCCTGAAAAAGAATTCAGAATAAAAGTCATAACCATATTCATGGATCCTCAGAGAAATATGCAAGAGCTAAGTGAGGAAGAGAGGAAAGACAATGCAGAAACGAGACAAGCGATCGACAGTCTTAGCAGCAGACTGGGGGAGATGAAAGAGACTGTTAATGGAATAGAAATCAGAGAACAGGAATACACAGAAGGTGAGGCAGAGAGAGATAAAAGGATCTCTAGGAATGAAAGAATATTAAGAGAACTGTGTGACCAATCCAAATGGAACAATATTCGCATTATAGGAGTACCAGAGGAAGAAGAGAGAGAAAAAGGAAAAGAAAGTGTCTTTGAAGAAATAATTGCTGAAAATTTCCTCAAGCTGGGGAAGGAAATACTCCCTCAGATCATGGAGCCCACAGATCTCCCAACACAAGGGACCCAAGGAAGGCAACACCAAGACACATAATTAAAATGGCAAAGATCAAAGATAAGGACAGAGTATTAAAGGCACCTAGAGAGAGAAAAAAGATCACCTACAAAGGAAAAACCATCAGACTATCATCAGACTTCTCAACAGAAACCTTACAGACCAGAAGAGAATGGAATGATATATTTAACATAATGAAACAGAAGGGCCTCGAAGCAAGAATATTGTATCCAGCATGATTATCATTTAAATTGGAGGGAGAGATTAAACAATTCCAAGACAAGCGAAAGCTGAGGGAGTTTGCCTCCCATAATCACCTCTACAGGATATCTTAAAGGGACTGCTATAGATGGAAGCACTCCTAAGGCTGAAAAGATGTCATCAGAGAAAATAAAATCATAGCAAAGAAAGCACACCACCCAAATAATAAATAAAGGCAAAGAATAAAACACCTAGTATATAAAGAATGGAGGAGGAAGAATAAGAAGGGAGAGAAATAAAGAATCATCAAACTGTGTTTACAATAACTTAACAAGAAGGTTAAGTTAGACTGTTAGATAGTAAAGAAGTTACCCTTGAACCTTTGGTAACCACGAATCTAAAGCCAGCAATGGCAATAAGTACCTACCTATCCACAATCATCCTAAATATAAATCGACTGAATGCACCAATCAAAAGACACAGAGTAACAGAATGGATAAAAGAGCAAGACCCATGTATATGCTGCTTAGAAGAGACTCACCTCAAACCCAAAGATATACACAGACTAAAGGTGAAGGGATGGAAAAAGATATTTCATGCAAACAACAAGGTGAAAAAAGCAGGTGTTGCAGTACTTGTATCAGACAAAATAGACTTCAAAACGAAGAAAGTAGCAAGAGATAGAGAAGGACATTATATAATGATAAAGGGGTCAGTCCAGCAAGAGTATATAACCATTTTAAATATATATGCACCCAACACAGGAGCGCCGACATATGTGAGAGAAAACTAACAGAATTAAAGGAGGAAATAGAAAGCAATGCATTCATTTTAGGAGACTTCAACACACCACTCACTTCAAAGGACAGATCAACCAGACAGAAATAAGTAAAGACACAGAGGCACTGAACAACACACTAGAACAGATGGACCTAACAGACATCTCCAGAACTCTACACCGAAAACCAACAGGATACACATTCTTCTCAAGTGCACATGGAACAATTTCCAGAATAGACCAAATACTAGGCCACAAAAAGAACCTCAGTAAAGTCAAAAATATTGAAATTCTACCAAACAACTTCTCAGATCAAAGGTGTAAAACTAGAAATAAATTTCACAAAGAAAACAAAAAGGCTCACAAATACATGGAGGGTTAATAACATGCTCCTAAATAATCAATGGATAAATGACCAAATTAAAACAGAGATCAAACAATATACGGAGATTAATGACAATAACACAAAGCTACAACTTCTGTGGGACGCAGCAAAGGCAGTTCTAAGAGGAAAGTATATTGCAATCCAGGAACAATCCCAAATGAGTAGTCTAAAGACACAATTACTGAAATTGGAAGAAGAACAAATGAGGCCCAAAGTCACCAAAAGGAGGGACATAATAAAGATCAGAGAAGAAATAAATAAAATTGAGAAGAATAAAACAATAGAAAAACCAAGAGCTGATTCTTTGAAAAAATAAACAAAATAGATAAACCCCTAGACAGACTTATTAAGAAAAAAAGAGAATCTACACACATAAACAATCAGAAATGAGAAAGGAAAAATCACGACGGACCCCACCCAGAAATACAAAGAATTATAAGAGAATACTATGAGAATCTATGATGCTAACAGGCTGGAAAACCTAGAAGAAATGGACAATGTCTTAGAAAAATACAACCTTCCAAGACTGACCAAGCAAGAAACAGAAAACCTAACCACCAGCAACGAAACTGAATTGGTAATCAAAAAACTACCCAAGAACAAAACCCCTGGACCTGATGGATGCACCTCTGAATTCTACCAGACATACAGAGAAGAAATAATACCCATTCTCCTTAAAGTTTTCCAAAAAATAGAAGAGGAGCGAATACTTCCAAACTCATTCTATGAAGCCAGCATCACTCTAATACCAAAACCAGGCAAAGACCTTACCAAAAAAGAAAATTACAGACCAATATCCCTGATGAACGTGGATGCAAAAATGCTCAAAAAATTTTAGGAAACCGAATTCAAAAATACATCAAGAGGATCATACACCATGATCAAGTGGGATTCATCTCAAGGATGCAAGGATGGTACAACACGCACAAATCCATCAACATAATCCACCACATCAACAAAAAGAAGAACAAAAATCACATGATCCTCTCCATAGATGCTGAAAAAGCATTTGGCAAAATTCAACATCCATTCATGATAAAAACTCTCAACAAAATGGGTACAGGGGGCAAATACCTCAACATCATAAAGGCCATATATGACAAACCCACAGCTAACATCATACTTAACAGTGAGTAGCTGAAAGCGTTTCATCTATGATCCGGAACAAGACAGAGATGCCCACTCTCTCCACTGTTATTCAACACAGTACTGGAGGTCCTAGCCACGGCAATCAGACAAAACAAAGACATACAAGGCATCCAGATTGGTAAAGAAGAAGTCAAATTGTCACTATTTGCAGATGATATGATATTGTACATAACCAAAAGTACTAGAACTAATATCTGAATTCAGCAAAGTTGCAGGATACAAAATTAACACACAGAAATCTGTTGCTTTCCCATACACTAATGATGAACTAACAGAAAGAGAAATCGGGAAAACAATTCCATACACAATTGCAATAAAAAGAATAAAATACCTAGGAATAAACCTAATGAAGGAAGTGAAAGACCTATACCCTGAAAAGTACAAGACACTCCTAGGAGAAATTAAAGAGGACACTAACTAATGGAAATTCACCCCATGCTCTTGGCTAGGAAGAATAAATATTGTCAAAATGGCTATACTACCTAAAGGAATCTACAGATTCAATGCAATCCCTATCAAACTACCAACAGCATTCTTCAATAAACTGGAACAAATAGTTCTAAAATTCATACGGAACCACAAAAGACCCTGAATAGCTAAAGCAATCCTGAGAAGGAGGAATAAAACAGGGGGACTTACACTCCCTGACTTCAAGCTCTACTACAAAGCCACAGTAATCAAGACAATTTGGTATTGGCACAAGAACAGACCCACAGACCAGTGGAACAGAATAGAAAATCCAGACATTAACGCGAACATATACAGTCAATCAATATATGATAAAGGAGCCTTGGATATACAATGGGGAGATGACAGCCTCTTGAGCAGCTGGTGTTGGAAAAACTGGACAGCTACATGTAAGAGATTGAAACTGGACTACTGTCTAACCCCATGCACAAAAGTAAACTCAAAATAGATCAAAGACCTGAATGCAAGTCATGAAACCATAAAACTCTTAGAAAAAAAACATACGCAAAAATCTCTTGGACATAAACATGAGTGACTTCTTCATGAACATATCTCCCTGGGCATGGGAAACAAAAGCAAAAATGAACAAGTGGGACTATATCAAGCTGAAAAGCTTCTGTACAGCAAAGGACACCATCAGTAGAACAAAAAGACATCCTACAGTATGGGAGAATATATTCATAAATGATATATACGATAAGGGGCTGACATCCAAAATATATAAAGAACTCATGCACCTCAACAAACAAAAAGCAAATAATCTAGTAAGAAATGGGCAGAGGATATGAATAGACACTTCTCCAAAGAAGAAATTCAGATGGCGAACAGGCACATGAAAAGATGCTCCACATTGCTAATCATCAGAGAAATGCAAATTAAAACCACAATGAGATATCACCTCACACCAGTAAGGATAGCCAACATCCAAAACACAACAGCAAATGTTGGTGAGGATGTGGAGAAAAGCGAACCCTCCTAAACTACTGGTCGGAATGCAAATTACATCAACCATTGTGGAAAGCAGTATGGAGGTTCCTTAAAAAACTTAAAATAGAAATACCATTTGACCCAGGAATTCCACTCCTAGGAATTTACCCCAAGAATGCAGTTTCCCAGTTTCAAAAAGACAGGTGCACCCCTATGTTTATCGCAGCACTATTTACAATAGCCAAGAAATGGAAGCAACCTAAGTGTCCATCAGTAGATGAATGGATAAAGAAGAGGTAGTATATATACACAATGGAATATTATTCAGCCATAAGAAGAAAACAAATCCTATCATTTGCAACAACATGGATGGAGCTAGAGGGGATTATGCTCAGTGAAATAAGCCAGGCGGAAAAGACAAGTATCAAATGATTTCACTCATATGTGGAGCATAAGAGCAAAGAAAAAAAACTGAAATGAAAAAACAGCAGCAGACTCACAGAACCCAGGAATGGACTAACAGTTACCAAAAGGAAAGGGACTGGGGAGGATGGGTGGGAAGGGAGGGATAAGAGGGAAAAAAGGGCATTACGATTAGCAGACGTAATATTGGGGGGGCACAGGGAGGGCTGTACAACTCAGAGAAGACAAGTAGTGACTCTATAGCATCTCACTACGCTGATGGACAGTGACTGTAATGGGGTTGGGGAGGGGACCTGATGAAGTGGGTAGTTTAATAACCATAATGTTGCACATGTAATTGTAGATTAATGATACCAAAATAAATTAAAAACAAAAACTACTTCTTGATTAATCAGGGTTCCTATTGCCAAGTAAAAGAAAGTAAGATCTACTCAGTCACCACCTGTACTTTACCAGCTTCAATTTGGAGCAAAAGCCTCTACCAGTTGTTTCACTATTAGCAGCTTTTATCAGTAGCAACAATTTCATCATCAGTGAGATAATTTTATTCAGAACTCACTATGTGGCTAAAAACTTGGCTTTGATCATCTCATACAATATTCACAAAAACTTTGTGGGGGTAGGTGATATAATGGTACAGATGAACAAATAGGCCTGGACGGATTTAGTCACTAGTCCCAGGTTATAAAACTAATAAGGGAACTAAATGATACTTGGGGGTCAATGAACCAAATTTTTAATGAAGTTCAAAGTAATAAACAGTACAATATTCCAGTAAGACTGATGAGCTCTTGAATTTAGTGATTTTAGTCCTTAAACATTATACAGACCTAAATATTCATTCAGAAAGATATAACACTTGAATAACCCATTATATGTGGAAAATATAAACAACTGGGGTAAGATAAAAATGAATTTTTCCCAGGCCAAATTCAACCTTTGAGAAAGACATTATTGCTAGTGAAGTTATTAAGGTTAAACACTCTAGACAGATGAAGGTGTGAAATAATGACAGCCAATGATGAATCATTAGCTAAATGGAGAGACTGCACTTTAATCAGTATTCTGTGCTTAAATGTCCTTCTGAGCATGGGTGGCTTGGTAACTACTCTGAACAAATTTCCTGCTGTTACAAGACAAATCATAAGAGAACAGCAAAATCTAATACCCACAACATGCCTATGAAAACCAGTGCAACACACACAAGGCATTTGTTAATTTATTCCTTTCACAAATATTTACTGATCACCCACTCTGTGCCAGGCTATAAGTGGGATAGTTGAAGACATCAGTGAACAAAGCAGACAGAATGCCTTCCTTCAGGGAGCCTGCATTCTAGATGGAAGAAATTAACTATAAGCATAATAAATAACTAAATTAGATAGCATGTTAGAAATTGGTAGGTGTTATGGAAAAGGGAAAAAAATGAGATACAGAAGACAGAATGGAAGTATAGGAGGCAGTTACAATTGTAAAGGGTATTCAAGGCAGACATCATAGAGAAGGTAATTTTTGAGCAAACATTTAAGAGGTAGCCATGTGCATCCCTGGGAAAGAGTGTTCCACACTGGACAACACAGTGGGCATGAAGGCCTGAGGCAGAGTGTGCCTGAGGTATCAGAGGACTCGTGAGAAGGCCAGTGTGGGAGGCAGGGAGCAAAGGAAGATGAGGAGAAGTTGGAGAGGAGATCAAAACCATAAACGGGAGCAGGGGCTCGCTTTCGTTTTAACTGGCTCATTCTGTCTTAACATCAATGATGAAGTTAAAGGTATTAGGTACAATTATTCTTTCCCATTAATTGGCCTACTTTCAACTTTTTATAAACATTAATCAATGTAATCATTTTGTTTGGTAAATAACTTCTACGCAATCTATAGTGTATTCTTTTGCTAAAGGCTAACACACAGAACAAGGTCACCTTGGGTTTAAAAAGAGTAGAGATCTCTGGTTAAAAATGGTAGAGAGAATAAAGGTCTCTTTCCTCTTCTTCACTTCCATTCTAGCCACACTGGCCTCCTTTCTGTTATTCAAACACGAGGCGGCTTCCTTCCACCTTGGGACCTTCATGCTCGCTGTTTCTCATTGGACGCCCCCAGGCATCCACACCGCTAGTTCTCTCACTGCCTCCAAGTCTTCACGCAGACAGCCCTTGTCACTTACGCCTTGGCCCAGGCCCGCTCACAACAGCCTCAGCACACCCCGGCCCCCCTCCCTGCTTTTCGTTTTCTGTAACATGCTTAGCACCATCTGACCTACAATATACATTTCATTCCTTTTTTTTGTCTTTCTCTCTGCCCAGAATAATAGAACTACAAGAATTTTTGTCATTTTTATCACTACTTTACCTCCAGTACTTACAACATTGCCTGGCAAACATCAGGCACTTAAAATACATATGGAATGAATGAACAGCTCTGTGAAGGCTTGGTGCAGAAATGACAAGGGAAATTCTTAGACACCACAGAGGTGGTGGTAGATTGAAAGTGAAGCAGGATGGTTGTGGCAAATGTGGCAAAACGAGGCTGGAGAAGAAAGCAGGAGCTGGGTTATGCAGGGTTGAGGAGCCTTGTCAAGAATTTTGTATTTTACCCTTTTAACAATAGGAAACCATTAAAAGCCTCTCATATGAACAAAACATCAGCAGATTTATGTGTTTAAAATGTTATTTTGGATGCTGGGTGGAGCATGAAATCTCAGCAAGCACAGTGACTGCAGGGTGCACTGAAACTACAGCAGTCTAATTCTGCTGTAATTAAAGAAGAACTACTGTACCTCCCAGACTAATACCAGATAGAAGCATCTTGAAAATTCAAATACATCCAAAGGAGCACAAAAATTTGTCAGGACTTCAAATAGATAAACTAAGAAGCTTAGATTTAGTAGATGAATTAGGAGCACCAACTATGTTCCAGTGTAACCCCCGGTGTAGTCGCCTATCCTCTCCATGAGTTCCTTTAGAAAAAAGACAGAATAATAATAAAAGGACCAGCAGTATAATGTGATCACTACCCAGTAGGCACTATTGTAAAAGGAATGTACAGTAAGTAATTCATTTGACCTCAACACAACCACAGGCAGTAGGTGATTTAACCTTTCTACTTTACAGATGAAAAAGCGAGGCACAGACAGACAGAGCCACTCTCCCGAAGCTGACTAGTACGTGTCCACCTGGCTCCAAAGTCCACGTTCTTAGTCACTCATTACGCTGTCTTGATGTCATATTTATTTATATCTCAATTTTCTTTACATACAACACCTAATACACTGCTCAGCACATAAATCCTTAAAAAATGTTTAATGAAATAAACACATAAACTTTGCTTTATCCCCTCCCTACTCTACTTGATAGGTCTCTGTTTTGCTTTTTCTCTAATTCGGTGGCTTGTCTGGCCTCCCCCTCATCCATACATCTTCTCCTACGGAGAGTATCGCCTATGCTTAACAAAATTTGTTTTACCCTTTCACTGCTAAGTCAAACAAAATGTCGACTTAGGCACCTGAGGAGTCAGAAAACTTGCCTTTGTGGTTTCAACAGACATTCTCATCCTCAGCACGTGACTTTAGAAGTGCCTGCTTTAACCAAGAATGTCGCCATGTGGGTGGTCTAACTGCCTGGAAGGCAGCCTGACTCTCAAAAACAATTTTCTTTACTCTTTCCCTGTGAATGTTTATTCCAAATGGGCAGCTATTTTTTCCTTGGAAGAAGACCCCTCCTTCTCAGATATTTCCCCAAAATATCTTAGAATTTCAAGCAAAATAATAAAATAAATAAAATAAAAATATAAAAATTAAATATCCAGATAGATCATGTAATGGTTTTTTTAAAGCATAAAGGCAGATGCTTCTCTGTGTCTCCTAAATCTAGACTTTTGATTCTGCATATTCTGTGCTTTACATACTAAATAACCTGGAAGGAATTACCACTAGCCAGGAGTGAGAAAACGTGAGGAAAACAAAAAGGGAAAAATTAAGAAAGGCAGAGAAGCAAATACTAAGGGTTCATCTCTAACAGGAATGCTGCCTTACCATTACTTAGCCTTTGTTTTCCTTGTTTTCACAGTTTTCCATTTAAAAATTATAAATTCATCATAGTGAATAACTAAGTTGCCTAACTCAGTTCCTAGTAAGATCTGAGAAAAGCTAGTAATTTAAGATTCATCTATTAGAAGTTGAAAAAATAAAATTCACAGTATCGTGTATGAGATACATAAAAGTATAACTTGTCATATTCAAAGAAATGGCTGCAGATAAAGCAAATAAAACATTTTTCACTGACACTTAATAGCCAAGCCCAGAAAAAGAAATGTGTTAAAAATGCCAAGTGTCAGTTTTCTATATGCCTAACTCTAAGAACTTGAGTATAGACATATATATAGCTTGAAAAATTTATTGATACAATAAAACTCCACATTAAAAACTTCTAAATTTACAAATCTCTCAAACTGACATGTTCTCAGAACCAATTTAAATTCAAGTAGTTCACAGGATTTACAAGGCAATTTTTTCAGAAGACAGAGAAGTTTTAACATTATAACAAAAACGTTACCTGAGGGAGGGCACCATAATTCCATATATAACCCTTGTGAGGAAAGATATTCGCCACGTAGCGCAGTTTGCCATCCTTTATATCTTGCTTAATGGGATTCAATGGCTCCTCTGTGGCAATCTAAGGAGAGCACAGTGAAGAGTGGGAAGGGGCAGGGGAAGTGTTTAATCCTCTAACAAACAGCATTTTAAAAATCTACTATTATCAGACTAAAAACTCATATTCCAACACACTATCAAAGATAAATTAAGCCAGCTCTTATTTCTAACTTACAGTACTGTGTAAAAAAAACAGTCTGGAAAGGAAACATCACATTACACATGTTTAGGCACATTATTAATTATGCACTCATTATTTCTAACACAAATAATAAAATTATTGAAATGGCAAGAGGATAAATATTAATCGACTTGCTTTTTTTACTGATTTCGCGTTTCTTATCCTCAATCTTTGACTAATAAACTTAGAGATTTTCACCAAGTAACTGCATTTCAAAGTTACCTTTCTCTCAAACATATCCAAGCGGCCATGTAAAAAAAAAGATCTATCCCAGAAAGTAAACAAACAACAAAGGAAGCCATGTTTGAATGAATAAACACTGCTTAAATCAGGCAGAACCTCCCAGGTTCTCCGTCCTACAGCCTGAGGCAGTGAGAACCACAATGATGAACCACCGCCTGTGACAAGCCCAAAAGAAGAACTGAGTATCTTTACTTTTTCCCAACTAAAATGTTAACAAAAACAATACTACCAGGGATGTTAATGACAAGTCTCCAAATATAAATTCTGAAAAATATTCATCTACATACAATCCCTGATTTAAGTACTTGAGACAATAACTTGTCATCACATCCCAAGTTGTAGGAAGTTTAAGTAACTAAACAAACTAAATGCCATCCATTAAATTCACTCAGAATTACAAAGGATCTTACCTGAGGATGGAACCATAAAATTTTGAAAAGCAAAAGGAAGTTGATAGGCTCATCATGAAAAAGATTAAAAAAAAAAAAAGCTGACCTCATGGGAACAGCAGATGCTTTCAGATAGTTGCTCATAAATCAAGAATCACCTGGGAAAATGCTTTCACTCCTGGTACAGTAAGATCTAAACGAGAATTAGGTCCTTAGAAACTGAAGCTGCTGTCAAATAAGTATGTTTCAGTTGTGTATATGAACAAAATACATTTCAAAATCTATTTAACATAAACCTTGAAAATATCTGTAATTTTCCAAGTCAGGGAAAATTAAATAAATATGTGTGTAACAAACTAGAGAGGCAAAATGAAAACACTCTTTAAAGAGTAAATTCAGCTTTGAATAATATTTTGTTTTTTGAAATTAGAATCAAAGTAAATTCACAAGAATGTTTTCAATATACAGAAGTCTGCCAAACATCCCAAATTCAAAATATTACTGCAAACAACTTAAAACAAATTGTTTATGTCATTATTCATTATTTCCATTGATAGTAACAGCCTATTTCCATACCTCCATTTTAGCATTTGTCCACCGAGGTACTTCTACAACCATATTAAACAAATTCTGCAATTACAATGAAAAAGAGAAAAATTTTTAATTTTACCTATGATTTATTTTTTCCCTTATCTCCTGTAGGAGAATGCTTTCGATTTTTTCCCCACAAAAATGTTTAGAGTCTGTATCAAACATCTGCCTATGTCTTAAATTTCTTCTAAAAATTAGAGAAGTTTTTCTTTTAAAACACAGAAGAATTTAAGACATCATGTCACTTGATCACTACTGCACAGTGTTAGAAGTCACTACATTTCTGGAAATACCTTTACAGTATAGCGACAAAACTAGAATGGAGTCAAGAAACTTATTTCAATCTTTACTTTCCAAATGAAATAGGAGTGAGAGATGGATCCATCATGTAAGTCGAATGTCTCACTTCTCTAATCTGTAAAGTAAGTGATAATCTCTGTCCTACTTTACTATACAAGGCTGTTAGGAAGATCAGTTACATAACTTAAATGAAAATACACAGAAAATTATTAATCGAAGTATTTTTATAATTGCAAAACAGTATTTAAATCCAAGTTATGACCATAATGTTAAATTAAGGAGATTGATACAGGTAATCATAAAGTTTACAGAGTTAGACTGATGCCTTTCTAAACTTAGCTTGCGTATCTAGTGATCCCTAGTTCCCTGAAGTTACAAAAGGACCATTGCTTCATTTTATCATTCTTGAACTTTGCAGAGTGCTTGAGTAAAGGAGACTCTAGGTCAATGGTGAGGAAAAATAATACCTAGGTTAATTAGGAATGAGAGTATATAATTTCCTATAGTTTTGGCCTTACAGAGAGAAAGTCTTAAGGCTTAACTTGACTTGCATGCCATTTTGGTATCAGTAACTAGCAACTTATCATGGCAGAGCAATGGTTTACAACAGTGCCACTCCAAGTGTAGGCATGGACCAGGGCTAATCTGCACACTGATTGTTACTGGTGCATTTAGAAATATTTATAAAATATTTGATGGAGTAATTTTTATGTATGTTGAATATAATAATAAAAATTTGGAACCTTAGTTACACTTCTCTAATAATTCATTTTGATTGTATTTTTTTTAAGTATCAGTTCACACAGATCAGAAATAAACCAAAAAACTATCTCTTTACCACAGATGATTTGAGAAGCATGAGAAGCATTGATTAAATATACTTTTTCTCACTTGTGTCACACATCAAAATCATCTGGAGAGCTTTAACCAATTAAAAAAAAAAGTTCCTAGAGCCCCCACCTCCCCACATATTTGAATTTAACTCTTCTCAGGGAGAGCTGGGGTGCCACTTATTTTTAGATTCTACAAGCAATTTTAATATGCAGCCAGAGTGAAGAACCTCTGGTTTAAAGCACTGCTAAACACTATATGGAGCTTTCTCAGTGAAACATGAATACTCTTAATTCAAAGAATGCCATTTACACAACTGCATATAAATTAAGCCACAAAGGTAATGATGGGTTTTTAAGTTTTTCTAGACAAAACTAAAGTTATACCAGTGACAAAACTGCATACGCACAATGAGATAAAGAACAAAGCCAAGGATGAATTCTCAACAGTTGCTCCTTAGAAGTATGCCTCATACCTATCTTACAACCTTATACACAGTCCTGCTATTATGTTTCATTTTCTATGCTCTTTCATGAGGTACCCCAGCACCTGTTTAAATATGCCTGGAGTAGCTATTGAGAAGAAAAACCTAAGTAAATGGCAGATGTTCACATAATTTATTCATTCCTGAAAGCCTGGCTCTAGGAGAACAAATGCATACAGAGCGGCACTCAGAGGTGAGAGAGGAGGCCTAACCAGGGACACCTGTTTTGCACAGTGACACCTACCAAATCACTCAGAGACTTGAATTAGGCGAAAAAGAACAATGGATGAGGTTTGAATTTTAAGTCTGCAAACCACACTCTCCTACATCGTTGGCTCCTGATTACTAAGGACATAATTTCTAGCCTTCTTTTCGTCTCTCCAGCTAAAAATGCTTATGATCTGTAATTTTTTAAAGCTAATATTAGTCTGGTTATCCTAAGATTAGTATTAACTATAAAAACCAATAATGGTCTGCTGAAATTTATTAGAAAATCACAAAGATACAAGGGTACGCATTTCAATTCAGAAGGTTGCATATGGGCCAGGAACATTTACCTCCTCTTTTCTTTCCATTTTTCCCTTCTAAAGCAGAAATGAAAGAGAAAAACTAGTAAGATTATGAAAAAACATTCAGTAAATTTTTTATACTTGGGGAAAAAGGGAGGAAAAAACTCTTCTTTGTTCTTTCCAAATCTTAAAACATCAAATAAATTTGGACTTGACACTAAAAGCAAAGGCAACAAAGGCAAAAATAAACAAATGGGACCACATCAGACTGAAAAGCTTCTGCACAGCAAGGAAACCTCTTTTTCACTATGTTGAAACCATCAACATAATAAAAAGGCAACCTATTGAATGGGAGAAAATATTTGCAAATCATATAACCTTAAGGGGTTACTATCCAAAATACATAAAGAACTCACACAACTCAACAGCAAAAACCCAAACAATCCAATTAAAAAACGGGCAGAGGAACTGAATACAGTTTACTGAACAAGACTTATAGATGGCCAATAGGCACGTGAAAAGATGCTCCACATCACTAAGTATCAGGGAAATGCAAATCAAAACCACAGTGAGATTATTACTTCATACCTGTTAGAATAGTTATCACCATAGGACAAGAAATAACAAGCACTGGCAAGGATGTGGAGAGAAGGGAATTCTTACACGCTGTTGGAGAAAATGTAGACTGGTGCAGCTACCGTGGAAAACAGTATGGAGGTTCCTCAAAAAACTAGAAATATAACCACAATATAATCAAGCAATACCACTTACAGGGATACGTGCAGAGGAAATGAAAATAGGATACTGAAGAGTTATCTGCATTCCCATGCTCACTACAACATTATTCACAACAGACAAGATATGGAAACAACCTAAGTGCCATTGAGGGATGAATGGATAAAGATGTGGTATATTTATATAATGGAATATTATTCAACCATGAGAAAGGAGGAAATCCTGCCATTTGCTACAACATGAATGGGACTTTAGGGCATTATGCTCACTGGAATAAGCCAGAGAGAGAAAGACAAATACTGTATGGTATCACTATGTGGAATCTTAAAAAAAAAAAAAACACAAAAAACCAAACTTACAATAAAAAGTAGAAAAGTGGCTGCCAGGGCCTGGGGCTGGGAGAAATGGGAGAAAATTAAAAAAAAAAAAATCAAATATAGTAGACCATTGAACAACCTGGGGATTAGGGTGCCAATCCCACACAGTTGAAAATCTGTGTATAACTTGACTCCCTAAAATCTTTACTAATAGCCTATCATTGATTAAAGCCTTACAAATAACATAAACAGTCGAATAACATGTATTTTGTATGTTATATGTATTATGAATACATAATTTATAATTATAAATTATAATACACATAATACATTATAATAAACTAATCTAGAAAAAAGAAAATTCTTTTCAAATTACTGCAAATCTCCAAAAATTTCCCAATATGTTTATTGAAAAAAGATCTGTGTGTAAGTGGACTTGCATAGTTCAAACCCATGTTGTTAAAAGGTCAACTGTAAACATAAAATATGTAAACTATGTTCTAATAATTAAATTTTAAGTTGGCTGTATGGACTCAGAATACATTTTTCCAACTCAAACAATTGTCTCCAGTTTAATAAACAAATTCTTTAAGAATCTAAAGCCTTGAGCCACTGAAAGTTTATTGACCCCACATCTAGGGCAGGTGTAGTAAACTCCAGTGTGTATAAGATGTCCCAGAACACTTGTTAAACATGTAGACTAACCAGTGCCCATCAAGCAGAGATCCTAATTTAGCAGATACGCAACAGGGCCAGGAATCTGAAATTTTTTTAATGCTCTAAGTGGTTCCAAAGTAGGTGGTTTAAGGATTTTGATAAACACCAGTTCAGATAAATACAAAATAGATGGTAGACAAAGGTGGTAGGAATTGGACAGCCCCACAGCTATGTTTGGAAATGGATTCAAAGGCTGTGGTCATAAGTTTCAGGTGGATTTCAGAGAATAGATGGAAATAAGGTTGGGAAGGGGAAAGAAGGCTGAGGAAGGTGGCAGAAGAAGCTGCCTAGCATCAGCAAGATAAAAAGGCATCAACAGCAAGAGATGGGATGACAGACATCAGTCAACTGCTCTGGTCCTAGGCCAAGAACTAATAAAGGTTTGACAGTTAGATATTTGAAAGATATTTTTAGAAACATGTTTTGGCACATAGTTAAAAATAGTATAACTATTTTTTCTTCTCCTTTACCCCCAAAAGACTTGTTCCTAGATTCTAAAACAAACTCTCAAACCATTTTTTTCCCTTATAATAAAAAGATGATAAACTGACCAGTTTTCTTAATGTAGCTTTACTTCAGACCATCTACCATGATATATAACTTGCTACTAAAATCTGAGTTCATTTCTTGATTCTCTCTGGTTTTTCAGTGATGGTAATGGTAAGGAGGTACCCAGAATAGTCAGATTCATAGACAGAAAGCAGAATAGTGGTGACCAGTGTGGATGGGGGAATGGAGCATTATTGTTTAATGTGTACAGATTTTCTGTTTGGGAAGATGAAAAAGTTCTGGAGATAAACGGTGGTGATGCCTGCACAAAATGTTAAAGCACTTAACGCCACTGAACTATACACTTAAAAAAGTGTACAATAAGCAAAATGATAAATTTTGTTATGTCTATCTTATCACAAGAAAGAAAGGGAAATGGTAATATCATCCCTAGCTGCCTTATAGAGATACTGGGAGAAGAAAAACATCAGAATGCACAGCAAAGTCTTGTGGCGGGGGCGGGGGGCTGGGAATCTTAAAAAGACTTTATTTTACGACAAGAAACTATCACCAAGGTCTTTAACAGACAATATAAGTGATTCACAAAAATAAAAACCTTTAGATATACCTCATATTCATCATTTCATGCTCTCTTTGTAGGAATGCCATTTTCCTATAAAAGAAAAGATGGTATTTACGATTGTATTATTTCAATGAAAGAACACAGCTGCACTGCAAAGTGGAGAAAACATGCCTACTGCACAAACATTCCACTCCAGAGGCTGTCCACAAGCCTGACTCAACAGAGGACCTCCCAAACGCCCACTGCATTTTTCTCTCAGCGTTTGTATCCCTAGTGCATGAGCATCAAAGTGTTTCATAAAGTGAATTATCAGAAAAGCTAAATCTCTTTCAGGTGTATTTTCCTAGTTTTTATAAAATAAGCAAAGGCTCTGTTCAGTCTTTGAGGAAAGACTGGCAGTTTCCAGTGATTACACTTAAAACAGTCCTTTCATTATTGAAATGAAACTCCAGCGAGCGTGACTAACAAGCCATGAAAGTCCTCGGCGGCACCTCCTGCCTGTGAATTCCACCAAGGTGTGATTACCAGACCTCCATCAAGCACTTTTAAATCAAAACAGAGTATGTGATGAGTTGGAAAGAAAAATAACACCATTCACGTATGCTCACACAAAATATGTAACTTTTATACACCAAAATGACTACTAATGAAGGAAACAAAACAAACCCCAAAATGTTTATTCCAAGTCGGCCCTGAAACATTATTTCTAGTCCTAAAATACCACATCCCAAAAAACAAGGTTCAACAGCTGTGATTGGTATGGCCGAGGACAAGGACTGTTTACTAATCGCTGTGTGCACCAACCTCGACATGCTCAGAATCCACCGGCATATCCCTTTCATGTCTGCCCTGCCCTACCAATTTTGTCTGACCTCCAAGCCAATCCTCTGCAGACGGAATCTTATGCCCACGGCAGCTCTGCCACACTGTACCCCACAGGGAGCAGCATCTGTCAGCCACTCCTCTTTTCCTCCCTCTGCTCCAGTTTCACAGCACTTAACATTATCTGATTGCCTTTTTTCTGGTTATCTGTCTCGTCCAGCTGAGTGGGCACTGTATCTATCTTATTCACCACTGTAACTATAGTGCCTGGATACTGTCTGGCTCATAATAAGCATGCAATGATTATTTACTGAATGAAAAAATTAATGAACAGATGAATAAATGAATGCATTCACTTTTGGCAAAAAGCAAGAAGAGGTGTTAGGAAATGTTAGATATTTAAGTTGGATAGTCTCTGGTCAAAATAAAAACAAAACACGTGGATACACACCACACACTCAAAGAGACACACAGTAACATGGAGTTCTTTCTTTTTGCCCTCTCTTAGGCTTCTTTCTCTCCAGATTACATGACCCCAAGTCCTGTAACTGAACACATCTTAGAAGTAATGAGCTGGAAGGATTACACAAGAGCAGTTCTGAGTACAAGCTTTGGAGTTAGAGCACCTTAGTTTAAATCCCACCTCCACAACAAACTGGATTTGTGACCATGGGCCAGGTACTTAACCTCATTAGCAAAATAATAGCAGTAACAGTAGCTCTAGACAGATTGGGATGACGCCAAGTCAAGAGGCGAGCACAGGGCACAGCTAATAAGCACACTGAGCACTCAATAAATCTTCGCCATTATTCTCCCTACTGCCATTACTACGGACAGGCCAGTCCTCTGAAGGGCTGGCAGCCGCACAAGATCTGCTTCAGCACTCCATGACTTCAGTCTGATGCCTGAGATTTGGCCTCTGAGGTAACACCAAGAAAGTCAACCACTCACTCTTGCATCTGAAGCAGTTTGCCACTTCTCTGACCTATGCCCCTACACTGACCTCCCCACAGTTCCGAAAAACCCAAACCCATCAACCAGACCCATATAATCTTGACCTGGAATGTAGTCCTGGTTCTTTACTTAACAGCTGTGCCCCTTTATAAATTTGGTAATGAAATAAACCAATTAACTACTAGGATTTTAAGGAAAGAACTTGCAGTTTAGTGATGCAGAGCTCTCCGAGTGACCCAATGTTTCTGAGCCCTCAGTTCTGCCTTCAACGGATCACCTTGTGCTACCTGACCTTATTTACATCCTTCCCACCCTCCTATCTGTCAAGTAGTTTTGGATCCTAAGAGAATAGCTATTCAAAGATTAGCATTTTTCCAACAATTTTCTAGCCTCTGTTTTGTAGAGTGGTTAGAGATGAGCTTTGTGCTCAGAAGTGTTAGTTCAAAAACCTGGTTCTGGCACTTCTCAGATGATCTTAGACAACTTAATAAAATGCCTTCAGCTTCACTGTCCTTAGAGATTACAACAGCAACTCATGAGCATTAAATAAAATGGCATACAGTGGCTAGCAAAGAGAAAATAATCCACAAATGTTAACCATTTTATTATTAATAAAAATAAGCCTCTTGTTAACTTCCTAAATTCTTAACCTTAAATCTCTATTTCCTACCAAATTCTAAGCTTCATGGACCTTTTCTTCCCAAGTCCTCCTGGAAGAATCCTATTCTCAACAAATTCTAATTCATGAAGTAGGCTCACAATCGTGTTATAATAATTCTGCTCCCCTTCTTGACTTCCAACCATATTGTTTCCTTCAAAGATGCTTCCAAAAAGCATTTTGTAGTGATACCAGAAATATGTATTTTTATCCCTCAAATGAGTTAAAACAATACCTCTGTAGAGTCCACCTTCAGAGGAATATCATGAAAAGGGGAAATGTAGTGACCAGCTACATTCTCTGCAAAGGAAAACAAAACAAAAACAAAATTAATGCTATACACTATCCTGTTCTTTAAAGCAATTATAACCATACCCACTTTTAAACTTTAAAAAAGTTTTTAGTTTTCCCAAAATTAACTTTAACTTCTAAGTTAAAGTTCCACTCAACTTTTAAAACTTGCTTCATTCTGAAAACCAGAGAGAAATACCCACCAAATAAAGCATATTGGGTTGCTGAAATCATTTACTTATCCTTATGGCTTAAAACACCCAAAACAGAAAATTTCTAAAATAGACCAAAACCCTAAATATGAAAAATTTCACTTTTGAAGAGAGACTTGTTAATAAGTGAATGGGTTAAAACTGACATCAACTTCCTCAGGAGAAACCTAAAAATAGAATTCCCAATTCCTACCTACAATCCACACGAACAAAGGTCAAATTAAATTAAAATAATTAGATCCAATTAAAAAAAAGAATAATAAAAACAAACTTTAATAACAGAAACTATCCTATCTTCATTGCATACTGATTACATAAAATATTGCATAAAATATACTGATATATATTTAAAATACTTTTGAAAGTATATATTATTTAAATAAAATACAGTGACCCACTATGCAATGTGTACTTTTGGAATGCATATGCTTCGAAAAGCTGGGCTTAATAGAGTCATAGAAATTTTTTATTTTGTAATTTCCAAAGTCAGGGTATGTTTTATTTCTGGCCTGCTACCTCTTTGTCATAATTTTCAAATTTAGAAATTAAAAATATTTTAACAAAATAAAACAACTAGACTGGCTGACATCCAAATAGCAATGAGTATACCCAGCACCCAAATCTTTCTTTCTAAATACCACTGTCCAGTAAAAAGAACTAGGGCTTCTTGAAGGGGGCTGATTCTAAAGCTGGGGCAAGGAATATAAAAATGAGCCTGGAACATCCTGAGAACCAGGAATCAACCAAGTGCTCAAAAAACAAAAAGTTAGAAGCATGTCAGAGGGAAACGGAGCCAACCTGAAAGAGCTCCCAAAGACCAAAGCTGCAACAAGGTGCACAACAAAATAAATAATGGAGTGTTGGATTATAACCCAAAGTACAAATTAAAGACACATGAACCCACACTATTACAAAAAAAAAATCATTGTATAAATCAGTAAGAGAGGAGACAAATCTTCCTTACAGAAAGATTCCAAACAGTGTATGTAGATGTTCCCCCTCCAAGTAAAGCTTACCCTGTACCCACTGAGAGTGCACTGGACTAAGTGGTTCACTTCCGCAGAGCAGAATATGGAGAGGGAAGAACAGTGACATTGCAGTGGACAGTGTCCTTGACCAAGCAACCCAGGTTAACATCACCAGTGGCAAGTCACGTCTGTGCCATGTGCCTCTGGAAATGCTATAATGAGAAGGCCACTTCACTTGTCATATTCTTCCCATAAACTTAGTAGGCTTTCAACAACTATTTACTGAGAAAATATCTCTATAACTATTTCATTTTTCCTCCAAATTGTTAACATAATTTTTTCTTTTCCCACCCTGGCAACAAGAAAACTGAAGGACGTGTGCCCAAGGATAAAGAGGAGAGGGAACACACAGTAGTTAAATACATAAACCTCTTGCTCTGATTACAATAGCCAAGAAATGGAAGCAACCTAAATGTCCATCAGTAGATGAATGGATAAAGAAGATGTGGTACATATACACAATGGAATATTATTCAGCCATAAGAAGAAAACAAATCCCACCATTTGCAACAACATGGATGGAGCTAGAGGGGATTATGCTCAGTGAAATAAGCCAGGCGGAGAAAGACAAGTATCAAATGGTTTCACTCATCTGTGGAGTATAAGAACAAAGAAAAAACTGAAAAAACTGAAGGAACAAAACAGCAGCAGACTCACAGAATCCAAGAATGGACTAACAGTTACCAAAGGGAAAGGGACTGGGGAAGAGGGGTGGGAAGGGAGGGATAAGGGGGAAAAAGGGCTATTACAATTAGCACACATAATGTAGCAGCGGGGGGCGGGGGGGGGGGCGCGGAATACGGGAAAGGCAGTATAACACAGAGAAGACAAGTAGTGATTCTATAGCATCTTACTATGCTGATGGACAGTGACTGTAATGGGGTATGTGGTGGGGACTTGATAATAGGGGGAGTCTAGTAACCATAATGTTGCTCATGTAATTGTACATTAATAATAGCAAAATTAAAAAAAGAAAACTTCTTGCTCTGATCTATAACGCCCTTTCCGTCAATTAAAAAGGATGTTCCTTAAAATAAAAAATTCTTTTATATATACCACATCGAATTCCAAATTCTCTGCCTGATTTCAAAGGCATCTATGAGCAACACAAGAAACAAAATTATCAGTTTGTTGCATAATTACTTACTTTTCTACAAATAATAAAGACACTTAAGTGGGTCACATTTTCATGTTTTCTATTAAAATAAAATATGGCAGTCTGAACTGAAATGAACAGCCACTCTGGAAAACAGTTTGGCAGTTTCTTATAAACTTAAACATACGACCCAGAAATCCTACTATTAAGTACTTAGCCAAGAGACATGAAAACTTATGTTCACACAAAGACCTCTAAGTGAATGCCAATAGAAGCTTTATTCAAAATCACCCAAAACTGGAAGTAACCCAAATGTCCAATTGGTAAATAGATAAAACTCTCCTGTACTCATATAATGGTGTTTTACTCAACAGTCTATTAGTCCACAATAAAAAGGAATGCACTACAGATATACACAACAAAATGGATAAATCTAAAATGCATTATGTTAAGTGAAAGAGGCTGGACTAATACAATTCCTCTTGGGTGACATTCTGGAAAAGGTAGAACTATAGGAATAAAGAGCCTATCAGTGGTCGCCAGGGGTAGGTAGAGGGTGCAGTTGACTCTAAAGATGGACCACAGGAAATTTCTTTGGAGTGAGTGATGAACTCTTCTGTACCTTGCTTGTGAAGGTGTTTAAATGACTCTACATTTCTATCAAAACTCAGAACTATTCACAAAAAAATAGTGAATTTTATTGTATGTAATTTTAAAAGTAAATATGGAGCAAAAAAATAGGATATGAAGAAAAATACATATTTATGTACAAATGAATGCTCTTGTTCCAAAGAACAATCATCCATCTGTAACTCATTTCTCTGAAGTCACAAAATAAAGCAAAATTTCAAGAGAAGAAAAATACACCTCTTTAACAGATTACTTCGGTTTTTAAATTTGGGACCTTTTACTGTGATGGAAATTAACAATAATCTCAGCTCTAAGAATTCAGAAGTTCACAGCCAGGGAAGTTTGTTATTAAGGAGGTAGAGGAAACTTGACAGAATAGCTGCGTTCCCTTTCTAATGAAGAGTAAGTGACAACTATAGCACATTGATTTGGTGTTTAATTTCCCTAGACTCCGGTGCTCGTTAGCTGGGGACAAACGCAACAAACTGAAGATGTAAGATGAATGCACGGTATTCAAGACTGGGGCAGAACAGGACTAGGCTAGGCTGTAACTGCTTACAGCTACAGATTTATGAGAAGCGTGCTTAGGTAGCCCTTTAAATAGGGATCTAAATATCACAATCAAAGACTAAGGCAATGTCAATATACACGTTTAAACTGTTACCTAATTGGCACTTTGGGAAGAGAAAAGAGTATAAAAGAGTCAATGGTCTGGATCATATAACCATACCTACTAGAAGCCATTTGGATCATGAAATAATATTTTTAAAAATATAGTGAAGAAAAAAGAATGAAAATATGGAAAAATAAAAGTAAAATATGGTCTTAGATCTCAGATAATGATAATGTTTTGATGGGCAATATATCAGTAAATTCACACAGGAGCAATGAATACAGAGACAAGTACCTGACTTCTAATTATTGAGCTTCATTCTTCCTAAACTTAATTTTCTTCACTTAAGCAATACACAATTTAGTATATAAAACGCAATGTACTACCAGAAGCTGGAATATAGAAGTGCTAAAAAGTGAGCTATGCCCACAGCCAAGCCAGGGAATGTACTGCGTCTCCAGCATCAGCATCATCCACAAGTTTATAAAGACAAGGGAGTCCTCTTGGCACAAAGAGCCAATCACTGATCTAATGCACAAGCGTGAGAACGTTGCCAGGGCCGGTGCTACTAGCATGCATGCTATTATGCTCCATTGAAAGGATATTAAGATTCTCTAAAGGTGATTTAAAGATAGATGCTATCTATCCTGATTATAAAGTGAAAGGAGTCATCTACATTACACACATGAATGACAGGCAGAGAGAGCAGGTCATTGCAGGAGGCACTGTGGCAATGTATGCCATTTCTTATAGGTGACAGAACTGAAGCACGTATTAGAGACAGCCCTTTCCCAGGGCCTTAGAAAAATGATTATAAATCTTGTGTTAGAACTGAAGCTCGGACTGGTTGATTCTTTAGAGTTGTAACAATGTGGTTGATGCCAATTTGCTTTTTAAAGTATCTATTTTGTTGTTTAAACAAAGCAATGCACTTACATGGCTAAAAAAGTAACAGTCCCCACCTCACTTCAATCCAGTTCAAATCTCAGAGCAATCCACTTTTACCTCTAACTTAACTTTTGGTCTGTCTAGTGTCTATCCTCATCCTCTAAATTACATATTTAGATAATTAGTTTTTATCAATTGTATAGATTACCTACTAATTCCAATTTTGGGAGAAAAATTTAGTTAATTTACTCCAATCTATTCCTCTTAAATTTATCTATTGGCCAATTTTAACACTTCATAGCTTTATTCCTTGTTCCACCAAACATACATAGTATTTCTTGACTCTACTCACCAGCTTTTATCCCTTTCCCCATTCTTCTGCACTTTTTTCATTTCAAGGTTGGTAAAATGTTCTATTATCACAATGAATTTTTATGCTTTTCCTATTAGTATATTTCCAAAATTTTTCTAAGGTCAAGAAAACCTGAAGTGCTTGTTAAATAGATCTCTAGGCCCTCATAATTGGTGAATCAGAATCTTAAGCACAGAAATCTGGATATCTAGATTTTTAGCAAACAATTTTTTTATGGTATCATTAATATACAGTTACATGAGCAACACTGTGGTTACTAGATTCCCCCATTATCAAGTCCCCAGCACATACCCCATTACAGTCACTGTCCATCACAGTAGTAAGATGCTATAGAATCACTACTTGTCTTCTCCATGCTATACTGCCTTCCCCGTGCCCCCCCTTACATTATGAGTGCTAATCGTAATGCCCCTTATTCCCCTTCTCCCTCCCTTCCCACCTCCCATCCCCCCAGTCCCTTTCCTTTTGGCAACTGTTAGTCCATTCTTGGGTTCTGTGAGTCTGCTGCTGTTTTGTTCCTTCAGTTTTTTCTTTGTTCTTATGCTTCACGGATGAGTGAAATCATTTGATACTTGTCTTTCTCCACCTGGCTTATTTCACTGAGCATAATAACCTCTAGCTCCATCTATGTTGTTGCAAATGGTAGGATTTGTTTTCTTCTTATGGCTGAATAATATTCCATTGTGTATATGTACCACCTCTTCTTTATCCATTCATCTTCCGATGAACACTCAGGTTGCTTCCATTTCTTGGCTATTGTAAATAGTGCTGCGATAAACATAGGGGTGCATCTGTCTTTTTGAGACTGGGAAACTGCATTCTTAGGGTAAATTCCTAGGAGTGGAATTCCTGGATCAAATGGTATTTCTATTTTTAGTTTTTTGAGGAACCTCCATACTGCTTTCCACAATGGTTGAACTAATTTACATTCCCACCAGCAGTGTAGGAAGGTTCCCCTTTCTCCGCATCCTTGCGAGCATTTGTTGTTCCTATTCTTTTCTATGTTGGCCATCCTAACTGGCGTGACAAACAACTTTTTTATTTTATTTTTTATTGAGGTATTATTGATATACACTCTTATGAAGGCTTCACATGAAAAACAATGTGGTTACTACATTCACTCATATTATCGAGTCCCCGCCCATACCCCAATGCAGTCACTGTCCATCAGTGTAGTAAGATGCCAGAGAGTCACTACTTGCCTTCTCTGTGCTACACTGTCTTCCCCATGATTGCCCCCACACCATGTGTGCCAATCATAATACCCCTCAATCCCCTTCTCCCTCTCTCCCACCCACCCTCCCCCACCCCTCCGGTAATCGCTAGTCCCTTCTTGGAGTCTGTGAGTCTGTTGCTGTTTTGTTCCTTCAGTTTATAAGCAAACAATTCTTACACTGAGGCAAATTTGAGAAGTATTGTCTATGTGTTGATTTTTGGCCAAATAGAATATCATAATTAATTTTTTTTCTTGTTTAGCTTCTATTTTGACTTGTGCTTTTAATTATCTTCCCTTCTTTGTCACTCATAATCATATCTATAGAATTATTCACATATCTCATGGATTCAGTAAAAACCATAGTACTCTCTCTTTACCCAAATAGCCCGCTTTGGAAATCTCCATCCTCCTGTTGCAGTCCAGGCTGGATGCTTTCTTAGCATCCTAAGACTCTGCTTCTTTGAGCTCCAGCTTAGATCTGCTTTCTGGATCCCATGCATTTATCTTTTTTGGTTTACTTGTTTTGCAGGAGCATATCTCCAACTTGAGTTCTATAAGAAGGTAAATTTCTGAAGTCATTAAATTTCTGAAACATCTTTCAGTCTTCACCCCAGATCAATGGTTGCCTGGGCAAATTCTAGGAGGAAAATTATTTCCTCTCAGAATTTTGAAGGCATTACTCCAGTCTTCCAGCATGCAGTGTTGCGGGTAAGTCAAAGACAGCTTGGTTCTCGCTCCTTTGCCGGACCTCCTCTCCCTCCCTCCCCTGCCCCAGAACTTTTAGGACCTTCTTTATAAGAGCTTCCGTCACAATAATGTGTCTGGGACTCAAACACTTAGGTCCTTAAATCAGTAGATTTCTATTTTACCTTTGAAAATTTCTTCTCCATTTTGTCTCTTCTTTCCTTTTGGAATTCATTTTAGTCAAATGTTGGACTTACAAGGTTCAAAATCTATGTCTCTTCTTTCTGTTTTTTTTTTTCTGTTTCTGACATTCGTAATGTATATACCCTGCTCTTACAGAACTTATATTCTAGTGGGGGCAGAGATTAGAAGTAATGAACATGAATATTTTTTTACTATATCAGGTACAATAAGTACCATAAAGGAAAACAAATCAAGGCAAGAAATGAGAGACAAGTGGAAAAGGATAATATTTTATATTGAAAGGTCAAGGAAGATCTGTCTGATAGATAACATTTCAGTACAGATCTGAATGAAGAAAGGAAGAGGGTCAAACAGACATCTGGGGAGGAACACTGCAGGCATAGCGAGCACAGAGGCACTGAGGCAAGCCTGTGCATGGCATGTCTGAGAAACAGCAAGGAGGCAGGGCGGCTGAAGCACAGGGACCAAAAGGAAGAGTGATATGTGACAAATTCAGAGAGAAAGCCCAGCGTTAGGTCATATAGGACCTTATATTCTATGGTAAATATTTAAAATTTAGAGTGAGATGGAAAGCCACAGGGGTTTTGAGCAGAGCCCAGACATGATGTGACTTACATGTTAAAAGGATCAAGGTGACTTCTGTGTGGAAAGCAGAGCACAGGGGGACAAGGGTGGGAGGAGGGTGACGAATCAGGAGGCTACTACAACTGATCAAATAACAGATGATGGCAACGTGGATAAAGCGGCAAGGGTAGAAGTGGAGAGAAGTAATGGTGTTTTGGATACATTTCAAAAGTGGAAGCAAAGGGAAAGAATAATGAACTAGAAGTAAAGTAAGGGTAAGAATGATTCCTAAATTATTGGCTATGGATGGGAAGATGGAAACATTAGGGGGGTATCAGGAGTTCTATTTTATACATGTTAACTTTGAGATACTTCTTAGCCATTTAAGTGGAAATACAGAGTACAGACATTCACTGGATGTGTAAATCTTGAGCTCAAGGAGAGATTAGGGCTAATGTTATAATTATGGGAAGCACAGATGGAATCTGAAGCTACGGGGCTAATGGGATCCCCTAGGGCAATAGATCTAGTGAGCAAACTCTGGCCCATCAGCCAAATCCAGCCTATGGCCTGTTTTTATATTTGTAAATAAAGCTTTGTGGGAACACAGGCATATCCATACTTTTACTCTCTGGCTGTTTTTGCACCAGAACAATAGTTAAATAGCTGTGATAGAGACCCTATGGCCTGCAAAGCCTAAACTTTTTACTACTAGCCCTGACAGAGAGCATTTCCCAATCCCTGCCCTGTAGTAAGAATAGAAAGAGAGGTGGGCTAACAACTGAGCCCGGAACATCTCCAAGAGTAGACTTCCAAAGTCTGAGAACCCAGCAGGGGAGACTGCTGAGGGAGAAGCCTCCACATTAAGGCAGACTGTTGTTCCAGAGGCAAAAAAGAAAAAAAAAAGTGTTACAAGGAAAAGAAAGTGATCAACTGTGAAAAGTACTGTTGAGAATTCCTGAGATGAGAACTTAAAATTGGTCATTACATTTGCAGAATGGAGGTCACACTGTGACAAAAGCAGTTTGGTAGAGCAGTAGTGACGAAAGCCTGACTAAAGTGTTCCTTGACAATTTGGTCTATATTTAAAAATAAGAGACTAGAAGAGCTGATGCACAGCATAGCCAGAAGCTTGCTGAAGGGCCAGCTTCCCATGCAGATGTGTGGGCAAGAAGCTAGCTCCTACACTGGGGGTCCCTAAATACCAGAATGCGAACTCTGCTGGGCAGCAACACCATCAGGGTGTCCTACCACCCTCCAAACGCTTCCTGCAGTTTCTATGAAAGGGTCCCTCAAGCCCCAGGCTTGCCTGGCAAATGTCTGTGTGCTGCTCCATGACAGAGCTGAGTCAGTCCCCGCTGGGCTGAGATCCACATCTCACTCTCACCCTCCTATCTGACATCAACTTGTCCCCAACCTCTTGTGAGGTTCTGCAAAGCAGTTCAGCTTCTTCCTAAACTGCAGCCCCCTCAGCACATGCACTTAAGCTGAGATTTCCTCCATGCTGCTTCAACAGTAACCATACCTCCATCTGGTTTTCATCGTTCAAAAATATTTTTGAAATTTCCAGCTCTAATGGCTCCTTCTCATTTGTTGTTTTAGGGTAATCCTTTTTTATTCACTTACTATCACTTTTATAGGATATTTATTAGGAAGGAGATAAGATAGACACTTGTAGTAATCCTGCCATCGTCTCTTATTTTTTTTTTAACTGAAGTATAGTTGATATGTAATATTATATTGGTGTCAAATAACTTGGTGTTTCACTTGGTCAAAAATCAGACTGCACTGTAAGCATAAACTAACAAATTCTATCAGGCCCATCAACAGACATTGGATATTGCCAAAGAGTGTCAAAACTTCCCCTTCAACCAGACTGAAATGATATTTTATTCTATCATTTGTAAGTTATATGTTTTTCTCTCGTAAGTTGTATCAGGATAAAAATTTATTACTTTTATTATTAGCAAGTAAGAAAACTGAATGGAATGTAAAACCTGTATCTGATTATATGTATATACACCAAATAACCAAATGTACATCAGGTACCAACATATTATTACATATTATTCCTAAAACCATTTATAGAGATTCTTATTGATAAGAAGATTTAGAAATGATGAAAAGGAAATAAATATGATTTTTCTATATTCACACAATAACTGTTACATTGTGCTAATTCATGCTCTATGATATAGTCCAACTTAAAAAAAAGGTTATAGGAACTCATCTATTTAAGACTCAAACACATATTTTGTGGATTATTCACAGAAAATTTTATTAAGTCCAAATATATGGCACATTCGATGGCAGATTTCAATTACTACTCAATGACACACTTAAAACTTAAAAAAGAAAGCCTGTAGTCATTTCAACATAAACATATGCTTACTATAAATAATAAAACAAATTCATTAAAGAACTGCATGATTCTCATACTAAAAGCAGCTTGAATTATCTACAGCACTGTTTCTCTAAGTGAACCTACTGTCTATCCCATAGTAACAAAAACCCAAACTATGAAAAGTATAGCTTCTCCTTATCCTTTGAGAAAAGTTGAAAAATCTGTAATAATGCATTTTTACATTATTACAAAATTATTAACATTATTGTTTAAATTATTAACAAAACAAACACAAACATGCAGACTTCGGAAGGAATACTTACATGCAGTGCTATGTCTCTGGTCCCATGTAAACAAGTCTAACTCCATTTTGATTTCACAATTAATTCAAAAGACTATAGCTCAGTACCCATTAAAACTCTGAGACCTAGGAATTCATAAACTGGGACATACTCAAAATATTCAATTTTATCCACATCCCATTGTTTTCACTATTCACAGAATCTAACGATACGAATTTTCATCTTATTTCTTAGAGTCGAAAGTGAAACTGAAAACATATATTAAGTATTTACCATGTGCCATGGTGGGACACTGATAATATAGCCAGGCCTACTATCCATGTGTTTTTACTATTAGTCTGGAACTGTTCCCTTGACACACTTGCTTCTGGAAGTTTCAGAAATCATCTCATCCAGCACTTCCCAAACTGAATTCATGAAGCTCTGGAATCACTAAGATGCTAGCAAATGTTCTGAGAAATAAGGGCTTTGGGGTTCAAAAGTTTGGGACAAGCTACTTTACATCAGAATTTCCCAGGACTTTGATATGCATATTGTGACTCTCTAAGGTGATAAACTGGGAAATGCTCTCCTAGTTTATTAACCATAAAGCCCTTTGTTTAAAGGAAACCTAATATACATGGGAAGCATGTGCTCAACTATGCAGTTTGGAAATGACCATCTAGTCCAATCTCCTCCATTCATGGTTTATTCAAATAAGGTACAGTGAGGTTAAATGACTCACTCAAGGGCAAACAGAAAGCTAACCCAGGACCGGGCTAGCACCAAGGAAGCCTGATGGTTCCCACCACAACACTCTTTCCCCTCTATCATCCTGTTTCCATTTCAATACTGTTTCTACAAATCAACACGACATTAAGAGGTAAAAAAGTGTTACATCTATCATTTATTCTGATTCTTAAGAATAAATGTAAAGAGAAACCATTCACAGAAATTAAACTCAAAAATGGTTTATCTCCTACTGCATTAGTATTTCAGAGGCTTGGATATACTTGGAAATGTGGGAAATGATTCCACATAATAATGCTGAAGAACACTTTTCAGCCAAGTAGTGCTATACTCATGTTTCACATTGAAGTGAGACAGAACTGCACCATGGTACTGAATATTGACACCACCAGAGTTAAATATACCCAATTTGTGACAATCTTTATGAAGAGCAATTGGTTCACTGTTTTCCCCTTACCCACTACTACTAAAGAGGCTTCCTTTCAGTTTGTCCTACCCCTTCCAGGCAGTAGTAAATAGTCCTGGGGCACGCATGCCATCTGGTGTTCAGCTCGGGAATTGTTTAACCCAACATACCTTCCGTTTCAGATTTCCCTATCTGGCCCCTCCCCCAAACCACACCCCTTTCTTCCAATTTTTGCCTTCACCTCAGTAAAACCTTCTTTCTTCTGTATTTATCCCAACTGAGTGAAAAAAATATTTTACTTGTAGCATTCTAGTTACAGAAAAATCTTGAGTCTTAAATACATTTGTATCTAAAGAAACAAACCACACTGAGAGGCCAAATTAGCCTTAGAAATGCCTGAATAGAGACCCCACCCCAGTAGAGAACCTTAGCTATTATTCACGCAGTGCCTTCAGGGAATATCAGCACTAAAAAAGATCAGTGTTAGGTGATCTGCTTCACTTTACGTCTAAAGAAACTGGCCTTATATGAAATGAAGCAATCACTGGCCCCATAGCACTGTGAGAGCTAACCACCGCAGGGCCAGGATCAAGGCTTAGGCCTCCCCTCTTCAAAGCCTCAGCGCTGTTACGGCATATGCTCCAGGATCCTCAAGACTGATTTTCTCAGCCAACATTCAAGTAAAATATTTTTCAGTGTTTTACATTTTCCTTAATTATATTAATATTGTGACTCTCTTGAGGGCAGGGCCCATAACTAGAATCTCCTCAGTGCCACCTCTAACAATGTCTAGTACTTCAAAAATATTTGATGACATTGTTATCCATTATTAATTACTGTGCTTATTGCAAATCTAGAATACTCTTACCATATTATGCATTAGACAAGCTTTTATCTTCTTAAAAACCTAACTGCCATTTTATAACGCTGTTTCTATTGCAAACTGTTCCCCAAATCATCACATTTTTAACCTGGAACACATTCCATTCAGAGATTTGGGACTTCTTGTAAATAGTTCCTCTCCCCCTGATCAGTCTTAACCAAACAAGGATGGGAAAGAATATGCAACATAGAGGGGGAAAAGCAACAAATTTTGAAGAAAATGGGAATTTGTGTTATCAGCTGCATTATAATCACAGGACTATGCAAATTCAGTTTTGTCTCCCATACTCCTCAGCCCTACCCTCAAGTAGGATACATGCAAACATTTTATAAATTACAGGTATCAATGATTACAGATACTATTAAAAATAGTAATTTATAGTCTGGACCCTGTGACTAAGGATTTTACATACACCCTTACCATGTAATTCTTACAGCGCTATTCTACAGATGAGAAAAACCAAGGCTTATTAGCAAGTTAAGAAACTCGTCTGTGGTCACAGAGCTAATAAGAGCTTAAGAGCCCAGGATTCCAGCTTAGATATGAAAGCCTCCAGAGCTGGTGCTCCTAACAGGTGGGCGATAAGGCAAAGCCTGCTTTTACAGAAAAAAACAGTACTATCCCCCTTAGGGCTCTGAAATCATTGAGTCACGACGGCAACTCGAGAGCAAAGAAAAATGAAAACAGCGGACACCTGGATCTTTTCCTGCCTAAACTGGCCAGTTGGTTGTCCCACAAGTCGCTTGCTCAATTTGGGGAGCGGAGGGGGCTACCCTGGAGCCCACGGGGCTCTTGATCGGCGATCACATTCAAGGTGCAAACTTGTGAGTCTAAATTCATGTTCCTGGGGGATCCTTCCTCAGGGTCCCCCATCCGGCCCGCGAACAGGGAAATCGCCTAACCAGACTTCCGCAGCTCCGCCGGCCTCTGCAGCCGCTGGCAGCCCGCACGGGGAGGAGCCCCGTCACGCCCCCTGAGCGCGCGCGGGCGGGCTCCGTGCCTGACTTCCCAAGGCAGTTACGCGGAGCAGCCCGGCGGCCGGGGCCTGAGGCGGAGGGGCCGCGACGGGGAGGCCACGCACGCCCCACCCGCCGCTCTGCGCCTCTGCGCCCCGCGTCTGGGGATTGGCCCGCCGCCCCTCGCGGGCAGCGCCTGTCTCCGCGCGGGACCCGCAAGAGGGAAGGGGCCTGCGCCGCGCGGCCGCCGCCCCGGGGCCGAAGGAGGAAGGTCCCTCCCCTAGCCGCCTTGGCCACGCAGCGCCGCAGGGCCCCCGCGAGCTACTTACTGAAGAAGAGGCGGTAACCGGGCGAGTGCTGCTGGCCGCGCTCCTCCGTGCGGTACAGGGTCATGGTGCGGCGCGGCCCGGGCCCTACGCTCGCTCCCCACGGCAGGCGCCCGGCTACGGAGGCGCCCGCGCACCAGCCCCGGCTGGAGCGCAGCAGCGGCAGCAGGGCGCGCATGGCGGTCCGATCTGCGCGGGGCGGTGCTCGGGGCGCGGGCCTGTCGCGCTCCGGCGCCCCCTACCGCCCGGAGCCGTCGCTCCCGCGCGGCTCGTGTCTGGATCTCCGCCCCCGCTAGACCTGCCCTGGAGGCTGATGGGGAGATCCGAGCGCCCCGCCAAGGGCCACTGAAGGCGCACCGAACCCAGGTGCAAAGATGAGCAAGACAAGGTCCACCACCCCTGAGGAGCTCGTTGTCACTTACGCATACATGCAGTCATTCTTTCACTCACCCAGTTAATATTGACTCTCATTTTTTCCTATAATATGAAAATATTGAGTTAATATTAATATATGGGCCAGGCACTCCTCTCTCCTGTCCAGTGGAAGAGACAAGCAGGCACACACACAAAAACATTATCATATAATCATCAGACCTTTTAAGGACTTGACCTTGACACTGGCTTATAGAACAAAAAAAATGTTAAGTGATCCTCAAATGCCATCTCCTCCATGAAGCCCATTCCTATTTATCCCAAGAAGGGGTGATTTACCCTTTTTCTCTTCTCACATTTTCACTTACACATATCCACTTTGTACTACTTCTGTATGTTTGTGAAGCTGTCACCCTGACCAGACCACTGGATTGTTAATTTAGGATTTAAGATTTGGTATCCTTGAAAGATATAGTGCCATGACTTACATATAATAATGGCTCCTTTATTGTTGAGTTAAATTGCTCCTAGAATACCCTACCAAATCTTTCTCCTTACCTATGAAATTCTGGTTATCAACTTTCCAGAAAAATTTATGGAAACAGTTTTCCAAAGGCACTATCTCCATTTGGTCATATTCTTCCATCAGCTCAGTCCAGATGGGCTTTCTCCACCTTCTCAAGGCCATCGGTGACCTCCTTGTCAAATATGAAGGTCGATTCTCACAAAAATCAGAGTAAGAGAATCCAAAAGAAAGGAATAAATAATATTTTTAATATTAAAAATTAAACATCTTTAAAAAGTCAAATAGTTCAGTTATTCAGACTATAAACTGAAAGTAAGAGTAGCAATTTTGCAGAAATAGTAACAATATTTTTTACAAAAAAGTGCACTTATGACCTCTGCAGAGACTAAATGATATGGCTTTAAATACAAAAGGTCTTTTTAAAAAAAATAACCTCTTGAAAGTAAAAATTGGCTTATATATGAAATGTTAATAAGCACAATAATACATAAATTCATGAAAAATATAATTCTAAATTAAAATCTTGGCTTTTATAAGATAAACATCTTTATGTAGATTATGTTAACTTATTTACAGTGATTAAGTCATGATAACAGATCTGATGTTAGTCTAAACTAGTTTACTTCTACTCCATGGCTACAGCTACATCCTCTGTGATTAGACTAAACTATAAGGAAGACTCTCCCATAAAAGGGGAGAATATTTATCTTGTGCATATATCATAGTGGCTGTATAATTTTAGTGCTTCCTTCTGTAGAAGAAAAGCTTAACTGAATTAAACTTTGAAGTTCAGGAGTTCTGAAAAGACAAAGTTCTATTGAGATAAAGTTATGGGTTAATTTTTAATGATCTATGGACTCTTAGAATATGATCAAACATTCCAGGTGTCTAATTTTTAGACTTTTTATTGCTTCATGGCATTAAAAACAACAGCTTTCTTTAGAAAATGGTGAAGAGAAGAATTTTCTCCAGAGAATTGTTTCTCAAATTAACACCATTCTCAACACTTGTAATTATCCATTGGGAAAACTCAGTATGTAGTTCTGAGAACCCCCTTGCCGATAGCTTGCCTTAACTCAGGCAACTTACCTTATTGGTAACTGCCAACAAGTTATGTGCATCCAGATTTGAAGAAACCAATAAAAATATTAAGGATTTTTAGGTAACAAAATGTTTACTTAAAATGAAATATTGACACTTACTTGTTATTTAGTAAATTACATTGTTATATATTACCAAGTTTATCATGCATTCAGGAAAGGAAACAAGTTTATTAAATAAGTTTTCATTTATTAATCACTTAAATCTCTATCTTTCATTCCCTACAATTTACTGAAATATTTGAGAATCAGAATTAAGAGTATGTAATATCAATGATAAGTAATAATAGGTAAATCAATTTAGGTTCTTTAAATTTTTTAAATATGAATTTATGAGGGTAATATTTATTACATAATATTTAATTATTTCAAATTTAGACATTGGGCTTTCATCATTGACATCTCCTGTTACCATCAGGTAGCAAGTTTAACTCTTGATTCCAGGAGTTTGTAAGTTGAAAAGTAAAGATAAATACATGAAACCATTAAATAACATTTCCAGAGTTTACAAAATGCAAACTACCGGAGATTCTTGAATAGGAAACTGATTTTATAAACTGATGATTTAGGAAAACTGATTTATATAAATAATATATAGGAGGGCCCAGAATAGGAAATAAAAGCCAAAATGTCCAGATATTGACAGTAATTCACATATCAGTTGATAAGGACCCAGACATTAGTCCTAGCAGTGGAAACAGAAAGGAACGTTGGATTTGACAAAACTTAAAAAATTTGATGTCTGATTGGAAGTGGTGGAATGGTGAATGGAAGAGTAAAGAAAATCATTCATTCAGTTTTCTATACAGAATACCCAAGAGGTGTTATTCTCAGATAGAAGGAAATAAAAATGGAAGATTAACTTTGGAAATAAGACCATAAAATTTCCTTGGTACATGTTGAGTTTGAAACAATGCAGAGAGCCCCCTTGAAGATGAAAATATTTTCACCAGTTGGCTTCTCTGAGAAACAGACTGAGATCAAGTTTAGCATGTGTGCTGTTTATGAGGATGCACCCCTGAGACTGGTATATGGAAGCAAAGGTCAGAAAGCAAGATTGGGTAGAGGGAGGAGTGGGGCTGTGATGCAGGCCTAGCAGCAGCCTCAGCTGGCCCCACCGACCCAATGCTCTACAGCTTGAATGGCCTGTTAGAGTTGTCCAGCATAGGACCGGAATTGCTGGTCCTTTAAAACCCCAATGATTGGATATGGGCTTCCCTGGAAAGAGGCATGACTTGGACAAAGCAGCTGAGGCCATCCCTGAAGAGGCTGACAGCTACAGCAAAAAGTCATTCATTAAAAATGGGCACATGCCAGTCACTCCCACAACTATGAAACTGCGGTAGAGTGAGGAGATGGAGCTAGAGAAATGTTAGACAATTAGTGAATCCCAGTTCTGCTTCTGCTTTTAACAGTGGTAAGCGTAACACAAAATCCTCTATGGTTATCCTTGTCATTTTCTGAAATGCTGGATTGCCCTAATAAGATATAAAAGAATTTTAGAATTATGGAGTAGTTTATGTGTTAATTTTTATAGCAAATATCTCTAAAATGAATTATTATTCTTTCCTATAACATGATAAATAAGCAAATTAAAAAATTTGTTAATTACCATTGCTCATGTTTGCTAGCCATTAGCTAACCTGGTTGGGGGTGGTGGTGGGCATGAAATACAGCAGTATTCAATAAAATAATGAGACTTTAAAAGCAATCTTGAACATTTCCTAATTTTTCTGTTTAGGGACACATAGACTGATATTTCATTTGCCTTTTGAATACTTTATCCAAACAGGCAACTTTAAAACATTTTCATGTTACCGAACCTTTAAAGTATTTGTCATATAGTCACAAAAATGTTACAAAATGTTTCTAAATGTTATCTAGAGTTCATGCCACTATTTGTCAACTTTTTTTCCTTTTAAATACATGTTGAAGTGTTGTATCATCCTTCATTTAAATACTATTATTCTACAGTACAACAAAACAATAAGAGCTTTGCTAACTTTAGATTTTGAAATTTTATGCTGTAGTGGATTTACCTTTCTTACTAAAAGCAATGATACTTCAAGAGAATAAGACAAGCCACAGACTGGGAGAAAATATTTGCAAAAGACCTATTTGATAAAAGACTATCAAAATAGATGAGGAACTCTTAAAAATAAAAAATGACAAAACAAACAACCTGATTTGAAAATGGGTGAAAGAATAAAAAATAGTGAGATAGACTGCAATACAATTGAATAAGTTTGTGAGCAACAGAGCCTGCCATTGTCCCCCAGTATCAGTACTCCCCTTAATCTTATTGCAAAACAATTTTTGGCTGCCCAAATAAAAACTGAATATTTTTTATTTCAGTAGTTTACCATCTCCCATGTGATGGGTGTGGCCATGTAATTATAAAGTCCACCAATGGGACATCTAGAATTTCCTTAAGAAAATGTTGTATATATGCACAATGGAATATTATTTAGCCATGAGAAAGAAGGAAATCTTGTCATTTGTGACAACATGGATGGACCTTGAAGGCATTATGCTAAGTGAAATAAATGGAAGACAAATATTGTATGATGTCACATATATGGAATATTTAAAAAAAATAGCCAAGTTCAAAGAAACAATAGAATGGTGGGTGCCAGGGGCTGGGGAATGGGGAAAATGAGGAGATGTTGATCAAAGTGTACAAACATCCAATTAAAAGATAAATAAGTTCTAGGGATATGAGGCAAGGCATGGTGACTACAATTAACAATTCTGTTCCATATATTTGAAAATTGCTAAAAGAATAGATCTCACATGTTTCCCACCCCAAGAAAAGAGGTAATTATGTCAGGTGACGGAGGTGTTAACTAATCTTATCATGGTAATCATTTCACAATAGACATGTGTATCAGATCATCACACTGTATACCTTAAACACTGGTATATGTCAATTGTATCTCAATAAAATGGGATGAGAGGAAGGAGGCAGTTATGGAATTGCAAATAAAAACAACAATGAGATATAACTACATGCCTATTAGAATGGCTAAAATCCAAAGGACTGACAACACCAAATGCTTTGAGCATGTGAAGCAACAGTAACTCTCATTAATTGCTGATGGGAATGGAAATGGTACAGCAACTTTGGAAGACTGTTTGACAGTTTCTTATAAAACTTAACATACTCTAATTATACAATCCAGCAATCATGCCTTGGCATTTACCAAAACAAACTGAAAAGTTATGTCCACACAAAAACCTGCACATGGATGTTTATATCAGCTTTACTCCAAGTTGCCAAAACTAGGAAGTAACCAAGATGTTCTTTATTCAGTAGGTAAGTGGGTAAATAAACTGTGGTATTCAGATGATGGAATATCATTCAGTGCTAAAAAGGAAATGAGCCATCAAGCTGTGAAAAGACATGCAGAAACTTTAAATACGTATTACTAAGTGAAAGAAGCCCATCTGATATGAATTCTGGAAAAGACAAAACTATGGAGAGAATAAAGAGATTAGTGGTTTCCATAGGTTGGAGTTGGGGGAGGGATGAATAGGCAGAGCACAGAGGATTTTTAGGGCACTGGAAATTCTCTGTATGACACTATAATGATGGTTACATGTCATTATACATTTGTCAAGACCAATAGAATGTAAAACAGCAAGAATGAACCCTAATGTAAACTAAGGAATTTAGGTGATGGTGATGTACCAGTGTAGGTTCGATTGTAACACGAATTCTTGATTGAGGAATACTGATCGTAAGGGGAAACTGCATGTGTGGGGTAAAGCATTTAAGGGAAGCCTCTGTAACTTCTGCTTAGTTTTGCTGTGAACCTAAAACTGCTCTAAAGAATAAAGCTGATAAAATGTAAGTGATTCCTAGAGACATAACATCTCAAAAACTTTTGAAACTATATCTAAATTAGAAAATATTATCACTCCTTCTCTTTTAACTGTATTTTCCACTCTCCTCTGAAAATTGTGCCTGTAAGAGTGTCTTAGTACATTTAGATCCTGTATTTATAACATTTACTCTTAACTTGAACTGCTGTTGCTTTAGCAAAGGCCATACCATGCTACTTTTACAGCTACTAGTCTGCAAAATCATTAATCATTGTATAAGCAGAAGTAGGTTCCCCTGTGGGCATACCATGGACAGTTTCACTCTTTAGGAGGTTCTAGCATATTCTTCTTTATTATTATTGAGAAAATTCTGTATCCTTTTATTTTAATCAAATGTCCCATCTAATTATTTTATTTTACAAAATTTTACCCACCTTCTTCACCACCCCCAGCTCCAGTAACTGCATGAAAAAGCTTAAACTCTCAGAGGTCCTTTTTTGAAGAGCTACTGATCACCTAATTTGAAAAATAAAAATTCTTTTTCACATGTGCAGCTATTAAAGAGCAACTAGTTTTAGCCCCCACTTTGAAGGTTTCTTAATACAGACAGAGTAAGTTTCTGAGTAAGGCAATAGTCCACTGGTTACCATTTCTCTCTTCATATTTCACAGATCTCATGTATATACCTGCCAGATCCATACTTGTATGATTATTCAGCAGGATGTTTTTGTAAAAATTCTTGAAAAGATTGTTGAACTCAAATATCAGGACATAGCTCTGCATACTTTGAAGAAGAGATTTCCAGGTTTCCAATGGCCTGACACCTCAAACCACCTACATATAGTAAGTAAATGGGTCTTTGCAACCACAATCTTGGTGGCCAAGTCTTCAGGATGCCTAATAGCAAATAGTGAATTTTGTTTTCTGAAATGACACTGTTTCAAAGTTCTTTTCCTAAATTTCCACTGCTAGGAGAGTCCAAGAGAACAGAATTTGTTTTAAAGCAATTTTTAAGCGGTTACTTGGAAGAAGGCACTGTGGGATGTCAACACCACAGCTGCTGATGCATCCGAACAGGACAGGACGTCAGAGGAGGCCAGGGGCAGGGCTGAAGAGAGCAGATTTGGGGGCCCATGTGTTTGTGTAAGTCTGTTTCTAAAGCCCCAAAGCCTTAAAAACAAAATCCCAAGTGCCAAAATGCCTTGTACTACCATAAAGTGGCCAAAGGACAAATATCGAGGTGACTGCTTAAATAATTGGCAGCCATCAGGAGGGAGGGACCAGGAAACTCGGTCATTGGATTTTATCGTGTAATGTTTATTCTGTTTGGGAGACTAGTAGAAGATTTGGAGAGAATTGTGAAAAGATCAGAAGCCGGTCTGGCTGGAAAATCTGAAGGATAAATAGTTGGGGAAGGAGAGGGACTTTGTGAAAAGAACAGATTTAAAACTGATTTTAGAGAAGTTTTGCAGTATGTGCTGAACTGTCTCTCCTTCCTAAGACTTCCTTTGAAGGCTACAGGGACACCTATGTTACTCATGAATGTTTTTGAAGTTAGACTTGCGTTTTAAGGAAGATGCAATATACTGACACTGGCCTCCATGCAGTTCAGAAATTGAGAGTTACATATGTATTCAAACAGGTACACTTATACTATATCATAGAATACAGATATGCATTGAATTTTAAGGGTAAAACATGAATCATCAGAGAAATTTCAAGAGTCTGGGACTACGTTTTGGGGCACATGTTCCCAAAGGAGCAGTACGGCCCCAAGGAAGCACTTTTTAAATTATCAGGGTGTTTCCTGATGTCACAATGATTAAGGAGCATCACTGCCACATAGTGTGCAGGGGCCATGGATGTCGTAGGTCCCACAACACTTATGATAGCCCTACACAGGGAAGTGTTGTCCTGCGTCCTTCATTGCTCTTAAATGTCCCATCAGACATTTCCGTAGGTGCAAAACCTGTTTTTTAAAACATTATCTCAGCCTGAAAACTAATGACATTTTGTATATAACTCAAAGTATTTTTGCAGTTTTGATATGCTTCTAGCATTTGAGTCTTTAATACAACACACTATCATTCTGCACTTACAGCTCTTAATTCTTGGTGATTCTAATATGAATGTAAACATATGATTAATTCATGTCTTGAGTATTGCTACCTGAGCATTTACATATTGAAATATGAATAATTTTTTTACAACTTAATTGTCTTTCATGCCTTTTTATATGATACTTAGCCATTACATTGGTCTTTGAAAATTATCAATGCAATAGGTTTTATTATCTGTCAATTTTATTTTAAGAGAATAAAGATGCTGTTAGAAAAATTTCTTATTAAAAAGGAAGTTTATCCATTCACCCGTTAATAGACATTTGGCTATTCCAAGTAATCTTGCTATAAACATTCATATGTAAGGTTCTGTGTAGGCATGTTTTTATTTCTCCTGGATCATATGGCAAGCCTATGTTTAACTTTTTGAGGAACCCCCCCCAACTGTTTTCCACAACAACTGCACCACTTTACATTCCACCAGCAATGTACAAGCGTCCCTATTTCTCCACATCCTTGTCAATACCTGTTATTGTCTCTTTTTAAAAATAACCTTCAGATTGGATTAAAGATGGCGGCATGAGAGGTGAGACAGAGGCTTCCTCCTAAAACCTCATATAATATGAAAATAAAGCTACTACAACTACTCTTGAAAGAGCAATGGGAAAGAGGATGGCAACAAACTGCATACACCTGGAGACAAGAGCAGCCCTCACAGAAAAGGGTAAAGTACTAAAGCTGTGGTCCTGCGGGATCCAAGCACTTCCTCCACCCCAGCTCACCTGCAGGAGGAACAGGAACAGAGCAGGGAGGGAGTGGAGATGTGGGACTGCTGAATACCTAACTCTGGAGATCTGCTCTGGGAGCACAAAACTACATTTCATGGTGCTTGCATGAAACTTTTGTAATTAGGGGGTTGGAAAGCTAACAGGCAGAATTCCTGGAGAGACTATGATTCCAGCTGCTGATGAAAGCAGGGATCCATACCCAGCTGCTCAGGGACAAAAGAAAGGCAGGCAGTCTGAGACACTTCCTAACAAAGAAGCCCTTAGCAAGAGGGCTGCTAAAGGGGCAAGGATTGCACAGAGCTTACTGCTCAGGAGAAAGGACAGGCAGACAAAATTTTCTGGGTGCACTCTGCCCAGCAGGTTGGGAGCTTTCACGATCTTCAGGTGCTCCAGCTCCCTGGCTGCCTACACAGCTCCAAGAACCCCTTCTGTGACAGGCAGACTAGTGCGCCTTTCTTCTGGCCAGCCCCACCAGGATTGCAAACCGGGAAATCCTTCCCTGGTGTTAGGACAGCCAGAGGGAAGATCTGTCTACAGCAACTACAAACGCAAAGCACAGACGCTTATACTTGTGTGCTCAGCTCACTGGTTCAGGCAGTGGAGACAGGCATAGCAGCCAGGAAACAGGAAACAGCCCTTTCCTCCCTGGAGGCACCAATACCACTCCCCTACAATCCCCGCATTGCTTCAGGGGCTGAGCAGCTCCAGAGAGTAGAGCTTCTGGGCACTAGAGGGCGCCATATACAAATATGAAACGGCAAAGGAACCTGGTTCCGAGTAAAATTATGAATACAACTCCTGAGAAAGATTTAAATGATATGGACCTTATGACTCTCCCTGAAAGGGAGTTCCAAATAAAAATCATTAACATGCTCATGGAGGTACGGAAAGATATTCAAGAACACAGGAATGAATTCCAGTTGGAGATCCAATCATTGAAGCACACAAAGGGCGGTATTAAAAGCAGATTGGATACGGTAGAGGAGACAACAAATGAAATAGAAACTAGAGAAAAGGAATACAAAGAAGCTGAGGCACTGAGAGAAAAAAGGATCTCGAAGAATGAAAGAATATTGAGAGAACTGTGTGACCAATCCAAACGGAACAATATTCTCATTATAGGGGTACCAGAAGAAGAAGAGAGAGAAAAAGGGATAGAAAGTGTCTTTAAGGAGGTGATTGCTGAAAACTTCCCCAATCTGGGGAAGGAGATATTCTCTCAGGCCATGGAGGTGCGCAGATCTCCCAGCACAAGGGACCCAAGGAAGACAACAGCAAGACATATAGTAATTAAAATGGCAAAGATCAAGGATAAGGACAGACTATTAAAAGCAGCCAGAGAGAGATATAAGATCACATACAAAGGAAAACCCATCAGGCTATCATCAGACTTCTCAGCAGAAACCTTACAGGCCAGAAGGGAGTGGCATGATATATTTAATGCAGTGAAGCAGAAGGGCCTTGAACCAAGATTACTTTATCTGGCAAGATTATCATTTAAATTTGAAGGAGGGATTAAACAATTTCCAGATAAGCAAAAGCTGAGAGAATTTACCTCCCACAAACCATCTCTACAGGTTATTTTGGAGGGACTGCTATAGATGGAAGTGTTCCTAAGGTTTAATAGCTGTCACCAGAGGTAATAAAACGACAGTAAATAAAGTAGAACACCTAATTACTAAGCAAATGCAAAATTAAATTAACTATCCCAAAGTCAATCAAGGGATAGAAAAGCAGTACAGAATATGATACCTAATATATAAAGAATGGAGTAGAAAGAAAAAGGAGGAAGGAAACAAACAAACAAAAAAACAACCTTTAGATTGTGTTTGTAACAGCATATTAAGTGAATTGTTAGACTTTTAGATAGTAGGGAAGTTAACCTTGAACCTTTGTTAACCACGAATCTGAAGCCTGCAATGCCAATAAGTACATACCTATACATAATCACCGTAAATGTAAATGGACTGAATGCACCAGTCAAAAGACATAGAGTCACTGAATGGATAAAAAAATAAGACCCATCTATATGCTGCCTTCAAGAGACTCACTTTAAACCCAAAGACATACACAGACTAAAAGTGAAGGGATGGAAAAAGATATTTCATGCAAACAACAAGGAGAAAAAACCAGGTGCTGCAGTACTTGTATCAGACAAAATAGACTTCAAAACGAAGAAAGTAGCAAGAGATAAAGAAGGACATTACATAATGATAAAGGGGTCAGTCCAACAAGAAGATATAACCATTATAAATATACATGCACCCAACACAGGAGCGCCAGCATATGTGAAACAAATACTAACAGAATTAAAGGAGGAAATAGACACCAGTGCATTCATTTTAGGAGACTTCAACACACCACTCACTCCAAAGGACAGATCAACCAGACAGAGAATAAGTAAAGACACAGAGGCACTGAACAACACACTAGAACAGATGGACCTAACAGACATCTACAGAACTCTACACCCAAAAGCAGCAGGATACACATTTTTCTCAGGCGCACATGGAACATTTTCCAGAATAGACCACAAACTAGGCCACAAAAAGAACCTCAGTAAAGTCAAAAATATTGAAATTCTACCAGCCAACTTCTCAGATCACAAAGGTATAAAACTAGAAATAAATTTTAGAAAGAAATCAAAAAAAGCTCACAAATATATGGACACTTAACAACATTCTCCTAACTAATCAATGGGTTAACGAGCAAATCAAAACAGAAATGAAAGAATATATGGAGACTAATGATAACAAGAACACAAAGCCACAACTTCTGTGGGACGCAGCAAAGGCAGTTCTAAGAGGAAAGTATATTGCAATCCAAGCCTATTTAAAGAAGGAAGAACATTTCCAAATGAATAGTCTAAAGACACAATTACTGAAACAGGAAAAAGAAGAACAAATGAGGCCAAAGTCACCAGAAGGAGGGACATAATAAAGATCAGAGAAGAAATAAATAAAATTGAGAAGAGTAAAACAATAGAAAAAAATCAATAAAACCAAGAGCTGGTTCTTTGAAAAAATAAACAAAACAGATAAATCCCTAGTCAGGCTTATTAAGAGAAAAAGAGAATCTACACACATAAACAGAATCTGAAATGAGAAAAGAAAAATCAGGACGGACCACAGAAATACAAAGAATTATAAGAGAATATTATGAAAATCTATGTGCTCACAAGCTGGAAAACATAGAAGAAATGGACAACTTCTTAGAAAAATACAACCTTCCAAGACTGACCAAGCAAGAAACAGAAAAACTAAACAGACCAATCACCAGCAACGAAATTGAAGTGGTAATCAAAAAACTACCCAAGAACAAAACCCCCGGACCTGATGGATTCCCCTCTGAATTCTACCAGACATATAGAAAAGAAATAACACCCATTTTCCTTAAAGTTTTCCAAAAAATAGAAGAAGAGGGAGTACTTCCAAACTCATACTATGAAGCCAGCATCACTCTAATACCAAAACCTGGCAAAGACCTCACCAAGAAAGAAAATTACAGACCAATATCCCTGATGAACATAGATGCAAAAATACTCAACAAAATATTAGCAAACCGAATTCAAAAATACATCAAGAGGATCATACACCATGATAAGTGGGATTCATCCCAGGGATGCCAGGATGGTACAACATTCAAAATCCATCAACATCATCCACCACATCAACAAAAAGAAGAACAAAAACCACATGATCATCTCCATAGATGCTGAAAAAGCATTTGACAAAATTCAGCATCCATTCATGATTAAAACTCTCAACAAAATGGGTATAGAGGGCAAGTACCTCAACATCATAAAGGCCATATATGACAAGCCCACAGCTAAAATCATACTTAATGGCGAGACGCTGAAAAGCTTTTCATCTAAGATCAAGAAAAGACAGGGATGCCCACTCTCCCCACTGTTATTCAACATAGTACTGGAGGCCCTAGCCACGGCAATCAGACAAACAAAGACATACAAGGCATCCAGACTGTAAAGAAGAAGTCAAATTGTCACTATTTGCAGATGACATGATACTGTACATAAAAAACCCTAAAGACTCCACTCCAAAACTACTAGAACTAATATCTGAATTCAGCAAAGTTGCAGGATACAAAATTAACACACAGAAATCTGTTGCCTTCCTATATGTTAAAGATGAACTAACAGAAAGAGAAATCAGAAAAACAATTGCATTCACAATTGCATCAAAAAGAATAAAATACCTAGGAATAAACCTAACGAAGGAAGTGAAAGACCTGTACTCTGAAAACTACAAGACACTCCTAAGAGAAATTAAAGAGGACACTAACAAATGGAAATGCATCCCATGCTCTTGGCTAGGAAGAATAAATATTGTCAAAATGGCTATACTACCTAAAGCAATCTACAGATTTAACGCAATCCCTATCAAACTACCAACAACTTTCTTCAAAGGACTGGAACAAATAATTCTAAAATTCATATGGAACCACAAAAGACCCCAAATAGCCAAAGCAATCCTGAGAAGGAGGAATAAAATGGGGAATTACACTCTCTGACTTCAAGCTCTACTACAAAGCTGCAGTAATCAAGACAATTTGGTTTTGGCACAAAAACAGACCCACAGACCAATGGAACAGAATTGAAAATCCAAACATTAACCCAAACATATACAGTCAATTAATATTTGATAAAGGAGCCTTGGATATACAATGGGGAGATGACTGCCACTTCAGCAGCTGGTGTTGGAAAAACTGGACAGCTACATGTAAGAGAATGAAACTGGACTACTGTCTAGCCCCATACACAAAGGTAAACTCAAGGTGGATCAAATACCTGAATGTAAGTCATGAAAGCATAAAACTCTTAGAAAAAAACATAGGCAAAAATCTCTTAGACATAAACATGAGCGACTTCTTCATGAACATATCTCCCGGGCATGGGAAAAAAAAGCAAAAATGAACAAGTGGGAGTATATCAAGCTGAAAATCTTCTGTACAGCAAAGGACACCATCAGTAGAACAAAAAACATCCTACAGCATGGGAGAATATATTCATAAATGACGTATCTGATAAGGGGTTGACATCCAAAATATATAAAGAACTCATGCACCTTAACAAACTAAAAGCAAATAATCCGATTAAGAAATGGGCAGAGGACATGAATAGACACCTCTCTAAAGAAGAAATTCAGATGGCCAACAGGCACATGAAAAGATGCTCCACATCGCTAATCATTAGAGAAATGCAGATTTAAACCACAACGAGATATCACCTCACACCAGTGAGGATGGCCAACATCCAAAACACAAACAACAACAATTGTTGGCGAGGATGTGGAGAAAAGGGAACCATCCTACACTGCTGGTGGGATTGCAAATTAGTTCAACCATTGTGGAAAGCAGTATGGAGGTTCCTCAAAAAACTCAAAATAGAAATACCATTTGACCCAGGAATTCCACTCCTAGGAATTTACCCTAAGAATGCAGCAGCCCAGTTTGAAAAAGACAGATGCACCCCTATGTTTATCGCAGCACTATTTACAATAGCCAAGAAATGGAAGCAACCTAAGTGTCCATCAGTAGATGAATGGATAAAGAAGATGTGGTACATATACACAATGGAATATTATTCAGCCATTAGAAGAAAACAAATCCTACCATTTGCAACAACATGGATGGAGCTAGAGGGTATTATGTTCAGTGTAATAAGCCAAGCCAAAAAAGACAAGTATCAAATGATTTCACTCATATGTGGAGTATAAGAACAAAGAAAAAAAACTGAAGGAATAAAATAGCAGCAGACTCACAGAACCCAAGAACCGACTAATAGTTACCAAAGGGAAAGGGACTGGGGAAGATGGGTGGGAAGGTAGGGTTAAGAGGGAAAAAGGGGCATTATGATTAGAAGATGTAATGCGAGGGGGGCATGGGGGAGGGCTGTACAACTCAGAGAAAACAAGTAGTGATTCTATCGCATCTTACTACGCTGATGGACACTGACTGTAATGGGGTTGGTGGGGGGGACCTAATGAAGGGAGTAATTTAATAACCATAATATTGCACATGTAATTGTAGATTAATGATACCAAAATAAATTATTTAAAAAAAAAGAAAAAAATCTTCGTAGCTATTCTACTAAATGTATAGTTGTTTCCTACTGTGCTTCTTATTTGTATTTTCTTAATGACCAATGAAGTTGAACATCTTTTTCTTTTTCTGTGTGTTTTGATCATTTGTATATCTTCTTTGAATCAAATGTTTATTCAAGTCCATCGCTCATTGTTTAATTAAGTTGTTTGCCTTTTGTTACTGAGTTGGATAAATAAATTGTGGTATATACATACAACAGAATATCATTCAGCTGTGGAAAGAAAGTTCTAATACATCCTACAACATGGATGAACATCGAAAACATTATGCCAATTGGAAGATGCCAGACCCAAAATGTCATTATGAAGGGTTCCTTTTATGTGATATATCCAGAATAGGCAAGTCCATAAAACAGAAGAAAGATTGGTGGATGGCAGGGGATTGAGGGAGGAATGGGGAGTGATTACTTAAAGGGTATGAAGTATTCTTCTGGGGTGGTGAAATATTTTGAAACTAGAGAGGTGACGACTGCACAACATTAAACTGCACTCCATGCCACTGACTTGTATACTCTAAAATGGCTAATTGTTTATTATGTGAATTTCACCTCAATTTTTAAGAGGGGGAAATTTAGGTCTAATAAGGTTGAAAATCCCTGCTTGAGGAATTTTTATCCATTTTGTTCCATGGAGCCCATTAACAATCTTAGGAAAGGCTTATGAAACTCTTCTCAAAATATTTGTAAATACATAAAATAAAATATACAGTTAAAGAATAAACCAATTCTATTGAAATGTATTCACAAAAACACAATATTGTTTAAATAATAACATACTTTAATAATGTTAAACTTTTTAATAATAATGTACTTGCTTGTTCACTGAGACATACACGACTGATCTTGCAGCAGAACCTAAAAACTACCATAATTTTGAAGCAGTGATGGGGGTGAAGGTTTAGAGACATCTGCAACATTCGGAAAATGATGTAACAATTCCATACCATTTCTGTTGGAGACAAATATCACAGATAGTGCTGACATCACCAAAGTGTTTGTCGCCTATATTCATCAGTGCTAAATTTTAATTAGAAGTAAATGAGGAGAGAGACGTCTTGTTTTTTTTTTAATACCTAACTTTTACAAGGTGTAAAGGGAAGGGGCACATATTCTTTCCCCCTTGTCCTTAGGAGTACTTTGGTGGAAGTGGTTAAGAGCTGAATGGAAGAACAGAGGAGGAAAAAAAAAAAGTTTGATTCCTCTTTAAGCATGTCATGACTGAAGAGCAGGTAAGAGATCTGTCTGTCCTTTACTTGTTTTTCAAAATATTTTTCTTCCTCATTTTAAAAGAGATTTTGTTTCAGGTATGGATGAAATGAGAGGCCCAAGAACAGACTCACCCAGCAAATAGAGACATAGTGGGTTAAAAGATGAGAAATTAGTTTTATTCCCTTTGTCTGGAAAATAAAAAAGTTGTTGGTAGCATGTAGAAATTCTTACAATTATATATATTTATATGAAAAATAAGTCCATGTCCTAAGGGCCATATACCTCTTAAAAATAGAAGACAATTGAGTTGTTTTTAACCAACTCCCAGTGATATGCAGAATGCATTTGGTACTAAGCTTTCAGTCTTTCTGGCTATTTACTAAATTGGATATAATAAAATGTATCCATCATACAAGAATCACATGTGATTTAACTACACATTGTTAAGTGGCATAAAAAAATAGAAGCTTTGCTTGGTTAAGTATTATTATTGCTTCTAGCTAAAATAATCATGAGAAATTTCAGCTCCAAGTAACACATTATAAATCTCTTATAATATTATAAATATAATCATCATGGTAATACTCTAATTCAACTCAAATGTGAGCTACTAAATTGGTTAAGACAGGTCCTGAACAAAATCTAATAAGGCAACCCATTTTCTCTGCCCACATCCTAGATTTTCCCTCTAGGCTTTGAGCAGTGGGAATTAATTTTGTTTTTAAATAGCTTAACCATAGAACTCCTTCTTTTTCCCTCTCTCTTCTACTATTCTAATTACATGGAATAATGGTTTTCAGACTGGATTCAAAAGAACCCTGAGTTCTAAATGCAGTCTTTTGAAATAAATTTCAAGTAATCGATTGCAAGAAAATGTAGACAGGATTAATTTATATCAAACCTCATGCCCACACTACAAAAGGATTCAGGGCCCCAAGAAAGACTGCAGAATGGTTTCATAATTTCAATTGGTGATGCTGTGTTAGAATCTCAGTAGCTGAGGAGTTTTTCTTGTTTGAAAATCATGTTTTTAGAAAGAGAACTTATTTTTTTCTCCCTCTTTTATTCATCCTTTCATTCATTTAGTATCTACTAAAGATGTACTATATGTCAGGAACTACATCATGACTGGATGTAGGATGATGAAAAAAGAGAAAATCATCTGCCCTGTGGTGCTTAGCATCTGATGAAGGATTCAGCCATTAAACAAATAATCACATAAATCTACTGACAGGATTAAAAACTGAGATGAGTGCTGTGAAGGAAAATATAGAAAGCTATGACATAGAATAACAGGGAGACTTAATTTTGGTTGCAGATCAAGGGAGGGCTCAGTAAGGATATGACATTTTAACTAATACCTACAGGAAGTAGGAGAGAGCCCAGAGAAAATTGACATAGGGAAAAGAGTGTGCAAAGGCCCTGAGGCAATATTTGCCAAAGAATTATTTCTGAGAAAATATTTGCCATAAAAAAATACATATTTTTCTCAGGGTGGATTATCTAGGAAGCAGAACCTAACAGAGAATATTTATTAGGAATTGCCCTTAGGATCAATCCCTTGGGAAGGCAGGGGAAGGATTCAGGATTTGGCCAGGGGAGAGGAGCAGTTGTAAAGTAGACCCAAACAACGGTTTGGGCTGACTACACAGGGAGTTCTAGAGTTCAAGCAGCCTCTCAGAAGTGTGTCCTATTGGGCAAGAATGGCTGGACCTTTAGAGCCTTTCCTCCACCACATCAGTCAGTGGGTATAAGCTACTAGGGTAAGGGTGGGACCTTGGGCAAGGTGGGTCTGTCACCATTGCCATCCCTGGAGGGACTGACAGCTGAAGGCTCTCTGCTTATAGCTCTCCCTGCATCTGAGGGAATAAGCGCCTCCTTGAAGGGGGATCTGGATGGCACATCTCCATGTCCATCACAATATTTAATATTATAAAAAGCTTTTTACAAATCAATAAAAAGAAAATTAACCCAATAATGGAGTGTACAACAAAAGAAGTTCACAGAAAAATCACAAGTTGTCAATAAATATATAAAAATGTACTCAACCATTGTTAGCAAGAAGGAAAATGCAAACTAGAAAGGGGAAGCCTTTTGGTTTTGTTGTGCATTGTATTGGCAAAAATTAGTGACCGATGATACACAGTAGATGGAAGTGTGGTCACACCACTGCTCATCCTGGACAATGGCCCTCTCAACATGTCACAGCTTCCTCATTGAAAGAGCATCCCAGCTAGACAGTGTAACAGTTTGCAGTGACCAAGGTGAATTTCCACACTGTGGGCAGGGCCAGAAGGAGAGGGGGGAAGGGATGAAGTTAAACTATTAAATGGACCGATTCATGTGACTATCTCCATAGTCCAAGGGAAAAAGCAAACAAAATCCTACACATGGTTTCATCATAAATACATCTTAATTTCCAGCCCTCTATTCAGAGGTCTGGCTATTTCTTGGAGAGGGGTTATAATTTTTATTTGCTTCTCCAAAATATTTACCTGTGTGTACGTATATGCTAATAAATGTAGAGAAAAATCTGGAAGGACATGTTGAAAGATTACTTCTGAGTGTTTTTTGTTGTTGTTGTTACAATAAATATGTGTTACTTCAGTATTTAAAAAAGGCTTTAGATGATCCTTGGCAAAAGTGATGCTGGAATCACAATACAGCGAAGCATTTTCTGAGCCCTCTGAGAGCTAAGCATTCATAGGGCGTCATCCAACTCGCGCCTGTGACAGTCTCTTTTTTATGAACCTAAGACACTCCTTAAGAATCACCACTACTCTGACCTCTTCCCCCTCCAAAACATTTTAGATAAAAAGAAAGCAAGGGAAGAAGATAAGACAAAAAACAGTCCACTGGGTGGATCACAATGAGTAACTAAGGAGAGTAGTCAACAGATCGCATAGAGCCTTATAGGGCATTTGAAAGTTTGCGGGATTTATCCTATATGCAATGGGAACCCAATAAAAGGCTTTAAGCATGAGATGCCATGATTTAATTTCTGTTTTATAGCCGTCACTTCAGTTGGAGTGTGGCCAGTCCACTGGAGGGATTCAAGAATGGCATTTCGGGTCTGATTAGGAGTCAGTGGAAGAATCCAAGCAAGATACATGGGAGCGTTGGGAATAGCCACAAAAATGACGGAGAACAGACAGCTCTCCTGTGGCAGGCAGGCCTCCTCTTGTGGAGGCAACAGGGAAGGTGGGGAAGCTGCGACAGAGGTTTCCAGGGTGGAAAGGAATGTGCGAATCCGGAGCCCAGGAAGGCAGCAGAGTCCAAAAGGAATAAGGACAAAGATGACTGAATACGGTGGAGGAAAAGGAATGAAGAACCGTGACCCAGCAAGAATGAGTTAGTGGTAAAATGGAAGCAAGGTTAGGCAGATGGGATGGGTGGGGCTGTAATTTGGAGGCCATAAAACAGTAGTGATTTATGTCTTTGAGCACCGGTTAAGGAAATTTAAAATGTTTATGACTTAAAAAAAAAATGAAATGCTGTATCTTCAAAAAATTTTTGTTATTTGCCATTATCTGCCCCTAGGCTTAAGTGTGTTTCATTTATTTCCCTGCTATTGAAGAGTTTCTTTTTTATTATAAAATATCAAAATAACAGAACTCATATGCTTAGTGGTGCCTGGTGTGATGCAGCACATTTGAACAATCTTGTCGTTAGGATGACACATCTGAAGCTAGTTTATTGTGTCTTTTTTGACTTAGACCTTCTGAGCTACTTAATTCTAAAATATAAATGTTCCCATAGAGACACTTAATATTGTGTTCTCTAAGATGAGGGACTTTTCTTTTGCAAAAGAGATAAATAGTAATATATCTAACACAAAGAAGTTTGCCTTAACATACTTTGGGTTTTTTTTTTCATCACCCTAAAAAGAAACCCCATACCCTTCAGCAGTCAACCCCCATTCTCTCCCAGATCCCTCAGTGTTGGACAAATACTATTCTGTTTTCTGTATCAATTTGCCTACTGTGGGCATTTCATATAAGCAAAATCATATAATATGTAATCTTTTACAACTGACTTCTTTCAGTTAGCATAATGTTTTCAAGGTTCATCTATTAAGTAACATACTTTGAATCAAAAGACTTTTGTTGAAGTAGCCATAATTGGAGTTATAAATTTTATGTAACAAATAGCTCTCCTCAACTTCATCTAGGTCTCAGGTTAGAAGACCCCCCAAAAGAGGTCTCCTACTCTGTAGAGGATCTGTACTCCCTAAGGACCTGGAGCAAGGGCGCAGCAATTACACGTCCGAGTCATGCTATAAACCAGCTCCGTTTATCTGAGCAATTCATGGGTCGTGTGATCCCTGGCCCTTCTCACGGTAAGATCAGTCAGGGCCTGTAACTGCCTGTCAGGCTAATGCCAACAAAGGTCCTCTTTACCTGCTGCATGAACCAGCAGCTCAATCAGCAGTAGACTGCGGGTTGTGTGAGCTGCCGAGGACGGAGTTTGACCTCATCTGAAGGAAGGCAAAGGGGACTGTGCAAATGAAATTAGATGGAGGCCTTGCCCGTAAAGTCAAGCAGACCCCTAAGCCACCTAAGAATCTCTGGTAGCTGTTCACTGCCTTGCAGGTTTGAGAAGAACTGGGTGGGTATGCAATCATCTTTAGTGATCTTTTTAGGAAAGTATTATGATGTAAATCCAGTGCGTAATTCTAGCTGTAAGCTTATAAAAATCTCTGACCTAATTCTGTGTTTACTTATAAAAATGTATCCATCCTATTATAACATACATATAACTTTTGTGGAATATTATTTATTATGTGTAATTTTATTTTTTTTTATATTTTTACATTTTCTCTGTTTTAAAACATTTTTATCCCTAAACTTTACTCTAAATGAAAATAGTATCAAAATTACTTAAGTGGTCTGCTCAGACTCTTCTTGGCTGGATTGGATGGCACAGAGCCATTCACTCTTCAAATACATATGAGGTTTCCATAGAAAAGGCTTCCAAATGCCTTTAAGAAAGAAAATGCTGGTAACTAATTAGCCCCACTTGCTGAAATCACTTTTTTTCTTATTATTTATTTTTGCTTCGCTGACCAGCAATCATTTATTTTTTGTAAGTGAAAGAAAACTTCATAAATAATACCTAAACATACCTTCCCATTCACCATCCCAGGATCACAAAAAGAAAAATAAACATATACAAGTGAAAAAATAGTATCTAGGTACTTTAGCCTTAAGAAGGTGAATATAGAGGTGACTGAATTAAAGTGCTTTTCTTATAACTTTTGAGAATCCAGGGCTTGTCCTTAGTTTTAAATACAATTATTTCTCTTAATACCGTTGGCTTTTCTTTTAAATGATTGCTAGTAAAACTCAAATTTCCTATCCTATAAATGAAGCTTAAGTCTTTCCTTAGACACTGGGCAAGAGAGATGATAAAGTATTTGATGCTATATTTTAAAAATATTCAAACGGGCATTTATTCATTATTTATAGCCATCATAAGTTATTTTGGTTCCCCTGCCTTCTCTCAAAACTCTTTTAGGAAATTTTTCTTGAAAATGTTACTCAGACCACGTTACCAGCCACTTTAAAAAATCAGTTTCATCATATGATATGTTTCGTCATAATGACATCTCATTTTAGACTCCAAAATGTTATTATTAAGTGAAATCATATGTCCTTTTGCTGCTCCAAATGATCTTCAGATCTTTCCAAAAAACAAATTATTCAGAAAGACTAAGATTGGACATCATCGAGAATATTCCTAACAGAATGCTGCAGGCTCTGAAAAAAGAGAGGATACAAATACCCACAGATAGGTGCCCTTTCAAATTTTCAAAACATCTTCATCTCTCATTTCATTTATTCATAACTTTCCTTACATATTATTAGTCCCATATAGGGGAAGAAACTGAAGCCTGAAGGAGACATTCAATGCCACTCTTCATTCATTTGATATTTATGAAATGCCGACTATGGGCCAGCACTGGCAGATCATTGTGGTAAGTGGTAAAGCAGAATTAGGGCACAGGTCCAGTTCTCTGCTATATCATACTGCCTGTGGCAGATTATATATGCTAAAATATAAAAATCACCAGTAATATCTCTTACTCCATATACTCTAGAAACTTGCCACTCCCCTATCAAGAAGTGAAACCTGAAACTTCCCTCTTTGAATTTGGGCAGGCTGTGACTCTCTTGTAACGACCAGAACTTAGTGGCACAAGTGAAGTGACATAAGTTCTGAGATTACTTCAGCTTCATGAGCTCTAATTACTTGCTCTTAAAGCCATTCTTTTCAGGTGAGCAGTCCATGTGCCTTAAGGTCACCATGCTGCGAGGAAGCCCAAACTAACCCATGTTGGAAGACCACGTGGTAAAAGCGAGATGCCCGGCCAGTCCCCATCTGCTTCAGCACTCCCTTGTCCCAGGCCCAGCCATCATTTGACTGCAACCGTATGAGAAACTGCATGAGTGAGAACCATTCAGGTGAGCCTTTTCTGAGTTCCTAATCCATAGGAATAGTTAACCAGAACACCGTTACTAGGAAAAATTCAAAACATTTGTGACAACAGTCTGTGTGGCAGATTGCATTAATCAGTCTGAATTCTTCTACCCTCCCTGTCTCCATGTCCTTTCCCATGTTTCTTTACACACCCTTGAGGCAGAGTATATTTGACCACGACCTTGACAATGGGTCCAACTACATGACTTCTTTCAGCCAAAAGGATATTAGAAAATGCAACACAAGTAGAGGCATAAAATGAGCCTGGTTGGCTCTTTTCTCTGCCCCTCTGCCATCTCCATGGGAAGACTATGCTTTGGTTATGACCAGTGCACTGGTCCCAGGAGGATGAGTGACACGTGAGCTAGAGCTCCTCCAACTGAGCCCAGTGTAGATCAGCTGACCTTCAGCCCATCTGCAAATGCATGAAAAATAATAGGTTATTGTTTTAAGCATTGAGTTATTTATGAGTTTGGGAGTGATTTGTTTTGCAGCATGTTCAACTGATACACTAGCCTTTTTTGAAAAATATATATCCTCCAGACAACCAAAAAGGAAAAACACTTATTAATATGTGTAAGTTCTAATTTGCTCTTCACAGAATCAGTCTTCTTCTGTTATAGTCATAGTTCACTAGTTCTGTGTTTTAGAAGGTGTGGCTGGAGTTAGCTGGGGGCAGCTCCTGTATTTGCTACTCACAAATTTCTTGACCTGGGCAAGATATGAACCTCTCTAAACTTGGTTTCCTAATCTGTAAAAAGGGAATAATAGGACCTACCGTAGAGGATGGTTGAGAGAATTAAATGAGATAATCCATAGTGTTTGTTCTATGCTTTTGTTACAAGTGCCAGGAATACAACTCAAACTAATGTAAGCAAAAATAGAAATAAGCTGACAAGGTATCTCACATAATTGAATGAAATATTGAACAACTGAGCCACAAGGATACAGCTGGGCCTTAAAAACAACTGACACCCAGGTCTTTAAATAACCCCAGGACTCATTTTCTCTTGTTCCCTTCTCAGATGTTTAACCTATTTCCCCTTGGTGTATCAATTTTATACTTGTTACCAGCTTCCTCAGTAAACCAGAACCATGGCTACTAACAGCTCCTAAGTCTAACATTTTGTGTTTCCTATTGCCATATTTCTTCTGGTCCAAAATTCAAAATTCTCAATGATGGTTCTAACTGGCTGTTTGTGGGCCAAGTGACCTACTTTGAACCAACCAACCATGGCCAGAGGTATGGTCTGTAAACGGCAGCTCTTGTATAGCCTACATGGCAGAAAGGAGGATAGTTAGTTTTATGTGTCAATGTGAATGGGCTAAGGGATGTCCATATAGCTGGTAAAACACTATTTCTGGGTGTGTCTGTGAGGGTGTATCCCAAAGGGATTAGCATTTGAATCAGCAGGCTGAGTAAAGAAGATGCCTCACCCAAATGGGTGAGCACCATCCAATCTGTCCATGGCCTGCGTAGAACAAAAAGTCAGAAGAGGCGTTTATTTGCTCTGTTTGAGCTGGGACATCATCTCCTGCCACTGGTCATTGGTGCTCTAGGTTCTCACGCCTTCAGACTTGGACTGTGACTTAGACCATCAGCCTCCTGGTTCTTCCCTGGACCTCAGGCCTTTGAGTTTGGACCGGAACTGCACCACCAGCTTTCCTGGGCCCAGCTTGTGGTGGCAGATCATGAGATTTCTCAGCCTCCATAATCGTATCCACCAATCCATCATAATAACTCTCCATATATATCGTGTATATATCCTGCTGGCTCTGTTTCTCTAGAGAACTCTAATACAGGCTTGAAGACCCTTTTATCACAGACACAAATGAAAATAGCAAACTATCTTCTGTCTATTATACTTAAATAGATCCCATGAAGCTCCCTGTGCATATACCTCAGAAGGTATATCCATATTACAATAAAATGCACCATGTCTTAGAAAATATATTTTCCCACATACACAAACTTCAAAAAAGAAAAAAAAAAAAAAGAAACTTGTCTTTTCTTTTACTTAAAATTTATGGGGAAAATTCCCAGGCTATAAACTGTTACACTCCCAACCACCAAAGTAGCAAGTAAGCTATCAGACTCCACTCCCATGCCCTCTCCCACGTAGAAAAGTCGGTGTCTGAGTAACAAGCAGCGTTTAAATATCCCCCTCCTCTGAAGAAGGTTTGTCACCGTGGCGACCTCTTGCCGAGAGGTGGGTGAAGAGAAGGTAATGTGGTATTAACGCTGTCAGTGACTCAGGACCCAGCTTTCCTGCTCTTCTCCTTTCACTATGATTTCTCCGAGAGCCCAATTGGGATAGTCTAAAACTCAGGTTTTATAAGGATCATATCTTCAGCTGTTTATTTAGAACCTGAAAGTTTTCTGCTCTTCCTTCCTGAGTATGAGAACTAGCTCAGCCTGGAAAGGTAAGGTTCTTCCAGGCAGAGAAACTGAGGAGGCTGCCCAGGCATGACGTTAGCTGGTGTGGTCGCCTGGCTCGCAGTGCTCTGAGCCGGTAGTTCCTCTCCTTTGGGACGCTGATCCTTCCATGCCCACTCCCCCTCGAGCATATGGTCTGTTGGAAGCTGTGTGATCTTGTCTGTGTGGCTGAACATGGGGAGGCCAATCATGGGCTCCTGACTTAGGCCTGGCCAGTCAGAGGCCTTCCCTGGAATTATTAAAGTAATTGTGTGAGTTGAGAGCCATGTCCCATTACTCTACAGTATGAACAAACCTGTCTGCAATAGTGAGAAGCAGAAACAAAGGGCACTAAGGGAGTCTTAATGGCATTCAGGTCTGTGGTTCCAGTTATTGAAATTTCCTAGAGCTGCTCCAATCCTGCCTTTCCAAGAACTGATTTATCAATCTTGCTTTGGCTCTGGGAGCTTTACCAGTACCCGCCAAGCACATCCTCTTTGTTGCTCAAATTTTAATTACGTTTCTGTCACTTGCAACCAAGTGTCTTAATTTCCTAGAAAGAAAGTAGCTATCTTTGATTCAAACAAGCAGTGTGAAAGTTCAAAGTGTTCAGAGCCCCAAACGTTGTCCCTATCACACCTCTTTTGCCCTCAGTGAAGTCAGGGGCCACCTCCACATGTATGACCACCCACACCATTGTAGGGAAAATGGAAGTTCCATGGCCAGGATCCTCACCTGATCCTAATCTACTTGCCCACTGTGCAAGTGCAATGCTGTAACTGGCCTACTGTGCAGGCACATGCTCGCACATGTGTTGGCAATGAGCCACTATTGCCTGTGTCACTATATAAAAAGCTACACCCAGGGCTCCGCACAGAGCGTGGAGCAGAGACAGAGCCTGGAGGGGAGGCAGAGATGGATGTGGGTGTGATTCTAGTGCTCGACCTGCCACCGTGAGAATAAGACTTGCTTTAAGACCTTTTACCCCTAATACTCCATGGTTGTTATTTGGTCTCAGTGAATCCTGAGTGAACTTGCCTGGAGCCGGGAGCCCCCTCAGGGCCAGAGCTACAACCATATAAACTAACATCAGTCCTAGGGGCCCTGCCTATAGCAGCTCCTTATTTCAGAAGAGGAGAATGATTTATCTGAGTTTTTTTTTTTCAACCTAATAGTGTTGAAATTATTCTTCATTTCAACTCTTTCACCATTTCTTCATTTAGTGACTTTAATTTTGGGGGAGAGTTCTTATGATGGTGTACACTCCTCCAAAAGTTACTAATCACTGTGGTCTGAACATCTGTGCCCACCCTCCCAACACCCCTTAAATTCACTTGTTGAAATCCTAATGCCTGATGGGACAGCATTAGGAGGTGGGGCCTTTGGCTTTGCAAAGTGCCTAAATCATGCAAGTGAAGCCCTCATGAATAGTGTCAGTGCTTTATAGAAGAAGCCCACAGAGCTTGCTAGTTCTTTCCGCAATGTGAGGACACAGCGAGAAGGGAGTGTCTATGGAGCGGAAGAGGGTCTTCACCAGAAATGACCATGCTGGTACCTTGATTTTGGACTTCCAGCCTCCAGAACTGTGAGCAGTAAATTTCTGTTGTTTACAAGTCACCAGTCTGTGGTATTTTATTAGAGCAGCCTGAAGGAACTAAGACACGGATCATCACCAAAAACAAAACCAATCGATAAGATATTTTTTCCCCAGACACCAGAGCAGTCCTTTGATTGTTTCTCAGCCAGGAGTGCTGGTGGGGAGAAAATAAATGTTTATGTTCTCTTTCCAGAACCCCAAGTCTGTCTGAGTAGCCTGCTGACCAAAGATAAAGAGAATTATTTATCCCTAATCCCCGCAACTCTGCGTGCTGGGGTTTTGACTTATTTTGTAGTGGGGGTGGAGGATGAGGGAGGAACAGAGAGATAGGCATAGAATTACATCTGCATCAAATTTAGATCCCCAAGTATGAATGAGTGTCCTTCAACAACCCTGCTATTTGATGAGCAGTCTGTAAGCTATGGATGCGAACTCCCTCATGGACTGCTACAGAATTAACCTCATTACTCATGGAATTCTGGAGCAGGGGAGAGAGAGGTGCCAATATTAAAAAAAATTTGTTCTCTTTAGTCTGGTTCCTTATGGCTCTTTTCAGGAGTGATTAATAATATTGCTCCAAGGGAGCCTGATTTTTCCAAACTGTGCTCCAAAAAACCTTGTCTAAAGTTTCACCGCAGAAGTCTCTAAACTTCTTGCACATTTGTAGTGATATTTTCTCCTTTTTGTGAGCAAAAACTTGACATGCAGCTTTCAGCATATCCCTACATTACTGAAAACCACTGCCTCTGACTGCTGCAAGGCATTCTATCCAGAGGAGACATTTAGGCACCAGATCCTTGGTGTTTCAGGGTCTGACACATAATAGATTCTTAATAAAAGTTGAGCAATGAATGAATTTAATGTTTGGGACCATATATAATTCTTAATGCCAGAAAGAGACCCAAAGGAGAGAAAGCAGGACTGCTTAAGGCTTGTTTTAGAGTCAATGGGGTTTGGTCTGGTTTGACTCACAGACCCAGTTCAGAATCTCGTGGAAGCTGCAGACCCTTTCCCCCGCAAAGCACACAATAGAAGTTCCCCCACACATGAAAGTTTGCTTAAAATTCTAGGAGGGTTGGTGACGTAAGCATCTGTGGTCTTTACATTAAGAATTTTTGATGAAGTAGAATATTCAAAAGATACAGAAAAATGCTCAATATCATTGAGGAATTGTGCTTTAGGGCTAATTTGGATTTAGACAGCCTCATCAATTCTTCCTAGCCTATTGCCATGATGATTTAATTGAATTAAGCACTCTTTAATCCGACAAACAAAGAGTTTCTCTTTACTCTGAGAAATAAAAAGGAAAAGAGCCCTTTGCACTGGGCAGTGGGCGAAAAAGAAAACATAGGATAGCCATTCCCCCTCCCCAGGGACTTCCGCTCCTTGTGCCTCTTCAGAAGATTTTTGCTATAACCATACCCTCAGGCTGGACAGAGACTGTCAAGATATGTGATGTTAATAACCTTCTTACAACAAAACTTTGCCATCTGCATCTGAACATTTATAAGAACTGTACCCTTTATGTTTTTAAGGGTACGATGAGATGGAGGCAACAAAATATTTTGCAGAGAAAAATCCCTCATAAATCTGCTTACATCTGCTTTGTCCTTCCTCATTTCTACCAAAGTTCAATAATTCTCATCAGTATTTAAAAAAAATTTTCTCTAGTACTATACTTTGGTATATTTCTGTTCCCTGAGAACCAGGAAGGAAACAAGATGATACAGAATCACAGCCACAGAATCACAAAGCTGAAGAGTACGGGTTATCTCACCTGATACTTGGGTTCCACAAATTAAAAAAAGGAGGTGCAGAGAGGTCAAAATAACTTTTCCAAGATCTCTACAACTTTTCTAGAATCTCCATAGCAGATTCTTCACTAGAAGCTATGAGATATGGTCAGGATCACTTAAGACAAGCAGGCGGAAAGGCTGTTTTGTAAATATCTGGAGTTGTAAGAGGGTGTGGTTACATGGAGACAGAAGTCCCAGGGGCAGAATGGGAAGAACAATCAGGAAAGACGGAAACGGGGGGATTAATTCAGGAGGAAGCACAGAAGGAGAGTCCACCTTTTGGGTGGTGGCCAGAGAGGTAAGAAGCATAGCAGGGCTACCTGTTCTAAGGTTCCCAGTAGAGCTCTGGCAAAGCACTTTTCCTCTTCTGGTATTAGTAGAGGCTGATGGGTGGGTATACTGTGGCTCAATGAGAAATCACAGACCTTTGTTCAAAACTGCAATTCAATTTATGGTCTCTTCCCCTAAGATTCATAGGTTGAGAGGAGTGTTACATTAGAATTACAGCACAATGGGAGAGAGCAGACTGGTCATATTTACCTCTTATATTAAATTACTAATATTTTATAAAAAGCTTCTTTACTCATTTAATGAAGAAGAGTGTCATGTTCTATAACAGAGGAGATGTGGGGTAGTTTTCTCAGCAATTCTTTCAGGAGCTTGGTAAGAAAAGTAAATACTGGCATAAAGAAATAATAATCCAATAACAGCATATAATCCAAAAATAATAATAACCCAAATTTGAGGATATAAGAAAATGGTATTACTTCCTCTCCTACTTCTCTATTACGCTACCTATGGCTTTTCTAGAGATGTTACAGTGGAAGGGGAAAAAAATAAAGGCAGAAACATTGTTATTTAGCATGTATAGTTTTTGTCATTTGGTCCATCAAAAAGCTGATGCTTTCTGTCACTGAGTGCTTTTGTGAGTTTTAGGAGACCTCTGTGGGTGTAGTCCCTTTCCCAGGAATTCACCTTGTGAGGGTCCCTTTCAAGACAGCCCAATATGTTGTTTGCGTACGTGCCTGCCCCACTGAATCGTCCCATCATAGCCCTGTGTTTTACCTGAGCCGTCACAGGTCCCTTCCTTCAGCCAGCCTCCCCTTCACACATTTGGTGGACCTGAATGGAGTGTCAGGCCCCAGGACCTTTGGCTTAGGTAAGGGGCAAACACCCACGTCCTGGCCCCCAGAAAAGCAGGGGGGAGAAATTCAAGGTCAGAGCACTCTGGAAATAAGTGAAGAGCACCTAAAAGAGAGCTGAGTTTATTTATTCTGAGCCTGTGATAGCAAGGGAGTCAGGACCAGAACTTACATTCGTCAGAGACTGAAGCACAGGCAGGGGTGTGGGTGTGGGAAAGCTTTGCACTATCAAGAAAGGAAAGCCTTCAGGTGTGCTCTGACTGGCGCCTGTTGGCTTGGAGATGTGGGTTTGAGAAGCACATGTGGGTTTTTCTAGCGGGTCTTGAGTTGGAAGTGGGGGCAAAAAAATAGGGAAGCTAGCAGTCATTGAGCAAGTGCCAACTGTTCTGGGCAATTGCTACGGAATTGTGGTTTGGCTTCCCTGGCCTGTTGCTACAGAGGATGCTGGCCAGAGTTCCATCCACATCGATGGTCTGGTCATTGTTCTTTCTTATGTTCAATCTGTCATATTCTCCCTCTAAAGAAGTCCTTCTTATTCACGTCCAATAATTTTTAAGCCTCCCTTAAAATATCCGCAAGGTAAGCTAAAGATGAATCACCTGACTGATTTTTAGGTCGCCTCTTTTGAATCACCCCTTCATTCTGAAGAAAGAGTCTAGTACTTCTTTTTATAATTTGTGGATAATAAAACATTTTGTTCTCAAGTTTAGAGCCTCACCCAAAGCTGAGAAAATACTTTAACATCCTATTACATAGGTCCCAGTATAAAGGACTCATTTGAGAAGTTTGGCAGCAAAAAGAGGAAGAGAAATTGGATAGCGGCTGGAATGAATAATCAGGCAAACAAGAGTTTCTTTTTTTTCCTCTTCTCTTTTTTGCTTTCTCCTTCCCCTTTTCCTCATCCCCTCCATCTTCTCATTTTCTGCCACTCCCAAACACAGTCTTGTATTTCTGCTACTGGAAGCTGCTGTGAAAATCAGCATGATAAAGAAGACAGGGAGAGCGTGTGATGTAACAGGATCAGAACAGTGTCTCAGAAATCTAGGGGGGTCTCAGGAATGTGAGCTGGCTTAACGCACACAGCAGCAATTGCTGCAACAACTTCCATTTATTTTGTTTCTATTCTATAGAACGATAAAATTGGTGACTCCTTGCTCAGCCTAACCTTGTATGAGAGTGAAATGTGGAAAAAAATTAACTTCAGTAAATTCTTATAAATATAGGAGGTGAGCATACTATTTCATTTGGAATTCCAGAGAATAACTTATAAAATTACCAGTCTTAGTGTTTGGGGTTCTGACTTTGAAATGAAATGAAAGATCCAGACCTTTCAATTAGTGAAAGTTGCTATCAAGTTCTGATTTATTCTTGACAATGTGAGATTTTGCCACAACATGTAAGTATTGATGATTATAATCTAACTAGCAATTCCAGCAATATATTACAATGTGTCTCGTGGTTTTTTTTTTTCTACTGTTGAACAATTCCTAACTGGAATACCCCCACTAGTTCAACAGAGGTTTTCTCATTACTTACCATCGTTAGGAAAGGAAATGTTCTATTGTTTCACTAGTTGGTTCATCATTTCCACAGGCTACTTAAGGATACAATAACCCATTAACCCAGTTACTCAACAAATATTTAGGAAACACCAAATATGCACAGGAACCTTTCTAGACAGTAGAATACTGAAGTGTACGAAACAGAGTCCACATCTTCAGTGAGCTCTTAATCTCTTGTAGGGATTTTTGAAAAGTGATAAAAGCTAAGAAGATAAAAATGTGGAAATGCCATTCAGAGTAAGTGGGTTGCTTTAACTAAGGTAGTCAATTCATTGCAGTTACATTTCAAGTTAGACTTGAATGATGAGTAGAAGGCAAATGTAGAGATCTGGGGGAAGAGCAATCCAAGCTTAAGAAAGAGCAAATGTCGAGGGCCAGAGATGGAAAGAAGCTGATGTGTCTAAGAGACAGAAAGGCCAGTGTGGCCGGAGAGGAGGGAACCAAGGGCTTGGAGGGTGGGGCAGGGGGATGACGATAGATAAGTTAGCAGTGATCACATCACGTAGGGCCTGTGGGCCATGCAAGGACAGTGTATTTTTTCTGATTGTAAAGAGAAGGCCTTTCAAAGAGAAAGCTCACTCTGGTTTCTAGGGGAAGGATGAAGGATGGTCTCTGGAAAAGGCGAACATTCTCACAAGAAGCACATGATACTGCTATTTGAAGGTTTGTTCTGCCAGAAGACCAATTTAGAGGCTGTTTTCATAGTTGCGGGAAAAAATTGATAGCTGAGCAACAGTAATGGCAGGATATATTTTGGATATAGAGCTTGTAGAACCTACTGACGGATTTGGTGAACTTATATGATGAAGAGAGGAATCAAGGATGGCTCTTAAGTTTGGAGCCTGAGCAGTTGGATGGATGGGATGACACCACAGTTGAGGCTGGGAAAACCTATGGAGAAGTGAATCTGAAGGAGAAGCAGAGAAACCCATAGCTTTATTTTGTCCAATCAAGATGCCTGTTAGACTTCAAAAGGATGTATCAACAAGGCCATTGGATATATGCAGTGAGAAACACCAGTTGAGTTATTTGACACTTTGGATTTCAATCCTATTTCTGCTGCTCAGAAGCTGGGTATCTTCATCTGACTTTATAAACTTCCTGAGCTTCTGTTCCCCCATCTCTAAAATTGGCATAATGATAATGAAGAATGCAATATTAATCTCAAGTCTCCTCTTAGTCCAAAATAGTTTTCACTTCACTGTCCCTTATTCTGCAGATGCCCATTTCTGCCACTACCTGAACACTCTTGACTTGCATAATCAGTTTGCAAATGTGGTCACATCATTTTATTTTTCCAATCAATCCCAAAGTCTCCATATGCTTACTGGGCTGTAAATCCCTAGTTGTCCAGGGGCTCCAGGGATTGGTGTGGTCTGCAGCCCAGGTTCCTTCTCTTGGGCTCGTGCTTTCCCAGCTGCTTGTCCGTTTGACATGTGCTGCAAAAATGCCCTTCTTGGGTCAGTTCAATAGCCAGAACTGTAGGTCAGTGGACACCCAGGGTATCACTTTTTTGTTTACATACAGGCTCAGTATTTTCCTTCAAAGCCCAAATGCTGTGTCAGAATTGCTGGATCCACTGAAGCTCACAGCATCAACCACACACTTGTGCCTGTACTTCCTGCAGTCTCACCACTTGGGGTGACTCCCTGTCCTTGTGTACTTGGTCCTCCTAACTGTTGTACTGTGCTCAATATTATCATTCTGGGCCTTCCACAAAACGTTCCGAACCCCAGTTTCTTCAAACGCATTCACTCTGGCTTCTATAAGAGACAACCACATTAGATGTTTTTTCTCAGATTAAAGGTCTATCTAAAGTGACATGTAACCTCCACCCTAAATACAGGGGAGGCCAGCTTTATTTGTAAGTATGCTCAACACATGGGATCCAATTTACACTCTGCCTTAGTTGACACCTTATTTCAATATATTATAACTATTTTTCTGTTTCCTTTTTATGTGTTTGGCCTCTCCTCTAGAGTTCAAGTACCCAAGAAGGCATGCTCACACATTATTTATCTCTGAATCTCAGCCCCAGACATTAAATCAAAGATTGGTAAAAAAGGAAAAAAAGAAGGCAGGTGGTTTTTTTTTTAGGGGGGGTGGTATAACCAGCTGTTTTGCTTTTCTGCAAAAGCAAAAAATATATATATATATATATTTAATGATCTTCATCATTGAATAGAATATTTATTTTTATTTGACACAAGAAATATGGATTAGATAGTGATCAGAGGAACAACAGAAGCTGCTTGGTGCTGATTTTTATACACTGGAGAATCATCAGTAAGCATCATTGCAACTACAAAGCAAGATGTGGTGAGCTGAGCGCTGAAGTCACCAAGAAGCTCAGATGTCCCATTCCCTAGCCACCCAGCTTTCCAAGTAATCACTGTTCTTCAATAGGTTATTTTTATTGCCTTTATCCCTTCCATTAGAAGTTTCTACTACTGTCTAGTAATCCTTCACCTATTGTCTAGTAATATGTTAATAACTTGAACTTTTAAACAATTTTGAGTTACTCTGTTAGCTTTCAATGAAGTATCAGGTAACAATATTGATGAGTTATTCAATAGCATTAATTAACTGTGTAATTTCTTTCTTGAAAAATTATGTCTTATATATTTTAAATATATAACATTATATGTATACTATCTAAGCAATATATAAAATATCTAAGTGATACAGAATGTACAAAGTTGAAAATGTTACTGTTCCATAATCCCACATCCAAGAGATTAATCACAGGCTTTGATTTGATTGACAACCCTAGGCTTTTAAATACATACTCAGACACTTACATCAGGTATTTTACAAAAATGCTTGGTAGTTACAAAAAATCACTTATGTACTTATCTTTCCCTGTCAATATCTATAAATATAACTTATTATTTCAGTAATTCTGCAATATTTGATGGATGGGCGCTGTATGTTTTTTAACTAGCTCTCATTTGATGGGTAATTAGGTAGTTTTCAGTTTTTTTCTTATGAGGACAAAGGTGCAGTGAATGCCTATGTAAGTATTTCTTTTTACATTTGGGCAACTATTCAGGAAAAATTCTTAGAAATAAGAGTTTCTGAATCTAAAGTTACCAATATTTAAATTTAAAATTTGAATGTGATTTTACTTGAAATAGATATTTCCAAACTGCTTTCAATAAAGTTGGGCTAATTTGCACTCCCATCTCCTAAAATGTCTATTTTCATCAGTGGGATCGTTACTCATTTTAATCTTTCCCAAGAAAAATATCTCAATATTTGAACTTACATTTCCTTTTATCTTTTCATGTTTGTTATTTGTACTCTTTTTGTGGACTATGTATTATGATTTTTGCCCTTTCTTTTTCCATTTAGTTATTTGATATTGATTTGTAGTATTTCTTATAATTTATGGCAAATAACCCATTACTCTTATATAGTATAAATATTGATTTCCAGTTCATTGTTTTTATATCTCTCTTTTTGGAACTATTTTTTGTATATAGAAATTTTAACTTCTAGGTAGTTAAATTAATCTTTTTTATAGTTTCTGATATTTTTATGTCAGACCTAGGTATAATTTTACTGTTAGAAAATTATTTAACCAAATTTCTCTGTAGTATTTTATTCTCTCATTTTTCATTTATTTATATTTTTTAATGATTTCACATTTAATATAAAAATAATCTTGCTTTATTTTATATTAAATATAAATTTCCATACTTATTTTATATTAAATCACTATAAATTTCCAAGTAGCATAATAGCAGAATATATAATTTGTGATTATAATTTTCAAAATAGAGATAATTAAAAAGCTATATCTGAGAACTAAAGACAATACTTCTAGGAAAAAGTACATACATATAAATTTAGAAAACAAGTGAATAAATTAGCATATATTTGCTAATATTTACAAAGAGAAAAGTGTTTTGTTCCCTACAAACATTGGGCTTTTTGATATCTTGCTGAATGTTTTGAATTGGTTATCTGTGGAAATGCAGGTCAATTTAACAGCTCTTAATTAAAGGCCTCCACTTTGACGGGTGCTGGGATTACAGTAGTACAAAGGCCCTGTGAAAAAGCGATTTGCTAGAGGCTCTAAAGAAAGCAGCTTCCTCATTTCTTACAAAAAGGACTTCTGTGTCTCTCTTACTGCTCATGGACAAGAGAAACACTAAACTTTTTGTTGGTAACCACCCGGTGCCACAAGGGGGCGCAAACAGTAGAGCGAAGTTGATCCGTGGGCCCCAAGCCCCTTAGGGTTGCAGAAACGAAAGGAAATTTGCTACTGGATGATGTTTAACTGCTAAATCAAATCTGTCTTGATCTCTCTTTAAACTTAGCAGTTATTTGAACCAGTACATCCCTGTAATTGTTTAAGGTAGTTTCTGTTACTCATATTCAAAGGCATGCTAACCAGCATAGGGATCCCCTTATATATCTAAGTACTAGGTACTTCTCTGCATTACCACTTTTCTCATGATACTGTGGTTATCAATTTAAGCAATTTACATGTCTGTATACTTAAAATTTTTTAAGCAGCAATTGTATCTTTTATACCAATCTATACCCATTTATTACAGTACTACTGGAGTCTAGACCCCTCAGCTATTTGCTGAATATGTGAGAAGAAATGATGCTATCAAGAGGCTTTACATTATTTGATTTCTTAACTTCCACTTATTATGCAGTTTTTCTTCATTTTTAATTATTTATTCTTTTTTATTATAAAAATGCAAAAAGGCATGTATACACACACACACACACACACACACACACACACACACACATATATATATATCACCAACAATGAACACATATATTGCATATTCCCCATTTTCCTCTCTTTTTACCCAGAAATAAATATTGTCATTACCTACAAGATAGGGGGGCCAAGTTTTAAAAGTTGCACTATGTTGTAGGATTTGTAAAAATGTATGCAAAAAGAGATACTGTATTTAATATTGTACAACCTATTTTTGACACTCAGTCTGTGTTCTTGACATTTACCAATGTTAGTTCATACAGATCTAATTCATTCATCTTAACTACTGCATAGTGTTACATCACAGGAATATACCACATCTTATTTATGCAGTCATCTATTAGTGGGAGATTTATGTTGGTTCCAGTTTTCACTATTAAACAATACTTCAGTGAACTTTGTTAATGTCTCCTGTAAGAGTTCTTCTATGATAATAGACCAAACAAGAAACTGGGGTCACTGGTGATGCACATTTTCAAATGTACGGGACATTGCCAAACTCGTTCTTCCCAGGATAGCTTGCAAATTTTCAAATAATTATGTGTTATAAAATTGCTTCCCAAAGCAGTTGTACCAACTTACACTTCCATCAACAATCTAAGAGTAATCATTACTCCACATCACTGCAAACACTGGAATTATTAGAATGTTTGTGTATCTGCTAATATTTTTACCCAGATTACTAGTTTATATTACTATCTTTTTATATATTTTATCATCAATATGCTGTCTATGACTTCAGTGACCTATCAGATCATATCCTGTCTATTGCCTACTGTGGGTTGAAGGGGGGGTAGATTTTTAAATCTTTTTTTACTTTCTATGTAATAATTTTATATATGTTTGATATTAATCCTTTGGGTTTTTTTATGTTGTGAATGTTTTTTTCCATGTCTGAAGTTACTTTCAGGTGTGTTTATGGTGATTTTTACTATTTAATTGTTCTCCATCATAAAGCAGACTTGTTTTTTCAACTTAAAAAAAAATCCTTCTCCACCCCAATGTAATAAGTATATTCTCCTTTTTAAAAGATCTAACAGTTTTAAAGTTTGTTTTTAATATTTAAGTCTTTAATCCATTTGAAATTTATTTTTGCTTAATGTGTAAGTTAGTTAATTTTTTCATATAATAAACCAATCACACCAACACCTTTCTCCTCGATTTGTTTCCTCTATGATGCACCAAATTCCTTATATGCCTCCATTTATTTCTGAATCCCTTATTCTATTACATTAATCTATTTGTCTCTGAGCTCATGTCACATTATCTTGTCTGTCTTATGATATCCTGTTGATATCCGGTAAGAAAAGTGCTTATAATTGTCTTGACTTTTTTTTTTTAATTATCAAATGTACATTACAGTGGTTCAACAGTTTCCCTCCCCTTTCCCCTGACCCCTTCCCTTCCCTCTTGGTAACCACTAGTCACTTCTCAATGTCTATGAGTCTAATGCTTTTTTGTTCCTTCTGTTTTGCTTTGTTTTTATATTCCACAAATAAGTGAAATCGTATGGTATTTGTCTCTCTCTGCCTGGCTTATTTCACTGAGCATAATACCCTCTAAATCCATCTGCTGTTGCAAATGGCAGGATTTTTTTCTTTTTATGGCTGAATAATATTCCATTGTGTATATGTACCACATCTTTTTTATCCATTCATCTATTCATGGACACTTAGGTTGCTTCCGTATTTTGGCTACTGCAAATAGTGCAGCAATAAACACAGGGGTTCATGTATCTTTTCGAATCAGGGATCTTGTTTTCTTTGCGTAAGTTCCTAGGAGTGGATTACTGGGTCAAATGGTATTTCTATTTTTAGACCATACTGCTGTCTTGGCTTCTCTTGATGCTTTATTGTCCAATGTAAACTTTAAAGTCAATCAATTTCCACAAAAAATATCCTGGGATTTTAATGAAATTTAATTTAACTTACAGATTAATTCAGAGAATAGGCACTTTTCTGATATTGAGTGTTCCTACTTATTGGCATAATGTTTTACAATGTAGTTAGGTTTTCTATCATATTTTTCAGTAATATTTTGTAATTTTTATTCCTAGGCATATTTTCAGTTGTGGTTACTTTTATAAACTGTATCTTTTCAAGTTATCTTTTATAACCATTGTTGCTAAATGTATAGGAAGACTATTAGAAGGCAGTGTCATCTAAGAGGATGGGAGAGAAGGTGCTAGGGTTTATATAAGAGAGAAGTGCAGAATATTGGTGTAGAAGAATGAAGACTGGACTAGAGATGTGTAGTTGATTCCTTGGCAATGCTAAGGGGCCACCTGAGGTTATAAGTCATGAACTTAAAGTGGGATCAGTCAGTCCCACTCCTCCTCACTTTCTAGTTTTAGTGGCACCCTCAGCCATGTTCATCTGCAGCACAAAGGTGCAGAGAAGTTGAGTATACTTAACCAGGGCCACTCTTCTGCCCAGTGAATACCACACAGGCAGAGAGAAGCAATGGGGTAGACAGTATATACTAATCATAGTACCTGCTCAGAGGATCAAGCTGGATAAGAAGAGGAGTTACAGAGCTATGGAAGGGGTGAGAGACTGTGAAAGGCTGACAGGATCAATGGATCAGAGATCCTGCTGAGGTTGAAGGATTGCTGAGTTCTGGGTACTAGAAAGGCTTTAACTAGAAGGATCAGTGAAAAGACTGATTTCATTTTAAGTAAGGCATCCCTGTGGCAGTCCTGTGCAGAGAATACAGAATTATTAAGTCCCAGAGAGGTCTTATATTTGCTCATATTTGGTCTTCCAAGGGTATCATCACTTGGACCTACTTTTTATGTTAATTTCTCATTTTGGGAGTAAATTTTAACCCCAACTTTGCTTGCAGGTAAACTAGACTTCAATCTCTCGCAGGAGACTTTGGAAACTCCAGTTCAGAGGTCAAGCCAAGACGATCAGCGTTTCAGTTGTCTCCCTGCACCAATGGGTGTGACGCTGCTAGTTTCCAGCTCCATGTAAGACAGTGAGCGTGAGGGGTTTTTCAAATTTGTTTATCAGTTCTCCTCCTTTCCTGAATTTAAGCTTTTCACCTGACTGAAACCCAAGTCCTTTGGTTACTGAGATTGGCAACTTGTCCAGATAGCTACATATTTTACCATGTAGCTTTTTTCTTCCTTATTCCTTTTTTTAAAGCTCCTGAGTATTTATCTTCCTTTCTTGTAAGTTGAGTTATATATTTTTAAGTGATGCTTAAAATATTTTATCAAGCATTTCTAGATATTCAGTAGCAGGTTTTACAGGTTATCTAAACTGAAAATTGTCAAAAACAGAAGTTCGTTACTTACTTTTTGATTAGAACTTGTCTGATGGATATATTTTCCCATTCCTCTGTAGTCAACCATTCTTTGTTATTGTTCTTTTTTTCCCCAAGTATGTATCCCATAGAGAGGTTGCAGCAATATTTTCTAGTAAGTAGGTAATAATCTCTTTCTCTTAATAGGTAAATTCCCATTGTAATAACCTCAGAGTACTGATCTACTTGGAATTTTATCCATTATCTGATTTTATTTTATTTACTATATTTATTCTTTGTTTCATTAAAAAATTTCTCTTGCCTTCTGTTATATTATTAAAATATTTTAATCTTTTGTATTTTTCCTTCTGTTGGTTCAAATATATATATTCAATTATGTTCTTATAGTAATTACTCTTACATTTTTAACTAACAAACTCAAATATATATTTCTCCAGTAAGCTCTAAAGTTATTCAGTATTTCTCATCTCCTTCAGAAAGAGAAGACTTTAACATGTTTCTCTCATATAGGGAATAACTTTGTTATTGTGCCATTTTTTCATTGAACATGTAACCCCAAAATAGTTATTTTTACAATTAATCAATTTTTAATTATATTCACAAAATGTTTGGTTTATTTTTTAGCTGACTATATTTTCTTATATGCCTTCCTTCCCTCTAGACTTTAGTCTTCTTCACGAAATACATGTTGTATTAATTGTCATGCACCTGAAAATATCTTTATTTTACCCTCAGTCCTGAAACACAGTTGAGCCAAGCACAGTTATTTCTGATCTCCTTCTCTCCACCAAACTTCAAAGATGTTACTTTTTCTCAAGAGAAACGTAAATTCTGCCTGAGTTTCAATGGTGAGACTCTTTCTAATCTTATTCACATAATTCTTTCAAGCAATTTCCCACATCACTGAGCTTTGCCAATTATCAATTCATGGTAGTCTTATTTAATCTATACTCCTCCTCATTCCCTCCCCACCATATTATTTTAAAGCAAATGCCTATTGTATATTTTATTAGTATGTTAGTATGTATCTCTAAAAGTTAAGAACTGGTTTTTTTTAGCACAATCACAATACTATTATCACAATAAAACAAAACCAAACAAAACGAGTAACTCCTCAAGATCATCAATTACCTAGTCAGTCAATAGCTAGACAAGTTTTCACTTATCTCAGATACATCATAATCTTTTAACAGTTCTTTTGAATTAGGATCCAGATGAGTTTTAACATCACATTAGTATATCTTAGACTCAGGTTTCCCCTGCAACTTGTGTTTTCTTGTAATTCTTTTGCCAAGTAAATTGGGTCCTATTTTCTTGACTTCTGGTGTAATTTAACATGTTTCTCTTCATTGGTATTTCCTATAAACTAAGATTTATATTAAAAATTATTTATGTATGGCAAATTGTTTTCTTTCATTGGGAAGACATTCCTATCTCTTTACCTTTCTGTGATGCTAGCAATCATCGGTGTTCAATGCCTAAATCTACTATGCCTTTTTATTAGAAAATTTTAACATAATAAGGACACCTAAATTCAAAGTTCCCTGAAGCATTTGTAATTTAACATTCTATTAACCTCAACAGAAGAAGGATTGTTTTGTTATTGTTTTTTTCCGGCCCCCGACCTGGCCACGTGGATGCCTGAACCACCATTCAATGTATCTTCGTGATCGAGTCCGCCGCAGTAGTGCTCTCCCGACACCATGGCGGGTGACTGGCGAGCAAACAGCCCAGCTACGACTGATGCCCTCTGCAAAAGCAGCCAGCATGCACTGGAGACTGAGTCAGTGCTAATGCTGAGAAAGCCTTTGGCAGCAATATGAAAATGGTGAATGTAAAAAAAGGAATAACGCATACTAAAAGTGTGAAATGTTCCATTTTCAAGGTGAAGATATGTGGGCATATATTATGGTAGATTGAAAATAGTCCCATTCCATGAACAAAAACAAAACTGGTTTAATCCTAGATTGACAATGCCAATAGACTAAACTCCAAAACATAAAGTAACCACCCACCCCACCACCCCACAAAAGTAGATACCCTATTTCCTACATTGGAGGAATACTCTGTTCCCTACATGGCATGATATTGGCTCCCTCGTGGTATGTCTGTATTGGGATAAAGAAAGTGGTGACAGATCTTTGAGCTGGAAAGAAGAGTGCCACAGAGAGCATGAAGAGACAGAGAAACAGGGTCATCACAATGAAAAAAAGAACCAGAAAAAGAAAGAATCAGAGAGAGGCTGAAAGACGGAATTTGAGGGGGGCAGAGAAAAAGGTGGTAAAGTAAAAAGCCTGAGGTAAGAAAGAACCCAAAGGTGAAAAATAACTCGGTGTCCTTGAGATGCAGCACCGCAGTATTTAACAAGCAATGGACGTGTTAATACCTTTTGATCCAATTGTTCTACATTTAGGAAGCTGACCGAAGGGAAAAGCCTGAGATTTGAAAAAACATGCACACCAGAGTTGTTCAACACATGGTTTATAAGTACAAAACTTGGAAACGACTACCCCAATGTGGATGCCCGGGAAATAATTAGATGAATGATAGCATGTATTATAAAAGTAAGCACTCCAAACATTGTTTTATACAATATTTGATGATATGGGAAATCGTGTATGCCGTGGCATTATTTTACATATACATGTGTGGATGTGTACATATACATATGTATATGACATAGTATCAGTGAATATATATATAATGCTAACACGTGTATAATAATAAATGATGAGAAAAATGGTGCTACAATTAAGAAATAGCTTCTGGGCAAACATCAAATCCAGATTACCCTCTGTAAAATATGGTCTAAAGATAAAGTTGAGGAAGACTGTAAAATCCTTTGGTAAAACATCAGAAAACTCTAAGGCGAAAATCTCTGTCAAACAACGGGCTCTTGAGAAGCATATAGTATTGTTCTTCGGTAGTCTGAGCAGGAGTCTAAGAGAGAGAAGGACTCACCACAATGGTTTGTGTGTGTTTTTTGTCTAATGAAGCAAATCCCAATAAGATTCACGGAAGACAAAAAAATTTTTTAAGAGAATTACATTGCAGAAACACCACCAGTTTGGAGGGAAAGGGACAGAAATAGCACAAAATGAAAATAGGCCTTACTTATCTCAAATGCATGAAGAAGTATAATATCTCATACATATACAAAAAAATAAAGGTATCCTCTAAAGGCACTGAAAGAGAATTCTCCATCACTACTGTTCCCGGCTGGTGGGGCCTTGGAGTCACATCTTTTCTTCCATTTCCTCACACTTACCTGTACCTTCCAAATTTTCTGTGAGTGTGAATTGCATGGATGATCCCTTCAAAAAAGCATTAAAAAAACAACAACAGAAAGGTAAGAAGTCAAAACAAGATACACAGCCAGTATCTATTAGATGCATGGATAAGTTAATAACCATTTCCCCTCCTAGCTGTCACATTTCACTCCCTTAGGTTGACAAGCTTCTTGAGTATGTGGTCTCTGCTTTATACTGCAGCTATCTCCCACCATTATCTCTTTAAGCCCCTAAAATCTGGCTTATATCATTCCTCTCTTTTGAAAATGATGCTCAATCATCAACAATCACAGATTGCTTCTTAATTAACATTCTCTCAACTTGTGATACTTTAACTTCCTTCTCAAAAAAGGTAGGAAGTACTTAAAATAATCTCAAAAGAAAATGGAGAAAAAAAATATTTTCAGCAGGAGAGTAAATATGATCATGGTTTAGAAAAAAATACTCTGCTGTCCACTGGGCAGAAAGATAGAAGGGTGCACAGTCATAGCAGAACTACCAACTGCATTTCCTTTTCTGTGCAATCTTCCTTCTCCTTCTGTTTGTGACCTTTGCCCACATTTTATAACCGAAGTGTTGGTGTCCTTCTTAGCAATTTGCTTGAACTCTTTCCCTTATGATATTATTAAATATTTTAATTCTGTTTCACATTTGTGATTTTCTCCCACATTGCTTGTCTTACAATTTGTATATCTTCTGTCTTTGTTTTTATTATGAATGAAATATATATTCCTGGTAACAAATCCAAACACTGCAGACATGTATAAAGCATGAAGCAAAGTGTAGGACAACATGGTATAAAAAATAATCCTGTATGTAAACTACCCCCTCCACCCTTTTCAGGCCTTCTCCTTTTTTTGATAGCATTAAGAGTGTGTATGTGTGTTTTCAGTAGAGGTTTTCACCTCTCTAACACAGCACAGCTTGGACTGAAAAAAGAGAAAGGGAGGTTTGTTGCCTCCATTGAATCCTCAAGTGTTCCTTCTGCCCAACATGCTGAGAGGAAATCTACTGATCTTAAGTCATACTTTTCTAGAACTAACACAGCAAATATGGCAAAATATTTGGTGACTGCAGATGCAATATGAACTGACTCTTTGTTTCAGATATGATCTGTTAAGTCATCTATAAAAAATAGCAAAGTCATTAAGAAGTATTAGGGAAAGCTATATTAACATAGCTTTATTCATACAGATTCTCCACAGGCACAAACACAGCAAGCATTCATGAAAGTATTCATGAGCCCCTTGATACTAATATCTATACAATACAACGTTTTTGGCAATCAAGCATGCACACGACAGGGTGGCAGGCACACAAAGCCAGATGCAGGGTATCCTTAGGCTGCTAGTATTTGCTGGTTGTTATCTTTTGTGAAAGGGAAAAAGAGAAATGCAAATGTTTCCAAAGGACCCAGATGAATAACTTTCAACCTAGGTTCAAAACCTTCATAAGTTTCCTAGTATGGTGTATTTTGTCGGCACTGTTGAATCTTGTATTGTGCCTGTTTAATTGAGCAGATTGTACATCAGTTCCCTAGATGCAGACCAGGAGAGCCATTCCAGGCTGTTTTTATGGTTGTAAGCATAGAATTCCTTCTTCTCTTTTTCTTTCTTTTGTTTTTTCTTCTTCTTCTTCTTCTTCTTCTTTGTTCTGTCCCTTCATGTCAAAAATGTCCAGAGTCCAGGTAACAAACTCTCCTAACCTTTTCCCCTTGTTCCTAATTATTCGAACAGGAAACACAATCTCCTTTTGGAAATGGTAGGCTTTGCCATTCACTTATTCATTCATTCTGTAAACATTTGTAGAGTGATTTTTATATGCTAACTCTCTTTCAGTCAGCAGAGATACAGGGATAAATAGAACAAAGCCTTGCCTTTGAGTCCCTTCCGTTAAACAAGTCAGAGCTACAAAATATTATTGCTGTGACATCAAATGTATCATAATATATGTAAATGAAAGAACCAGGATTAGTAAGAAGTGGCTGAGAGAGTACACACATAGAACCACTACATATATGTGGGGAGAATATGGAAAGTTGCTAGGGAGGCGATGTGACAGCTGAAGGTAAATTCAAGGGGCTAAATAAGGTTCATTCAGGTCGACAAGGCAGAGACAAATATTCTAAAAAAGGAAAGAGCAGGACTAAAAGAATGAAGCACAAAACATTTTTTCTTTGTTTATCCTCTCACTCAATAACCTCTTTCTTGCCACTTTCTTTCATTCCTGTCATTTTAAAAAATGGACGCATCAAACAGTTATAAGTTTTAATGTCCATAAAACAGCTCAAAATGCTCAGAGGAAGGATGCCTTGTAACTATAAACAAGTAGTTTATAAAATAACATTGGATTAACAGATAAGACTTTCTGGAATCATATTTTAATTTTCTGAAAGATCATTCTAGTCTATGGAAAGGTGGGAAGAAGTGCAGGCACACAAAGATGTATGTGCAAGAATGTTTAATGTCATACTATTTATAATAAAAAATGGGGATATGCAAATTCCAACTTGAGACAACTAGTTATCTAAATGATACACGTTAATATGTGACATAAAGCTATGCCCATTACATATTCTTAATTGAAATAGTTACACAAGTCAGCAAAGCACAGTGCATATTTGTATAGAAATGTATATGGAGAAACAAACTGAGAAATCACCAGATGGATATACTATCTGTGGAAAAAAACACTATTCTTTCTAGGTTTTGGAATCACAGATAATTTTAATTTTTCTTATCTTTTACCATATCTTCAATAATATGTATAATGAACATGTCTCATTTTTTAATCATTAGAAAAGTCACAATAAATTTCAGTGGCAGGGTTGGGTAATAAACATATCATTAATAGTTTAATGGCCTTAGACTATTTTAACTCTAATTTTTGGTTTCTAAATTAAAGGTCAAAACTAAATATAAGAAATGCTTGCTTGTCTCATAAAAGAGAACCATGCCATTGGATTTTAATTGACTGGATAAACATTTGAAAAAAAATAATGTAACTGCTACACAGATTTGAATGCTTATGCTTGCAATCAAAACTTCCAATATTTTTCTGCCCTTAACTTTGAGTAAACAACTTTGTAAAACATAGCACATCTTTTTAATTAAAAATGGTTACCTTTGGATAACCTATAAGACATAACTTTAAGAGATTTCTGTGATGGATAATTGAGATTGGGTTATTATTGGTTTAAGGACTTTTCTTTTTGTACCATAGTTTAGCAGCCAGATACAGATTAGCATTTATCAATCAAGGTGACCTTTTCTCTGTCAATAATGTTGTTTAGAAATAGGCTATTAAAATTTGTCTTCATTAGTATTAGCACCTGTTTTGATTTTGAAAGTAAAGTTCTAGCATTTTAAGTTATGCCCTTCTTTCACAGGTGAGAATGATCAGTGAGGATGTGACTTATATGTTGCAAATCATAGTAATAACTGTATTTCTTCATTTTTGACAATGTGCCAGTGTCACACAGGGGGCAAGGAAGGTGCCTAATTATGAGTAGTTGATTAGGCCAAAGCAATTAGAAATGGAATTTCTTTAAAAAGTGTTTCTTTCCCAGTAATGTGTGTATGTGTCCTAATAGAAACTTATATTTGAGTTTGAATTCTGACTCCATCACTATATTATTGTAAAATTACTTAAAATTCCCTAACCTTGTGTGTCCCTTTCTGTAAAATAAGAGTTGTACCTATTTCATGAGGTTCTTTTGAGGATTACATGCCATGACCCATGAGAAGTATTTAGAGCACCTTACACTCTATATGAATGTTAGCAAGTAAAGCATTTCCATGTCATTTTTGCCATCTAATACAGAAAGAAATATAAAAACTCTCTGTTTATGTTTTGATTCTCCTTTATACAATTATCTACTTAATGGGATAGCTTTTCTCCTTCTTTGGAAGGTAACAGACTAAATAAGAAAGGTGTGACATTAACTTTCTAAGGCACATGCTGAAAGGTCTTGGGAATTTTGTCAAGCATGTGTTCTTAAATCTGGTCTAAAATATTTGATATCTTCAAACTATCCAGACTGAACTTACTCAATGTGTGACCATTCTTAATGAGATCCACAGCGTTCTGAGAATGTGCTCCTTGGATTCTGCAGTGATGGAATCTTTTCTAACAATTAATAAAATAATAAAAGTTTAGCTTGCCTTATAGACCCATTCTACTCTTCTATGTATTTTATATATTGGGTGCACAGGAATTTTTGAGAAAATAACTTGTCTTAACCTGTACACCACACAAGAAAGAAAGGAAGAAAGGGAGGGAGGGAGGGAGGAAGGAAGGGGATAAAGAAGGAAGGAGGAAGGGGAGAGGGAAGAATGTACTCTGATCTAAGGAGTTGAATTTTTGGTGCCAACCTGAAGCCATTGTTTTCTAGGAGGTCCTGAAACTACCGATGTAGAGAATCTTCCTCTTTCTTTTACAGGAGCGCTTAGACTGACAAAAAAGGAGAAGGGCCTTGGAAGCTGTTCCTTACTGATAGGTGTTTAAAAAGAAATCACAATGCTTTGATGTAGTAACATAGCTCAGCCCCTACTTTTAGGAATGAAAAGCTTTCATTTCTGTTCTGTCTTGAGCTTTCATAATTGTTCTAATACTCATCACTGCCTTTGCCCGGGACTCAAATCAGATGGTATTTCAGATATTTAATTTTCTTTCTTTTGAGTTGATATTTAAGTCTGTTTCTTTGTGTTTTTGGATAATGTGTGGACTACAAATCAAAAGTTGAAGAGATGGAGACATTACCAGTCTGATAACTATCCTCTTTTCCATTGTGTCTACACTTCAAACAGTGCTCTCTCCTATGCACAAGGAAAGGAGACCTTGGTGACTGTACTCTGGGGAATAAATCATCCCAAAGAAGGACATTTCCAGAATTAAAAGTCATATTCTAGTGTGAAATGGGATTTAGTAAGTCAGCATTTATATTTAAGAGAAGTTTTTTATTGATTAAAAGAAAAGTAGTGATTTAGATTTAGTATAATCAATGTACTTCTGGAAATGAGTTAACTATTTTGAGGGTTATATATATGCACTGGTAGAGTTAGATGTATCCAGTTTTGTCTGTTTATTCTAACAAAGTAACTAAAAAATATATACCTTAAAGAAATTTAATCATCTAAAACTATTAGGCTATTTCTCATGGTTTCTACAGTTACCAATAACTAGAGATAGGAGGTTTATAATGAAAACAGGTCTTAAATCAAATCCTATTCACACACACACACGCACACACTCACATTTTGTTAAACAACATTTATTAGCAAGTAGGCAAAAACAGTTAACACAACTTGTGTAAGATTAGATTTGTCAGCCCTTTATTCATTTTGGGCACTCCAAATACATGTTGCGTAAAGGCTTATTGGAACAGATGCACATATTTCTAGAGGCGAGATTCAGTTAAATTATCATCTGCATAAAACAAGCAATTCTAAGAACCAATGACCGGATGTGGAGCCATTTAGGGATCAAGCCGCAGGCATCATTATTAAAGATGCCAGCTACAAGATTTACTAGACTCATACTGAAGAAGCCAGACAATTTATCCCATGGAATGTCCCACCTGCCAGTTTTGTCTTAAATCCTCTTCTCAGTGTCATTTATTTTATGCCTCAACCCCTGCAAAGTCTATAATCTAGAATTCACATCTCAAGTCTCGTTAGATGCCATCATTGGTGATGTGTTTTTCTTTTTCTATCACATCTTACACCAAATTCCATCACATACACACACACACACATATACACATACAGTTGCATTTTATTCAACATTTATTATCATGCAGGCAAAAATATGACCTAATATTTGGTTATTCTAGTAATAGGGACACCAAGAGTGAATTAAGGTGGTGACAGCCTAACCCTGAAGTGACAGTGATGAAAAAGACAGAAAAGATCCCTGCTTTCATGGAGCTTATATTCTAGTGTGATATAGGTATGATAAACAAGTAAGTAAATAAATACATACAATAATTTCAAATGGCAATAGAACTATAAATAAAACAAGGTAATTAATAAATGAGATACAGTTGATCAAGGTAGTCCAGGGAAGTCTCCATGAAGGGGTGAGATCTGCACACAGCCTAAAAGAAGAAACCATCAAAGTGAAGATCTGCGAAACAGAATTCTAGGGAAAGTGGAAAGAAATTTCTACTTGTGGCAAGAGGCAAAAGTGAGTTTGGGTGTTTGGGAAAAGAAAGGAGACGTTGGCTGGAGCATTAGTGGTCTGGGAAAATGTACTTCTTGCAATGTGGTAGATCCAGATATTGTGATTCTCTTTGCCACCTAACACATAGAAATGATGAGTAGTGTTACATATTTACTTATTTTTAAACAAGGTATGTGCTAGACAACTAGGAATTTTTCCCCATTAACACAAAGACATTCCACCAAAATATAACTTCCCTGAGAGCAGGAGCGTTGCACTGCTCTATCCCTAGACCTTAACACAATGCTAGCATATAGCAGGAACTACTAAAGTTTATTGAATGAATGAATAAATGACTGGCCTGGGCTCTAAGAGGCAAAAATCTCCCTTGTGAATTTGTAACCACTGGCCTGCTCTCACATGAATTTGGAGAATTACAGTTGAAATTGAAAATAGATGTGAAGTTCGCTAGCCTCCAAAATGAGAAATTAATACAATTTGTCTCAGCCCTGGGGAGCCTAGAATTAGCAAAAGGACACACCTTCAACCTAGATTTTCTATAGAAAATAACCCACTAAAATAAGCTTGGAATCCAAATCATGAAACAAACAAGGAAATAAGCCATTAGAGGAAATGCAGGCTTAAGAATTTCAGATAGTAGAAAAAGATGAAATAGAATAAAAATAAGTAAGCTAAAAATCTCTTACAACTATAAAAAAAGAATCTTCAATGTGAGAAAAGAATGAAACCTTATTTTTTTCTAATATAATTTATTTTATTATCATTAATTTACAATTACATGTGCAATATTACGATTATTAAACTACCCCTTCATCAGGTCCCCCCCACCAACCCCATTACAGTCACTGTCCATCAGCGTAGTGAGATGCTATAGAATCACTACTTGTCTTCTCTGAGTTGTACTGCCCTCCCCGTGCCCCCCCAACATTACATCTGCTAATCGTAATGCCCCTTTTTCCCTCTTATCCCTCCCTTCCCGCCCATTTTCCCCAGTCCCTTTCCCTTTGGTAACTATTAGTCCGTTCTTGGGTTCTGTGAGTCTGCTGCTGTTTTGTTCCTTCAGTTTTTTTCTTTGTTCTTATACTCCACATATGAGTGAAATCATTTGATACTTGTCTTTTTCGGCTTGGCTTATTTCACTGAGCATAATACCCTCTAGCTCCATCCATGTTGTTGCAAATGGTAGGATTTGTTTTCTTCTTATGGCTGAATAATATTCCATTGTGTATATGTACCACATCTTCTTTATCCATTCATCTACTGATGGACACTTAGGTTGCTTCCATTTCTTGGCTATTGTAAATAGTGCTGCGATAAACATAGGGGTGCATTGTCTTTTTCAAACTGGGCTGCTGCATTCTTAGGGTAAATTCCTAGGAGTGGGATTCCTGGGTCAAATGGTATTTCTATTTTGAGTTTTTTGAGGAACCTCCATACTGCTTTCCACAATGGTTGACCTAATTTGCATTCCCACCAGCAGTGTAGGAGGGTTCCCTTTTCTCCACATCCTCACCAACATTTGTTGTTGTTTGTCTTTTGGATGGCGGCCATCCTCACTGGTGTGAGGTGATGTCTCATTGTGGTTTTAATCTGCATTTCTCTGATGATTAGCGATGTGGAGCATCTTTTCATGTGCCTGTTGGCCATCTGAATTTCTTCTTTGGAGAAGTGTCTATTCATGTCCTCTGCCCATTTCTTAATTGGATTTTTTGCTTTCTGTTTCTTAAGGTGCATGAGTTCTTTATATATTTTGGATGTCAACCCTTTATCAGATACGTTTTTTATGAATATATTCTCCCATACTGTAGGATGTCTTTTTGTTCTACTGATGGTGTCCTTTGCTGTACAGAAGCTTTTCAGCTTCATATAGTCCCACTTGTTCATTTTGCTTTTGTTTCCCTTGCCCGGGGAGATATGTTCATGAAGAAGTTGCTCATGTTTATGTCCAAGAGATTTTTGCCTATGCTTTTTCTAAGAGTTTTATGGTTTCATGACTTACATTCAGGTCTTTGATCCACCTTGAGTTTACCTTTGTGTATGGGGCTAGACAGTAGTCCAGTTTCATTCTCTTACATGTAGCTGTCCAGGTTTTCCAACACCAGCTGCTGAAGAGGCTGTCATCTCCCATTGTATATCCAAGGCTCCTTTATCATATATTAATTGACTGTATATGTTTGGGTTAATGTTTGGATTTTCTATTGTGTTCCACTGGTCTGTGGGTCTGTTTTTGTGCCAATACCAAATTGTCTTGATTACTGTGGCTTTGTAGTAGAGCTTGAAGTCAGGGAGTGTAATTCCCCCTTTTTTATTCATCCTTCTCAGGATTGCTTTGGCTTCCTCCTTCTCAGGATTGCTTTGGCTATTCGGGGTCTTTTTGTGGTTCCACATGAATTTTAGAATTATTTGTTCCAGTTCATTGAAGAAAGTTGTTGGTAGTTTGACTAGGGCTGTATTGAATCTGTAGATTGCTTAGGTAGTATAGCCATTTTGACAATATTGATTCCTTCCTAGCCAAGAGCATGGGATGCTTTCCATTTGTTAGTGTCCTCTTTAATTTCTCTTTAGAGTGTTCTAGAAGTTTCTAGAGTACAGGTCTTTCACTTTCGTTAGGTTTATTCAGGTACTTTATTCTTTTTGATGCAATTGTGAATGGAATTGTTTTTCTGATTTCTTCTGTTAGTTCATCATTATGTATAAGAGCAACAGATTTCTGTGGTACACTTTGTATCCTGCAACTTTGTTGAATTCAGATATTAGTTCTAGTAGTTTTGAATGGAATCTTTTAGGGTTTTTTATGTACAGTATCATGTCATCTGCAAATAGTGATAATTTGACTTCTTCTTTACCAATCTGGATGCCTTGTATGTCTTTGTTTTGTCTGAGTGCTGTGGCTAGGACCTCCAGTACTATGTTGAATAACAGTGGAGAGAGTGGGCATCCCTGTCTTGTTCTGATCTTAGATGAAAAGCTTTCAGCGTCTCGCTGTTAAGTATGATGTTAGCTGTGGGTTTGTCATATATGGCCTTTATGATGTTGAGGTACTTGCCCTCTATACCCATTTTTTTGAGAGTTTTAATCATGAATTTTGTCAAATGCTTTTTCAGCATCTATGGAGATGATCATGTGGTTTTTGTTCTTCTTTTTGTTGATGTGGTGGATGATGTTGATGGATTTTCGAATGTTGTACCATCCTTGCATCCCTGGGATGAATCCCACTTGATCATGGTGTATGATCCTCTTGATGTATTTTTGAATTCGGTTTGCTAATATTTTGTTGAGTATTTTTGCATCTACGTTCATCAGGGATATTGGTCTGTAATTTTCTTTTTTGGTGAGGTCTTGCCCGGTTTTGGTATTAGAGTGATGCTGGCTTCATAGAATGAGTTTGGAAGTATTCCCTCCTCTTCTATTTTTTGGAAAACTTTAAGGAGAATCGGTGTTATTTCTTCTCTATATGTCTGGTAGAATTCAGAGGTGAATCCATCAGGCCCAGGGGTTTTGTTCTTGGGTAGTTTTTTGATTACCAATTCGATTTCGTCACTGGTGATTGGTCTGTTTAGTTTTTCTGTTTCTTGCTTGGTCAGTCTTGGAAGGTTGTATTTTTCTAAGAAGTTGTCCATTTCTTCTATGTTTTCCAGCTTGTTAGCATATAGATTCTCATAATATTCTCTTATGATTCTTTGTATTTCTGTGGGGTCCGTCGTGATTTTTCCTTTCTCATTTCTGATTGTGTTTATGTGTGTAGATTCTCTTTTTCTCTTAATGAGTCTGGCTAGGGGTTTATCTATTTTGTTTATTTTTTCAAAGAACCAGCTCTTGGTTTTATTGATTTTTTTCTATTGTTTTATTCTTCTCAATTTTATTTATTTCTTCTCTAATCTTTATTATGTCCCTCCTTCTGGTGACTTTGGGCCTCATCTGTTCTTTTTCCAATTTCAGTAATTGTGTCTTTAGACTATTCATTTGGGAATGTTCTTCCTTCTTTAAATAGGCCTGGATTGCAATATACTTTCCTCTTAGAACTGCCTTTGCTGCGTCCCACAGAAGTTGTGGCTTTGTGTTGTTGTTGTCATTAGTCTCCATATATTCTTTGATTTCTGTTTTGATTTGGTCGTTAACCCATTGATTAATTAGGAGAGTGTTGTTAAGTCTCCATGTATTTGTGAGCCTTTTTGATTTCTTTCTAAAATTTATTTCTAGTTTTATACCTTGGTGATCTGAGAAGTTGGTTGGTAGGATTTCAATATTTTTGAAATTACTGAGGTTCTTTTTGTGGCCTAGTATGTGGTCTATTCTGGAAAATGTTCCATGTGCACTTGAGAAGAATGTGTATCCTGTTGCTTTTGGGTGTAGAGTTCTGTAGATGTCTGTTAGGTCCATCTGTTCTAGTGTGTTGTTCAGTGCCTCTGTGTCTTTACTTATTTTCTGTCTGGTTGATCTGTCCTCTGGAGTGAGTGGTGTGTTGAAGTCTCCTAAGATGAATGCATTGCTGTCTATTTCCTCCTTTAATTCTGTTAGTATTTGTCTCACATATGCTGGCGCTCCTGTGTTGGGTGCATATATATTTATAATGGTTATATCTTCTTGTTGGACTGACCCCTTTATCATTATGTAATGTCCTTCTTTATCTTTTTTGTTACAGTTTTTATGTCATCCCTTTGAACTGTTCTGTAATAATTTATATCCTACACTTTCTTCAAGTGTTCAATATTTATTTTCTTCATGAATCTTTCCAGACCTAACTCCATATCAGAGTGATCTTGCCTTGCCTCAGATTTCTTCAGCATTTACATATAGTCTGCATCACATGGTCATGCATGTTCATGCACCATGCCTTGAAACGTATTAGTTTTTTTTTCACATAGACAAGTTATAAATTCCTTGTAGACAGCTGGTATACTCACTATTTCCTTGTAATCTGTACCAACTACATTGTTATAAATGCCTGTCAAATGGGTGCTGTTTTCTTGAAATTTGCAAAGTAGAAATGTATATGTCAAACATTTCAAAATTTGGGTTAATTTCTGACTTTAAAAGAGTTAGACTTAACTGAGAAACCAGATAGACACTGGATTCGCTGTTGACTACCCCACTCAGCCTGTAATCTTTTTTCTTTTCCTCTTACCATAGACAGACCTAGAAATGGTCACTGAAGACCTTGCCCAAAAAGTCAATAGGCCTTACCTTCGCACACCCCGCCACAAGATTATCAAGGCAGCATGCCTTGTACAGCAGAAGAGGCAAGAATTCTTGGCATCTGTGGCTCGAGGAGTTGCTCCTGCAGACTCACCAGAAGCTCCAAGGCGCAGGTAAAAAGGACACACACTGTGGAAATCATCCTTTCTCCAGCCACAAATGCCTGCAGGTTTTTTTTTTTTTTTAATCTGAGTAGGGTTCATATTCCTGGAAGTTACTTATACCTAAAATATGGGTAGCTGATAAAAGTATTTTAACTTCTTTTTACTGATTTTTTCCCCCCTTATTATTTCTGTTTTTCTTGTTATATTTTGCTTGTCATTGCATAGTTTCTCAGACTTAACTAGTCTGGGTTAATTTCACACTTCAGTGAATTTATAATTCAAACAGTAATCTAATGTGTAACTTCAAATATGTAACGCATGTAGCAGTAAGACAGTCACAGACATCTAATGATGCAGGTCTTGGAAGCTGGCTGACTTGTCGTGGTCATATTTGTATTCTTGTGAGAAGAGGTTGTGAAAAAAATGAGACATGTTGTATTAGCAGAGTTATTTGGGTGACCCTTATTCATCCATTAAAGAATGAGTTTCACCTGTTTTATTTCAGATACTTACACTGCTTCTTCCATTATAAATGGAAGCATATTTTCTTATTCATAATAATTAGAAGTTCTTTTGATCCTGTTTTTACATAAACACTGATAAAAATGGAAGCAACCATAAAATAACTCTGTTATAGGATGGTGATTTTTATTTTTCACCATTTTACCAAACATAAAGCAACTTAGAATTTTAAAGAAATAATGAAAATATCATTCTAATTATAGTCAATACTTGATCTATTTTGCTTAAGCAGTTCCAAGAATAGGAATTAAAAGTAATGTTCAAAGAGCAAGGGTCTGATTGTTTGTGCTTTGTAGTATGGATAATAAACCATATGGTATGTCTAATTTCTTCGTAGTTTTGCTGGTGGAACATGGGATTGGGAGTATTTAGGATTCGCATCACCTGAGGTAATTGTTTCTGTGGGAGCTTGGGGTTTTCTTTTGCTAATTTTCCCTTTTTGCAGTCCTGCTTGCATTTGCATCTCATCTATTCTATAGCCTTCTGAGATTGTCAGCAATGTTTTCTCTTCTTTTATCATAAAAATAGCATAGCCTGCATTTAGCCTCTTATGGTACTGGGTTATCATCACATTATTAAATGCATCCCCTCTTTATAATTTTTAATTACTAGACAGTCAGAATTAAGACCAACTTAGAGAATATATTTTTGGAAAATATGTTCCAATTGGTTAATAGAGATATAAATTTATTTATTAGAAATACATCTCTAGTTGTAATATTGCTTCAGTCTGAATCTACACAAAACTGAAATAGACGGTCTATTCACTGCAGTGACCTGACAGAATTAGCTAAGGTGGAAACTTGCCGTTAAGAAAGAAATTATTTGCTTAGTTGTCTTCTGCTTCTCTTTAAGGTTTTCACGCTTTTCTTGATTTTGTTCTTATGCCGTTTTAAAATAAAGAAGGTCTAAAACACTAACACTGTAATAGCAGTTGTGGCAAATAAAAATGAGGATGAAAATCTTAATCACATTGCTATTTCTGAGATTTAAATTGCCAATGTCACTGTTGAGTCTGATTTTATAACTGATTTTAGCAGTTCTATTTACTACTATCTCTCCCTCCTTGCTCCTTAAAACACATATGCATGCACCACTGCTTTTATTATAATAAACTTTAAGCTTAATTCTTAGAAGGGGGCAGAACAAACAATGAAATCTTTATCATTTACAGCTCATTTGTTATCCGCAAGTGAAACACAGTGAAATTGATTACTATCCAGAAATGATTGTGGCTTATTTAAATCAGATACTTTGTTTTCAGTTGCTGGGGATACTTGCAGAGTCACCTTGTGGCTTTTTGTATTGGTAGATATTTCCAAGAAAGTACTGACTTGAGAAGGCAATTTGTATGTAGAGCCCTGATATGAAAATTTTTAATTCACTTAAATTGAAAAAAAATGAATGGAATTTCTGTTTTAAAGAAAATTACAAACCTTTTCTTTACTTGATCCTGTGTGTGTTATTTCTCTGATATAATATAATTACAGCTTTGGGGACATTGTGAAAATTTTTCACCTAAAAGGAAGAATAAACAGGCTTCAATTACCAAAAAAAAAAAAGAGTACAAAAGATTTCTGAATTTTAAGGTAGAAACACAATTTAGCAAAAATGAAACCTTTACCAGCATATTCACATCACTTACACATCATCTTGTGGCTTCTGTCTCTGAAGTAACTTTAGGAATCCTGAGATATTGTCCTTGAATATTGTGGGCCTGCTAATATGACTGACACAGACCCATAGAAAGGCTTGCCACTTCACATAAGAATACTTATAAATAAAATTTTTGAGCTTTTATTCTTCAGAGTTTGGGAATTGTGAAAATATAAATAAATAACATTTCCTTCTCAAATTTATTTTTTATGAGTTAATAAATTCTGTAAGACTTACTTAACTCACTCTTGCTTTTCTCCTCTTTAATGTCTTTGACATATTGAAGCACCAAGCTTTTATGTAAACCTTATTGTAAGTCTAAAGAATTACCACACAGGGTGAAGCTTTAAAATTCTGAATGTGTATAACTATAAAGTAACTGCCATAATTTTATCTTTAAAAAGTAGCTCTTGGTCTTCATATAGACTCTGAAAAAATAACAGTGTTGATAAATTCCAGTGGACTTTTAAGTTGAATTTATATTTTTTCAGTATACTTAATTCCATGTTACTCTTTTTTAATTAAATTGAATGGTCAGTGACGAGTGTAAGTATTCATTTTGTACCACTTTAAAGGCAGTGGAGCACAGAGGAAAAGTTTAAGGGACACCTAAATTCAAGGTCTAGCCCTATAACTTATTAGACCTTAGTCTATGTTCTTTCTTAATTTCTCATCTCCAAAATGGGGATGGTGATATGTACCCATGTAAGTTCTGGAAGGATTGAAGCATCTTTAAGTCACTGACAAAATTGGTGCTCAATAAATGGTGGCTAGTATTAATTAAAGAAATTCCTGGTAGCTTTTCTCTATAAATCCTAGAACTTCCAGTCTTCTATGGCCATAATATTGTCAAACCATTTGGGGTATCTGGACTAAAGCCTTGTCCTTACTGAAAGATCTCAGGAATCCTTGGAGATTTTCAGATAACTTGAATTTTATGAGATCATTTTATGCCTAATGCATCATAAAAGAAGGCCATTTGAGTTTTCTATCAGAATAATTATAAATACAATTATAAAAAGTTTCCTTTATAGTTGTTTTTAAACTATTAGTTTTCTTATATTGGAAATATGTGTATTCTATGGTCAGTAATAGTTTATTTAATTCAGCAAAACTTTGTACCATCATCAAAGTGTACAAATAAACAGATTCTCCCTAAATATAAATTTTGAACTTAAATAAAATGTTCATGCCATCTTTGTCTAAGAAATGTGGTGGTCCTCAGTGGTGCAGTGAGCCAGTCATGTTTTTGGATCATGGGTTCCCAGGATAAAGGAATTGATACCCTAGCTCAGCAGGTAATTTAAAGAACCTCAATAATCCTCTGAGCACTTGCCAGTGTCTCTCATTCATTGATTTCTAACCTGGTAGGATGCCTCCCACCTCTCGTTAGAGCCCAACTACTTACATAGATGTAGGAGTTTAGATAAATTTAACCAGAGTGGTATGATGTGAAATTTTTATTTATGATGTAAAACTTGTCTTTGTTTCTTCCATTACTTTCACAATATAAGCATATTGAATATTTTGGGGTAACCAGGATAATCATAAACCTAAGTATTTTAGTGCTTAACACTGAAAGATTCTAAAATAACTCTCAAAATTAGCCTTTTTATGCTGGTGTCATGCACACTGTTGTCTCTTCTAGTCTTCTGTCACTGAAATCTGAAAAGTGCATTTGTACCCATGTAATAACAGGTAGTCCCAGGTCCTGCCTCTGGTAATAGCAGACCCACTTTGAACTATTTCACAAATGTCAGGTAGACTCAGAGATGTCTGCCTAAATCTGTGTTTTTCTAATGTGCTAAATAAAAACATTCTCCCTTGCCTGCATTGTAAATAACCCCCCATATTAGCTAATACAGGAAGGAAGCCAGATAATATCTTATTTTAAAGCTAACCTAGTCATTTTGACCTGTACGTATGGTATACAGTAGTCCCGAAGAATACAAAATCTTAACAATCTGACAAGTACCTAATAGTGTGTGCTTTTCTTTCTTTTATTTTTCTTCTGTTGCATATATCACAGCCATTTTTTAAAAACCGTACCTCCAAGGAAGAACCTAACTTACATTAGTAAAGTCATTATGGTATTAGTTATATAATAAAACCCAAGTATATGAGATAGGCTTAGGTATGATCTAGCATTGGGGTTTGCAAGTATTCCCAGTTTATCCAGGCAATTGTAATGACTTTTTTTTTTTAAGTTCCTTTTCTATTTTACCTTTTCTGTTTCCTTGGCATGGCAAAACCCAAAGTTTCTTTTCCTAAAGCTAAGTGATTTTATAATATGTATATAAAATCACGCATTTTTTCTCCTGGAAAAAAGTTTGGTTTTATTTGCATTAAAAAATTGCATGCTCTCCTGTATTTTATAACCTTTGGTTTATGCAGGAATATGCTGAATTTCAGTATCGGAGACGGCACAGACAGCAGCGCCGTCGAGGAGATGTGCACAGTCTGCTTAGTAATCCTCCAGACCCTGATGAGCCAAGTGAAAGTGCTGTAGGTAAGCTCTTGGGCTGGGTATGTTTTAATTTCTTAGTTCTCTTGAGTGTATTCTTAAAACTGACTAATCTGAATGTTTGTAAAAGAGTTTGTTACTTAGATATATGATGATTATGCAGATGCTTTGATGGCACAGGACACAGTAAAGCAGGGGGATTGAGAACATGGGCTGTGGAGTCAAACCTGGTTTCGAGACCCCATCTCTGCTGATTATCTGCATGAAACCTTAATCAAGTCACTTCACCTCTCCAAGCTTCAGTCTTCTCATTCTAAGCTGTGATCAGTGCCTTTGTGGGCTCACTGTGCTCATTAAATGAGATAATGTATGTAAGCCCTTGAGCACTCGTAGCGCCTTAGTGAGCCCTCAGTAATTGTGGCTGCTGATTACTGTTACTGTGTTCATGGGATATTTTTCTCCTAGCCTCAGTGTTCCTATAAACATTCTGTAAAAGAAAGAAAATGTCTAGTATTAGAGATAATTTATTTTAATTACCAACCTTTAAATGTTAAATTGTTAATTGAAAATCTTCAAACTTTAATGTCAGTAGATCATCTTTAATAAGACAAGATCAGTGGACTAAAGATCTGGTCTTCGGGCTATTGTAATTCCCAACTTCTTTAGTTTTAAGAACTCTGAAAACTAAAACATCTTTGTTACTGCTTCAGAAAAAAAAAAGGAATGGATGGTAGCGTTTGCATTTATGAACAGAACAATATATATAGTATAAGCAAAAATGTAAATAACAATCATGGAGTTTGATGCAACAGTATTAGATATATTTTTTGCTTATGACGAGACAGTAAGGATGTGAAATCTCTGAAAGATTAAGAGAACATGTGACCACAGGTTTATACCAGCAGCAAATCATCAATTGCCATAAAAAGATGTATCAAGTTTTGTATGACTAAGTAGTCTCTGATACCACTTGCTTTGAAACAGATATTACAGAAGGTGGCAGCAGCCGCAGGCCTGGCACCTCGGTGGTAAGTTCTGCATCCATGAGTGCCCTGCACAGTTCTTCCCTGCGTGACTACGCCCCTGCCAGTCGCTCTGAAAACCAAGACTCTCTTCAGGTAGCCTTCCTGAGCAGCCTTATTTTCCCTGCCTTTGCTCATTTCTCTCTTGTTTGCTTGGCTTCCTATTTTCCTTTCACTGCTTTCCTTTTTCTTCCTTCCACTCTACAACCTTTGTTTCAGAGATGTACTACAGGAAAAGACGCCCGTAATTCAGATTTATCTTTAGGACTTTTTTTCCCTTTAGCATGGATAGGTGAAATCTTATTTGATTTGAATAGATAAAATAATTATTCTATATAAATTGAGGTAATTGTGTGTTTGGTAAAAGACCAGTGGTAAACCACATTAGGTTAAATCATTTTTCCTTTTGAATTTTAAAGTGATTTTACTTTCTGTTGCCTCAGGCTCTGAGTTCCTTGGATGAAGACGATCCTAACATACTTCTCGCAATACAGTTATCACTGCAAGAATCTGGGCTGACCATCAATGAGGAAAATAGAGATTTCCTCAATAACGAAGCATCCTTAGGAGCGATAGGCACCTCTTTACCTTCCAGGCTGGACTCAGTCCCCAGAAGCACAGATAGCCCTCGGGCTGCATTGAGTAGCTCTGAGCTGTTGGAACTCGGTGACAGCCTCATGAGACTAGGGGCAGAGAGTGACCCGTTTTCAACTGACACCCTGAGTTCACACCCTCTCAGTGAGGCAAGAAGTGAATTCTATCCCTCATCGAGTGACCCTGACTCAGCTGGCCAGGACACCAACATCAGTGACAATCTTCTTGGCAATATCATGGCTTGGTTTCATGACATGAACCCTCAGAGTATTGCCCTCATTCCTCCAGCAGCTACAGAAGTTAGCACAGATCCCCAGCCCCTGTGTGTCAAAGATGGGTCAGAAGGTATGCGGGATGTGGAACTGGTGCCGCCAGAAGAAGAGTCGGCATTTGAAGATGCTGTAGTCAATGAGGGTACAGGAACCCAAACAGAAGAAGAAAATCCTTTGGGAGAAAATATTCTGGCTGGGGAAGAAGCATCTCAGGCTGGTGACAGTGGTCATGAGGCAGCCAGCAAGGGGGATGGTTCGGATGTTTCAAGTCAAACACCTCAAACCCCAAGTGACTGGCTTGAGCAAGTACACTTAGTGTGAACTGCACACCTCTGGGCTCTAAATGAATCGCAGGTACAGATGGTAAAGTGGTGGAGTATGCTTTCCAGAGACTTGATCCACTTAATTCCAACTCAATTACAAACCACTGACATTACGATTGAATACAAAGGAATTCTGTTAAATGGTAGCTTCATTTCTGATTCTAACCTTAAGGGAATTTCTTTTGTATTTAATTGGATAGCTTTTCTCCTTTTGCTAACAAAAAGAAGTGCAGAAAGAAACACAATGGAATAAATAGGTTAGATTCCACAGTCTAAGAAAATGCAGTCCTCTGTTTAGCCTGCGGTCAGCAATACTAAATTGAACATTTAAATTAAAGGCTTACTCCTTAATCCTTGGGTGGTTTTTTCCTTTAAAAAAAATAGTTTTCTTCATTCTAGAAGTTATTTTGGACAGATCTAATAGCATTTCGTTCCTCAGTCTCTTTGTGCTCTTCCATTGCTGTCTTCTTTCCTTTTTGTCTGAGCAGTGTATCCCAGGCTTCTCTTTAGTGCTGCATCTACCACTGTGTAATTAGTTTTAATTTTCACATGAATCAGAGATTTCTTGTCATGTCTATTTATAGTCCACTCGTGCCAAACTCTGACTCGTACGCTAACAAGGCGTGAAGGTGTGTGGTGTCCTCGAAGGCTCCAGAGCAGTCTCGGTCTTCTCTGAAGCAAAAGGTGCCACTTGGTAGCAATGATATTCCAGAACCTTTAGGACTTTTGTTGCCATGGAGACTGCATTTTAATAAATGTAGCCTGTAGCTTAAGTTAACTAAACCTAATGCTGCTGTTAAAAACAGTTTATTTTAATATTAAAATACAGTTGATGAGCAACAGCGGTGCTGTATTTTAAGAGACACTTTATTGGAAGTGCAATCATAGTTCTTTGTTTTCACAATTTTACAGTGCATTCTAATTACTAATGGGTGCAATTACTTTTAATGGTAAGTGTTTTATAAAATAGAAAAAAGTGGAGTTTTCATGAGTTATAGTAAATCCCACAATTATTAAAAAATTCAATAAACATCCTGCGCAACATGTTACCGTGCCTTTGCCTAACCTAAATGGATAGTTGCCAGTTAAATAAGTGAGTAATTCAAATTTCAGTGTCTCTTCTGAAGTAACTATGTTATGAATTGCAAAGACCTCCATAAACCACCCATGGCCTTGCCTTTACAGTAAATATAACAACTAAATGTTGAATCAGTTTGTTTGCCTAAATAGCAAATGCTGACGTGTTTGTTCTCTTGCACAATACTCATTTGCTGTGTGATTACTGTTTAGTGTTGAAAAAAATCAACTTCCTAGTTATCAGTGTCTTACTGTGAAGAAAATACTGGTCTTAGTTGTAATTAAGATACAATGGTACAGTGTGTAATTAAAACTAGAGTAAAATGTTGGAATGGCTGTTTTACTTACATATTATGAAAAGTAGCATAACATAAGCAAAATAGATATGCAACACTCCATCTAATGTTTTGCCACACTCTTACCAGAAATCTACAGATACCAAAATTTCAGTACCAAGTTTGTACAGGCAAGTCCTGGGCTGGGTGAAAGGTTATCTTAGTATGAATATCCACGAGTTGTCATTACGGCTTTTGATTACTTTTTTTTCCCTCAAGAAATCTGCTTTTGGAATGTTCTTATACTTCAAATCCGTATGGCTAGGACATTGTATGACAGTATTTCATATTCCCTGGGCTCCCCTCAGATAAACTATGTGGGATTATTCCAATGCCATGGATATCAAAGGTCCACATTAGTTTTTATTTCCTCAATGAAAAGAAACATTAATATCAATCCCCATTACAATTAGTAGGGGAAAATACTAACTTTATCTACAGTGTATTACTGTATATTAAACTGAAATAGTCCATTAAAGGATTTTTTTTACAGACTTACTTTGGATTAAAAATAATAAACACCAATCAGTTTTTAAACCAAGTTGTAATTTTTCAATAGAAGGAGCCTTTGTATCCCATTGAGGCGCCTTGCAAAGCTGCAGCGAGGTGAGAGTGCTCGGTGTGAAGAGTGTGTGCGGTGGGACGGGCTCCGGTTCCTGAGACCTGTGCAGTACCCTTTATTTCTGTGCTGTTCTCTCCTGAGCATAAGAAAGAACCATTATCCAATTTGTATTTCCTTGGTACATATTTTAAAAACAACACAGTCATTGACGTTACAATTCAGAAATAAAGTTTGGCAAAGCCTATTTTGTAAACAAGTTAATTTTATAATGTAAAAAAAAATTAACCTTGACTTGTTATTTGCACTTTCATAGTCTATACTTGATACATTCCCACTTTATATACAGTAGGATTCTACAAACGTGTAGATGTTTGGCCAAATGAATGCTGTTAATAATATGTAAAATTCTTTGATTAAAAATTTATTACTTAAACTTCACTTTTGTCTCATTACATTATAGACTTTGTTTTAGTCAGGAAGGTGATTTTCTTCAAATTAAATTCCCTCCAATATGATGGATTAATTTGGTTCTTTCATGTAAATGATTAGTGCCTAATATTTTTTAACCAGCCCACTTACTGAGCATATTATACGCCAAAGATGAGCCTCTAATCATTGTGTGACAATGTGTTACAACATTGTGATTTCAGTGCTCTCTTTATTTTCATCACTGTAGTTTCAGGAGAAAAGCGTTAATGATTTTTCCTTGAAATCTCTAATAGAAACACACAGAGAAAGAATTTTAAGATACCTGAAGAAATTGCTTACGACCAGAAAAATTTTTGGTGCCTTATGGCTAGAAACACCATCATCTTACTGTCCTGCCCCACTTGAGTTACCCAGACGGCCCTTGGCATCTGAGCCTCTGGGCGCGTACCCGAGCTCCGTGCTTCCGGCTGGTGCTGCATGGCGTCTGCCAGTGCTGGTCCCTTCAAGTCATGCTTCTCCTTTGTGCTTCCTTGTGTGGCTGTGAGGCTTGACTTACCACGTTCATATGCTGAACTGTTCTTTAAATGTTGTTTACCACAGTCATTGATCTCACTTTTGTTCTCTTTTTAGTCCTCAGACATTGTCAGCTTCTCTATTAGGAATTAAAATCTGAGGCTTACTGAAGTTTGGTTCTAATTTTGAAATAGTTACAGCTAGTGTATCTCTTAAGAGTGAAATTTTAAAATCTAAATATTAAATGAAATACAAATTTTGGGAGTTTTTTAAAGCTGAAATAAAAACCCATAGGACAAAAATTTTCATGTGCTCAGCTCCTGGACTGAGTGATACTGGGACCTTGGTGTAATCACTGGGTCTCTTCCTTAGCAACAGTGTATCACTGCCTTTTCAGTTGTTACCACCTTCTCACCTGAAGAGCAGATTTTCTAGAAAGATATGTGACTCTAATATATTACATGACTGTCCTTATTTTAGGAACTGACAGTAGTCATAGTTCTTAAAGAAAGATGGTCTGTTCCACATAGGACTACCAAGTGGCTGACAAAGTGAGGGGTGACCAACTTTTGAAGGAATTATTATTCTCCAGTTTTTGACACAGTAATTTGAAAATATTCCGAATCAGGTTGTATATCCTCTCTTAGCCAGCATCAGTTTAAGACAGGTTAATAGATATATACATCAAAGAGCAAACAAAATACAATTTAGAAAAAGATCATTGTTGGACAAGGTAATCCAGTTTTCTTGGGCTTCTTATGTGCCTACAACTTTGCTGGGCATGCCAGCACTGCAAGGCCTGACATTTTTGCCAGTCCCCTTCTCAGGATTTATGTAGCTAGTGAACCTTGAGAACAAGGAGCAGGCTAGCTATCAAAGCAATGGATTCCTCACCCTCCGTTCCTCAGCCACATCACAAACACTCTGCATGCCTGGCATCCATCCCGGCCCATTGCGTTGCCCCTGTGGAACTAGGGACAAGGGAACTGACACAAATGTGCTCGTGCTCGTTTTGCATGCTGTGCTATCCATGATGAAATCCTTTGTTTCAGACCCGGGAGTCTTGTGTCTTCTGGCAGCGTCCATGAAACTGTGCCAGCTACCTTACTAGTTTGTAAGTAGGGTAAAATCAAATTCCAGACCTGACAGTTTGGGCAGTGAGAGTGGAATACTGTCAGAGACCTGATTTCCGGAATTGGAGCCATGGGCCAGATTTGGGAATATATGACTCCCTGGGATCTATCTGGTACTGAATGCTGTCAACCAAGTTATAGCCAAGGGGTGCGGAAGAGTAAGGGTCCCTACTGTCCTACCTATTACTGAACCAGAGTCTAGCCTTTGTTTAAAGGCTTAGTGATTAGAGCTAGGATTGAAACAAACTGTCCAAGTTGTGCAGTTTGTTACTTACTCCTGAAGCCAGGCAGAGGAAGGAATATTTTCATGAGGGAATCAGGAGTTCCCGTGGCCCTATCCAAAAGGCAGTATGGCTGTAGCTGCTGAGTTGAGTCTCCTAACAAAATAAATGGTATCAGCAGTAAGAACCTTGAGAGCTGTGGTGGACTAAAAATGTTACAAGTCATTGCGTTGGGCTGCAAGCAGTTGTAGCACTGTTCTATGCAAATCCTGCCTCAAGGTGCAGAGCAGACCACCCTCACAGGCCCCTGACTTAAGTGGCAGCCTGGTCACAGGATGCAGAAGGTGCCAAAGACAGGTGAAACAGGGCAGGTGCCTGAAGAAGAAAGAAGCCCTTGGGCCCTCCTTATGTCCGGATGCGCACAGGCATCATCACACCCTTGGGAGAGGTAGTTGTCCCAGTGTTCAGGCACTGACCTTGGAGCAAGGGGCTAAAAGGGGAAAAAAAGCAACACTTGAGTTTTCTCCCCACCTTCGCAGGATCTGGCATGTTATTTGCTACCTGCTGGGAAAAAGGCATTTGGACACTCTCCATAGTGGGGAAGGGAGGCTTCCTTTGTGGGCAGCCTTTTGGGTGATTGGATTTAGCGTATTCAATGTAGTGTTCCAAACGCAAATGTCTAATGGGATTGACGTGCTGTATACCCACAAGTACCGGTCTCAGTTTTCAGTGGGGTTCAGCTGTTCAGGACTGCTATATGTAGAGGTGATAGTGAGGCAAGCAAATTGCTACCCAGTTGGCCTCCCTCTCCCCCGCCTTGGGTTGTCCAGTAGAAACAATAACGAATCCCAGGAAGAGAAAGTCAGAAATCACTCTAGTTAAAGACTAAATGGCAGTCTGACTACTCAGGCCATTTCCCAGCACAACATCGCCACCTGCCTGACAGAGCCACCAAGTTCATGCATTTTGAAGAAAGGCAGCTCCTAGGCCCTTACTGAAACGGAATGTCTAACTGATGGAGGCCTTATGACTCATCATGTAACTGGTGTGACATCTCCACTGTGGGGTGGGTCAACTGAAATTGGAGAATTAGCATGGGCCCAAAAGGCCTTGTGAGTCAAACTGAAATGGTATATTAGAGTGTTAGAATGCAGCTAGCCTAACCTTAGAATCTCAACTTTACATGACAAAGTAGTCACTCCTTTGGGAAATATTTTATACCCAACTTGGCTGCCTGAAGCAAAGCCACTGGCTTAGTGGTGATGTGGGGGGCGGGGCGGGGGGTGTCTCAGTTCACAGAATGACTAAGCTTGGTTCATTTGCTTGGCAGCAATTTCTACCAGATCGCAGCAAATTTTCTTGTAGCTATGGGTAAGATGATTCTAAAATCTTTATGGAAAATCAAAGGAACTGAAATAGGTAAAACTATTCTGAAAAAAGTAAAGTGGGAGAAATCATTCTACCCAACTTCAAGACTGCTGTAATGAAGACTTGTGGTACTAGTGGGGAAAGAGACACATAGACCTATAGAAGAGAGAATCAAAAATAGCCCCACACAAATATTAACTGATTTTGACGAAGGTGCAAAGGCAATACAATGGAAGAAGGATAATCTTTTCAAGAAGTGCTGCTGGAACAAATGGTTATAAAACAAGAATATGAATCACTACCTGAATCTCATACTTTATATAAATATTAAAATGAGTCATAGATTTAAATGTAAAATACAAAACCTCTAGAAAAAAAAACATAATAGAAAATATTCAAACAAGGAACTCTTACACTTCATACCAAAAGCATGATCCACAAAAGAAAACATTGATAATTTGGAGTTCATCAAAATTTAAAACTTTGTTCTGCGAAAGACCTGATGACCTGAAAAGACAAGCTACAGACTGGGAGAATATACTTGCAAGCCAAGTATCTGGAATATACAAAGAACTCTTAGAACTCGAGTAAAAAGACAAACAGCCCAATATGAAATGGACAAAAGACATGGCTAGCAAATAAGCACATGAAAAGATGTCCAACATCACTACCCATCAGGAAATGCAAATTAAAATCACAATAAGACACCTGTCAGAATGGCTAAAAGAGTATCAATACCAAATCCTGTCGAGGATGCAGAGAACCTGGATCACTCATACATTGCTGGCAGGAGAGTAAAATGGTATGGCCCCCTGGATAAGTTTCTTTAAAAACTAAGCATCCACTTACCATATGACCAGCACTTGATCTCCTAGAGTGAAGGTGAAAAGTTACGTCCACATAAGAAGAGAGCACAAGGTCTCTGTATTACCTTTGCAACTTCCTGTGAATCTGATATTCAAAAAGAAAAAAAGACAGCAGACTAAATATGGCATGCCAGCTGTAGTTTGCCACCCCCTGCTTTAGAGCAACAGTCTGAGAAATCAAATGTTATCTGGATGTGTTATCAGCTGTCATTAGTGCTCTGACTTGGGAATCATTGAAGATATCTTCAGCAGTTAACTGATTTGTTTCAAGGACTTTGATTAAGCAAAAGATACTGAAACCGGCAACATTCGTTCTTGACAGTAATGTCAAATATATGCCACATTTTTTGTCCATTGACATTCTTTGAGCCTATGAGTGCCAAGTGGCATACTCGTTTTCAGAAGAACAGGGCAACCTGTGCACTGGCCTTTAACATAAGTGGTTTCACCACGGTCCCCTTGTGGGTAGACAGATGTGCTCACCAAACCATGCCTAGAGGTAGACGAGGGAATACCCACTTGGGATTACAAAGAACAAAAGTTAAAAATAAGTTAGAGGCCCAACATTTACGGCAAGTATAACCTGAATTCATCTTTGGATTCCCCGCTCCCCCTGCAAGCTTCCATTGCCTTGTTATGGATGTCCTGGGGGGATTTACAAATGTGCTGCACATCACTGGATTTGAGACCACTTCTGACAGACTTTAAATTGTGGACTGTCTTCTCAAAAGATGAATTTCTAATATTGAGAATAAATTAAAGAAGCATCAGAATCTCTTTAATCGAGCCACCACCACTATGTAGCGGCACACACAGTGGACTCACACACAGACTGTGTGGTCGGGAACATCGCAGAGGCAACAGAAATGCCCATCGTGGTGCTGGGATGGCAGAAACTCAAGAAAGAAATTGGCCAGCGTGCCCCTATTATGCGGGAAGGTTTTTTTGATGCTGAGAGAACATGCAAGAGCTGAATTTCCTTTCTTGCATGGAATTAATTCACTGTGACTTCGGGAGTTTTTGTTTCTGTTTTTCTAGTTACGGTTTGTTTGTTTTTTTAGTTACATACAATAAAATGCACAAATTGCAGTGTACAGTTTGATGTAATTCACCATGACTTTGGAACCAAATCCTTTGTCGGGTTACACTCTGCAATGTTTGTTAAGCTATCCAGACCCAGGAGCTTTAGAGTGTCTTCCCAGATTTTTGCTGAGTGGCTTTAAAGCCCGTCTCTCTTCTACAAAAGTTACACCCATTTTCAGCACTTTGCTGGTAGTGATACCAGGTTATAAATACAATAAGAAACTCTGCTAAAGTAGGGGAGATAGGGCTAATCTGCAACAAGTAATCAGAAAGTCTGGTTGTGTGATTATAATGCTTGTACTTAAATTCAAATGTCTTAACTTGAAATCTACAAATTCAGTTACATCTAGCAATTCTGAAGCCCAGTGATAAATGATTCTAGAGAGACCAGAGAGTCCATCTAATTTCCCCATCCCTCCCCTTGTACAAGTCACCCATTCTGGAAATGGCCCCTTGTTATCTTCATGCCAGACCCTGATGTGGTTCAGACTCAAAAGGCTTCTCTGGGTAATAGGTTGCTTGAGACAGAAACAAAGGGGTGGCTTCAGAGAGAACTTGTAGGCAAAATTTGCTAGAATTGCCAAGAGTGGTATCTGTAAGAGATAAATAGGCAGATGGGTGTATCTCCATAAGATTCCTTTATATGTTACGGTTCTTAAGATTCCATAATCTTCACTTTGCTGAAGATCCAGTTCAGAGTTGTTCTGCATTTGTTGTTTGTTTATTGTATGTTGTGATTTCTGATCTGGGCTCAAATATATTTCCTTTTTCCAGCAAGATTCTCCTCACATGGAGCATCTCTCTCTTCTGTGGGGATAACAGGTTCATCTCACATCCGGAACCCCCTTTGTAGAAGTCGTAGCTCTTTGAGCCCTAGAACCACTTGAACTAGGGCAGGGGCATTCCGCTCAGCAAATCCTGGGACAGTTTCCTGACCTAACGTCTGTGTTAGCTCTAGGCTTCTCTCAGTTCTGCATCTTTCCAACAGGCTGCAATCCAGATAACAAAAGGGTGGGCAACGGACATCTTGCCATCCTGCAGCTCTTGTGGCAGTACACCACCACTAAGAATTTCAGAATTGCTCTTTGAAGGTTCAGTTCACTCAAAACTTGACTCTATCGGCATCTAGTTTCCTTTAGGGGACCAAGGAAATAGAAGAAACTTTCACAAGCAATTGTTAGGATACAAAGGGATCAGAACAGCTGTAATACAAATGGCTGGCCCCCGCACAAAACAAAGATGGAGGTTACAAACTGTTTTCCTGGTCAGAGTCACTTCAGATCCACATTGGACTGCCTTATGGAGAATCAGTACTAACCTCATTGGAAGGAATTAAAACCTCCTTCCCCAGTGAGCTTTTTATTCCCACAGTTTTGATTTTCCTTCCAAGTTTTGATTTTATTCTCTTTGCCTAATTTGCATTAGGCATCATAGCATCAAAAACAAACTATAGACAACACTAGCCCAAGTACAAATCTCTGGCCAGTTGATCCATGTCGGATTCGCATAAGGAATTATGTTGTCATGACCCACAGTCACCACAGAATCATAATTCACTGTTGTCCCAAAGTTTCCCGAAGTGGAGCTCTTTGCTCTTGACTGTGTCAGTTTTGAGCTCATTTGCCTTATTCACAGCTTATTTTCTCTGATACTTTTGATAAAGGAGGAAGGAGGTACCCAAGCCTCTCCAGCTGACTCCCGCATGCAGCCCCAGACAACCGGATCAAGCCTTCTCCACTGTTCTCTAAGCCCAAATCCCCCCTGCACAGGCTCTGCAGACCCCCTCCTCCCTGCTTCCTTTGCTCACCATCTCTCCTCTGTCTCACAGGAGGCTCTCCAGGTGGGTGTTCCCATTCTTCTCTCCGGTTCTGGAAGAAAGGGCTTGGGCCTGTCCGAGACCAGCCCTCCTCTAATCCCTGCTCAGCTCTGGTTTTTCCCCAGTTCTATGCCTTCATTTTCTTCCACCTTCAAACATGCTCAAAATATCCCCTATCATAGCGAAAAAAACAAGAATCAAAAAACACAACCTTTTCCTGCCCCTGCTGTTTCTCTCCCTTCAGAGGAGAAACAGCCAGACTCTCTCAGGGTCTGGCCTCTCCTTCCACACAACCATTCCTGCCTCCATGAAGTCTGGATTCTCTCCTCTCTGCTCCTCGAGATCAGTGATCTGGTCAGCGTCAAATCCTTGGAGCTGCTCTTAATTTTATTGTGCCTTGACCTTTTGGTGTCAGTTAAATGAAACAACATCATGTATTCTCAAGAGCCATAACCCTAAATGAATTGTAGCTACACTTCAACACCTTCCTTAAAGTCTGCTGGCCTCCACAATGTTATGGTCTTACCATTCTCCTATTTTGGTCACCCACACGCTTTTCCTTCTTTCCGTCTCCTAGTTATGGCATCCACAGTTCAGTCTTTGGGCTCCCCTTTTTCTCTCATTTCTATTTCATCTGTTCCCTAGCCTCACTTCTTGCTTCTGTGAGGGCCCCCAATTCTACCTCTAGGCCTAAGCTCCGGCTCCCAACACTCCATCAAGCCAACATTTCCTCTGTTTCCACATATTCAGAATATCTCAGTCCACATTTATCACATAGTTCACAACCCCCCAAACCATTTCCTCCTTTCTTAAGATGGCTTCATTTTATTAAGTGACCATTACCCACAGTAAAATCTGGGACTTCCCTAGGTCTCTCCTGCTCTGCAGATACATCCAGTCAGACATCAACTCCTATCAATCCTTTTTGTCTATTTTCATGATCACATACAACTGACTCATTCTACCCCATTTATCCTAGTTCTAACCTCGAGTGCCTTAAGTGTCCTGAGCCCTTAGACCACCTTCCTCTCTCTAGTACCACCTCTTCTGCCTAACCCACCCACCATGAGCAGACTAAGTCTCCCGGAGCGGTGTTCACCATGGTACTGCAACCAAAACCTTATGCCTGCAAGATTAAGTCAGAAACCCTGAGCCTGAAAGTTGAGGTCCTCCATCATCTGGCACACTCTTCCCTCTACTTAAATCTTTCTCTCTAGATCCCTCCTTGGACCACCCGAAGCACACCAGGAGTAAGCCTTTGTTCATCCTGCAGGTGGAACATAATCTTCCTGCAGCGGCCTGGCCCAGCACTTGGGATTAGAAACCGGCAACGACGGGACGTAGCTGTGGGTTCATTTGGCTGCATTTGGGAGTATGGGCTTGTACAACTCTGAACATTTTTCTCATCAAGCATCTCACACCAACCAGGTGTAGGGACTCCAGGAGGATTATAGAGGTCATCCAGTCTAGGCCATCGGGAATGTAACCAAACTGGCTAAATAAGATTACAGGTGTCAGCGCTGAGGTTATAAGACTTCCTGTTGATTAATGGGCACGGAGTTTCTGTTTCACAAGACGAAAAAGTTTTGGAGGTTGGTCGCACAATAATGTGAGAATGCTTAACAGACTGGACTATACACTTAACATGATAAGGATGGCGAATTTTGTTACATGTATTTTATCACAATGGAGAGATCCTAAATATTATGGGACTGCAAAGGAGGCCAGTTGTCCCAGACCGTCAGAAGAGCTGTCCTCTTAATCAAGCCCAGAAGTATAGGTAGGACGGGGACAGTTGCAGCCAACACTGTCCTGAGCCCTTCATGAACTTAATGTTAATCCTCTCTGGCCCCTTCCGGATAGACATTGTTCTTCTCTCCAGTCTGACTCTGGAATCCCAGAGAAAGAATTCATTGGTTTATCTTACTCTTTAAAAAAAAGAAGTCAGATGCCAAAATATTCCTGCAGATCAAGGGAAGAAAATGGAGTAAATATAGGTTTCTGTACTCAACTTTATCCATGTAGAGAGATGTGGTGTACAGCTTTAAATAGTGCCTGTAAAACTTCACCAAAGTAATGTCGTCTTACAAATATTTGTAAAGTAGGCAGTTACGACACCCATCTTTTGAAATTTTAAAAATCAGAACTGTTCTCCAGGAAGTTTTGCACTGTAACAATGGAACTAAAAATCTAACAGCTACAGCTACCATCTACTGAAGGGCTTGGTTTCACTTGACAAAAAAAAAAATTTATAAAACGTTTAATGAAAAGGCCTTATGAAGACGTAACCTGCATGTCAGAGCCTGACGACCCTTTGCAGGCATCCCTCCTTCTCCTCTTTCCCACACGAGCCGGCCCCAGCTGTGTGACTACCGAGCAAGTCCAATCAGTTGCAATATAAAAAGGAAAAGGTTGGTTATGTCTAAGTAGATGTTCAGGGCAGCGAAAACATACTCTTCAGGGTCCAGGTCAGAACGCTGGTGGTGCCCTCCCACCATGAGCTGCATGTCCATCACCAAGTACTTAAAGAAAGGAAAGAAGAATTAGCTAGTTAAATTGTATATTTCTGTCAAATAATGTCCTATATTATCTGGAAAAATTAGTGTCTCTATATACATTGCAGAAAGCCAATCTAAGGCTATATGTTTTTCTTACAGCCCCAACCATCATGTCCCTGAGTTTGTATCCTATTAAATTTAATAGTTCTTGATGGAGCTAGAGCATATTATGCTCAGTGAAATAAGCCAGATGGAGAAAGACAAGTATCAAATGATTTCACTCATCTGTGGAGCATCAGAACAAAGCAAAAACTGAAGGAGCAGAACAGCAGCAGACTCACAGAACCCAAGAATGGACTAACAGTTACCAAAGGGAAAGGGACTAGGGAGGATGGGTGGGAAGGGAAGGATAAGGGGGAAAAGGGGCATTACGATTAGCACGTATAATGTAGTGGAGGGGGCTGCACGGGGAAGGCAGTATAACACAGAGAAGACAAGTAGTGATTCTATAGCATCTTACTATGCTGATGGACAGTGACTGTGGTGGGGTATGTAGGGGGGACTTGATAATGGGGGGAGTACAGTAACCATAATGTTGTTCGTGTAATTGTATATTAATGATACCAAAAATTTTTAATAGTTTTTAAAGCAAGTGCTTCTGTTAAAGCTTTGCCCTCCTGAAGATGGTGGAGCCAAATGTGGGAGCCTTCCTTTGCTTTCCAAGCAAACATTTCCAGAAACTTTTGTGTCTCTAGTCAGTGATGTGGACCAGGGTGGGCAGGTTGGACACAGAGATGAACTACAAAATGCCCTGTGTTTGTGATTTGCCCACATGTTCTGAAAATGTGCTTTCCTGACATTTAGATTCACACACAGCAATATATCTGAATTCTTGGAGCTTTCAGTGACAGCATTTTTCAAACCTTGACATTGGGAATGGCTTTACAATGATGGAGTATTTCCAAAGTAGAATGAGGAGAAGAGGGGATTTTATATGGTTAAGTAACCCCCCACAATAAATGTTTTAGCTCCTAAAACATCAAAAAAAAAAAAAGTGCCCTGTCTTCCTTGCATCTGTTTGCAGGTGAGCAGGCACTAGCCGTGTGAGTGCGTCAGAGGGAGGACGAGAAAACAAGAAGCCAGACAATAGACTAGGAGGCTAGGGCAATGGGGCGGTCCCGTCAGGCAGAACAACTCTGGCATTAAGGAGAATTCTTGGGGGTCTTAAAGATTCTTTAAAACAATCCATTTGAGGACAATATCCACTTCAGTGAAACCTATCCAAGTAATTCAGGTATCATCTCTCCCAGGGGCCTTGGATACATTTATCCAAACCCACAGAATGTACAGCACCAAGAGGGAATCTTACTGTCAACTAGGGACTTCAGGTGACACTAGGTGTCAATGTAGGTTCATCAGGGTGACAGATGTACCACTCTGGTGACTGATGCCGATAATGGGAGCCCATCGCTTTGTGAGGGCAGGGGGCATACGGGAAGGCTTTGCACCTGCCTCTCAATTTTGCTGTGAACTCCAGAGTGCTCTAAAGAATTGTCTTTATAAAAGAGCAGAAGGGGGAGGAGGAGGAGGAAAGAAGGAAGGGAGAGGATGAAAACAAGGAAGGTGGAGGAGGAGAAGGGGGTCATCTGGAGGGCTCTCCCGTGAGTTACTGACTCCACCCGACCCCAGGCCTAGCACAGGGGCAACAGGGGCAGAGGGGCTCTGTCGATGTGTAGACCACACCCTTTGTCAAAGAGCGGATGAAATGGCCGTACAAGTGAGAAGACAACAGTTCCCAGTCCAGCATGCAGTAGATGCAACCACTGCAGAAAGAAGAACAATTGTCTGTTAAGAAGATTTGGAGTAATGAAAGGGCCACTTCCATCTCTGCCACTACATAAGGACCCAGTATTAACAGAGTCGAAGCTCAGAGCTGGGGGGAAATGCATCATTTTGAACGTAGTGACCAACAGCATTTACTCAGTTCCATCCAGCAAGGAAATGAAAACTAGCCTCGTATAGGCAAAATAAGTTTCATCAAATAAGCACTGAGCATCTGGCACACGGTAGGGCAGGTAGAATGCACTAGATGTTTCCCTTTTTGCCCCCTCCACGTGGCCCTTCTAAAGGACCTGCCCTCCCCTCAGCTCTTGAAAGTGGTGTCTCTGGGAACAGTGCCCCACGTACGCCCTTGCCAGAGCTCATTGGGGAGAGGAGCCTGCACCCACTCAACAGCAGCCAGTCTCTCAACCGATCAGAAATCTTTTATATGTTTCACTCACCAGGCCAGTCAGAACTCAATTCATAGGGCAAAGGTTCCAGGCAGCAGAGGCTGTAGTGTATCATTAGCTTGTGCTGGAGCTAGTTCTCCAGGCAGAGGTGGCCGATCAGCTTATGTCTGATATCTACTAAGAGGTCAATGAACATATTAGAGCAAAAAGAAAAGAAAAAGAATAAAAGCTGGAATTGGAGAATATGGAGCCTCCTCTAGGCTGCTCAGAAGAGTCTGAACAAGCCCATTTCTTCACTCCCATCACTGCAAGAAAGCAGCAGCCATGTACCGAAGGCGTGTGCCCTGCCCTGTGGATAGATTCACCCAAGATCTTAGGGAAGGACAGCTGTAGTCTAGGGTAGGAGCTCAGTCTTCATGCCCCAGACCTCCTGTCCAGGTACTGCAAACACCACACACTGGGCAGCCCCTGGGGCAGGCCTCACAGACCTGCAGCCCCCAGGAGTGGGGTGGAACTGACCCAGGGCCCCGAGGCAGAGCTGTGCAACCCGCTGCAGCTGGCTCCTGGGCCACCGTCCCACTTCTCAGTCACTGATGGGAGCCGTGGGCCTTCCCTGGGAGACTGAAGCTCAGGGGCTCCCTTCCTTTCCTTCTTTCTCCTTCAGCTGGGGTCAGCTAGTAGCACAGTGTGGCGGCATTTCGGTCTCAGTCGGCCGCCCCACACTTTCTCTCCAACACCTTTCTCCCATCTGGCTGTCCTCTTCTCAGAGGATCCAGGCTAACACAACCAGTGCTTCACCCCATATTTCTAGCCATTCCCTGAGGTTTGCAAATGAGATTCCACTTACATATGATCGTATGAAGAGTAAGAGAATTCCATAGGTAATAAGCACAAAGACTAAAACGAACGGCACCCCATTTAGCAATGTGAAATCACACTGAGGAAATATGAACAACACAAAAAGAACTCAATTATCATCTGTGCAGAATTACAGGACATGCATCTTACACCCCAAACACAGGCACCGGCTCATTTGCTAATAATTCACTCTGGCCAGTTCTGAGAACCATAGAAATCCACTCACTCCAATCCCTGAAAAATGCTACCCAAAAAAGGCTGTGTTGACTGGAATTTGCTTCAAGAAGAAGTGGGTAGGAGTATGGATGAAATTACAGGAGACATGAGTTGATAATTTTGAAATTGGGTAATGGGTACATGGAGGTTCATGAAACTATTCCATTTGTATTTATATGAAATTTCCCCTAATAAAAAAGGTACATTGAGTATGTAGGATGTAAATTTGTATGTATAGTATGATAATCATTCATATTTTTTAAAGCATGTGCCTACAATATAGTAAAGGAATGAAATAGACCAAGGTGTTTACTGGGTGCCTTTTTCATGTCTGTGTGCACATGCTTTAATAAAAATATATATACTAAGCTTTCAAACATCACTATTAATGATTCTTTTGTAGTTTTGAAATTTATTAATATGCTTTTTGGCTTTGCCTTTATAAATCAAGGACCAAATCGGCCTGGGGGAGATTAGGATTTTTATAAGAAAGGCCTTCATCTTCTGGCCTCGAAAATGTTGGATCATGCAGCAAAGGATGACCCTTCAATCCAAGATATTTTCTTGCAAGAGCATTTTCCTAGTTCCTTTCTTTCTCCCCTCACTCCCTACCCTGCATGCGTCAAGCGCAACAGAGCACGACCCAGCGCAGGGCCGCTGAGTGCGGTTCTCGGGCGGCAGCACAAGCCGCACCTGGGAATGCGGCCTCTCGGGCGCCGCCCGCCGGCTGCGGCCGCTCCTGGGGCGGAGCCCGCCGTCTGCCTCACGAGCCCTCCGCACGTTCCGACGACTGTTTGTCTAGCTGGGCTTTCAACACACGGGGCCAGTGACCACTTGAAATGCGGCTGGTCTGAATCAAGGTGTGCTGTAAGTGTAAAATAACACACTGCCTCTGCACTTGAGTCCAAACCAATGTGAAGTATCTCATGGCTATTTGTGTTCTACTGATTACATGCTGAAAGGACGGTTCCTTGCGTACATTGGGTTCGAGAAAACACATTATTAAAATTAATTTCACCTGTTTCTTTTTAGCATGGTTACTAGAAAAGCCAGAAGGCAAGGAGGCCCCGGAGACAAGCCCCTCAGGAGAGCAGAGCAGAGAGGAGAATGGGTCGGGAGGGACACAGGAACATACCCACCCTCTCCCTGTGACAGAAATCCGTTTCCGTAGGACATACCTTTGTTTGAAGAGCAAATAAGGTGAGCGATAACGTCACCAGAGCCGTTGTTGCCGTGGCCCATAACACTTCTTCAGCGTTATAGAAACTAAAACCAGAGACTGTGATTATTATTCACATATATGCATTCAAAGAAAAGCACACACTCAAAAAGGAAATGTGTATCAAAGACTTACACTGTTACGGCTCCTAGCAGCAGACCTTCAAGAATTGTCTAAAAACAAAATTCACAATGAATCAGAAACCTGGCTCCCAAGGCCCAGAATCCAGAAGGGATGATTTGAGGTGTGTTTTGGCAGCATCTCAGGAGCAAGTGGGACTATGTCAACCCTAGGGCTCAAGACGACAGGAAGACTGATCATGGAAGTACCTAGCAGAATTAGACATTTCCCTAACAGTTTTCCTAAGACTAACAAGAAAAAATTCTTTTATTAGTAAAAATTTCTCAGAACACAATAGTAACTTTCCACATGTTTTAATGCATTAAATATGTATTAATGAGGAATGTGAAAACCAAGGTAAAAGGTTTACCTGTAGACCGTATTGTCATTAATCAAAATCTCAACATTTTATCAGATCAGGATATGCTATTTCTACTAATGCTTCACCAACAGCTTCATACTGACCCTTCTCATAGTACTTGGAGAAGAATAAAATACTTCTTCAAACCTTCTGAGCACCAGGGCATGGGGCTGGAGGGCACTTATCTCGAAGAGTGGCACGTGCAGGCTGGGCAGAGGCCTGGGCTGGGCCACATCAGGCTGCAGGGGTCCTCAGTCCTGCTGGGGCCAGGGAAGGGGCAGTCTGGGAGAGAGGCAGGTGCTGAGGGCCAGTGGCCACTCAAGCTGGAGAATGACACCAAAAAAGGATAGGCCGAGGCCCAGAGTCAGACTCCAGGAGAGCGGGCAGGCCGCGCAAGAACTACAGTGAGCAGTGGCCACCCAGCCTGAGGACCTTCCCCGGCTGGCAGGACGCTCCGTCAGAGGCGATTCCAGAGATCCAGTGACCCTCTGGTCCATGGCAAGAGCCAGGAAAGAATCCTCCAGTCTTGGGGAATACAAATGAGGACACAGCCTAAGCACAGCGCTAGGATCGCTAGACGGGCGTGGCACTTCTCCAGCTGGCTGGCGACACACAGGACCAGAGACCGGAAAAGAACCAAGGCCCAAGAGTCAGGATTGCCTCTGGGTTTCCTGAATTCTGTGAGTAGTTGCCTGATTCTCTATTTGTTAAACTTAACAAAGTAAACTATCTTTATTTCTGTTATGTATTTTAAAAAGTATTTCTATTCCACATACAAATGATGTTTTTTTAATGTGCTTGATTCCAATCTTCCTCTCAAGATTAATTTTCTTCTGCTCCTGCTCATCCGTTTCATGTTTCTTCACCTTCAGGAGCACATGAAAGGGGTGTGTGTGTGTGTGTGTGTGTGTGTGTGTGTGTGTGTGTGTGTGTGTGTGTGAGAGAGAGAGAGAGAGAGAGAGAATGGGTGGTGGGGAGAGGGAGAGGGAATGATTTCAAGCTGGAAACCAGCCTTTAGGTTTCCAAAGAGGAGGAGAGTGGGTAGCAAGACACCTTAGAAGTCAAACCTACTTAATGACTTCGAGAGCTCAGAAGATGGGCTCAAGCGGCCAAAATTCTATGGGCCAAAAGCTCTCTGCAGTGTGTTTTCCTCTTTTCCTTCAACCCCTTTTCTGAGATGATTTTCTCTGTCTATTTCCTAACACACGGGAAAAACAAAGTCTAGAAAATATAACTAATTCTTTGTCCCTCTATAATGTATCCTCTCTGTTAACTGCTTTGGGATAAATAGCAAAAATCAGAGATGAGAGCTTCCTTTGAGACCAATAACTTTGATCTCTTCTTGTAATAATCATTAAAACCATTGAGACTTTCAAATAAAATCTTCAAACATTTCTGGGAAAATACTACCACCACCCCTGCCCTATCACCTCTGCTCAAGGATTCCCAGTTTCTTTCTCCCTGGCTTTCAGACCCCACCCCCTCCTGAGTGTGGCCACCCAGGAACTGGGAGACCCCACGTGCTCACCTGAGCAATGAGCGGAAGCCCCACTCTACTCAGGAGCCGGACCATGCATAACTGAGGGAAGCTAAGGACCAGAAACTCCCTAGCCCCCCAGCTCTCTGGCACTGGAAAAGCCCTCCTGAATTGAGATACACGGTGGGGAAACGAGTGGAACCTGCGCTGAGATGGTTGTTTCTGTTCCCAGTGAGACTTGAAATAGAAATAAAATAAGTTTTACAAAAATAAAGAAAAGTACATGTCTTGCACACAAGTTTGTGATCTAAATGTGGACTGTCTCCATAACAAAATGTGTTTGTTGTGCCTGACAGAGTCCAACCACAGTCAGGTTAACTGTTCTGAAAGGTAGCCCAGTCTTGGGAGTGGGAAGAGGCAAGTTTGCTGACATAGCGGAGTATAGCCCAGGGTCCCCAAATTGTCTGGCTTACCAAAAGGGTGTGGGTACTATTTCCTAAGTTTCTCGTTTCATTACAACCAGAATTCAGCCAAGAAACTGTCTCACAGATAATTTTTACCTGTATTATTATTCTACAGGAGGATTTTCCACAGTAGAAGGAATGGAATAGTAATGTGACAAAATATGTTTCAGAAGTGAGCTACAATTGATGCTGACAAGGTTGGTTTACTTACAAATAATCCCAGGAGAATGTAATATGCAGGCACCTGACGGCGGAGTTTCCTACAGCAAGCAAGTATGAGTACAACAAAAAATGCTGTCCTGAGGGTGATTGAAAGCCCTGTGTTATTTGCCTCCAGAGATTATTTCATATGATATAGGTAGATAAATATATATATCAGTATATGATATTATCTAATAATAAGTATTATAAACAAACTGTAGATTATTATCTTTACCTTTTTTTTTCTTTTAGCTTTTAAAACTTTTCTCTTTGCCATCCACTGACAGCTATGGGTTCTTTTTAAATTTTTTATTTTGAAATAATTGTACATTCACTCTAAGTGTGCAAAGGGACAGAGAGGTCCATGTATCCTTTACTGTTTCCCCCAATGGTTACAACTTACATATTCATAATACCAAAACCAGTAATTTGACATTGGTACAAGGTGTGTATGTAACACCATGTCATAGAACTGTAACACAAATCTATGTGTAGATACATGTAACCAGCACCACAATCAAGATTTGGAATTATCACATAAAGACCTCCTTTGTGCCAGGGAGGTTATGGTAATGCACACACTCTTAACAGAAATGCACACACACACATATTTAAATCCTATCACCCCTAGTTTGCTAATTTTCCAACTCTATAATTTTGTAATTTCAAGAATGTTATACCTTTACCTAAATCTTAATAGTTAACAAAACATCGGTCAATAGGTAGTAGAAAAAACACTTTTTATTAAATCTAATAATACTTACAAGAGTGCATAGGTGAACCAGGGATTTTTGAGCACCCAAACTTTTAAAGCCTTCCGGGTAAAAAAAAAAATTAATACAGCTTTACATAATAAGTAGTTTATTTTGCTAACTAATGTACCATTTCAGTAGAAGTAAAACAATGTCATGAGAAGAAGGGGAGGATTCTAAATGCTTGAAAATGACAGGGGGAATGAAACAGTGAAACAGAACTGTGTCTTGCTTCTTAAAATAGATTCATAAAATGATATAGTCAAAATAAGTTGTAAGTCAAATTTGGATAAATGCACATGTCCTAGTGACATTTTCTATTTTTTAAAAATCCTGAGATTGATATATGTACAAAGCAGAAGAGATCTACCTCTCATATATTTGTTTTGTAAATTGAGATTTTCATAGGATGGGTTTAAGCAGTGATGGATCACAGTCCCTGAAATAATTTCTGCATGGAACAGTGTTCACACCTCCAAGGCCTCTACAATCTCACGTTTTTTCCTTTTGTTCCTTCTATCTGTGGAAATAGCTCAGGGAAAAGACCAAAAAAAAAAGAGTGTCAAAATAAAAGTAAGAAAAAGAATTTCTTGGCTTGGGAAGTTGAAACCAAACTCTAAAAACCTACCAATACAATCTAGGAGTTGCCTCAGAAAAAAAACAACCTATAGAAATATATCCTATGAATGATTTGAAAAAATAGATTATTTTTAACAAAATTAAATCAAGCTAATTCATAAGAATTAATACAAACAACTGAATATTTAATTTACATCAGTAATGAAGACTCACCAGAAAAGAAACATGCTGATAATAGCCCCACTGACCACCAGGTGGGCAGACAGGATGAGGAACACTTTTATAATTAAAGCTGAGGAGACAGAAACAATGTTTTTAGGACACAATGCTCAAAAGCAAAAACACAAAAGGTTGTACTTTAATTCTTACTGAAAGAAAGTTTTTCTCTTTGAGGATGGGAATCGGAGTGCTAGCGTAGAGTCCGCAAAGGGAGTAACCACAAAAATACAGCTCTGCAGAACTGCTGGGACATGCTTAGTCCAAATACTTAGAGGTGAGTCATTGGAGAGCTGAGGGTTTATCCAAGAAGCCCCAAAATCCTAAAGACAAACTAAAGGATTTAATTCTTAATTATGTACACACCGTGCTGCGTAGGACCAAAGTAACTGCAAGTCTCTGAATGTTGCTGGGCCGGCATGAGGGGATCCAGCTGCGCCCTGTGCAGAACGGAGAATGGCAATGTCTCAGATAGGACACTTCTGCTTCTGACTGGGGCTGCAGGGAGTTTGCAGATCTTTTTTTTTTTTTCAACAACTCCAACTTTATTATTTGTTTTATCCCAAAATACACACCTAGCATAGTGCTAAGTCTCAGAATAACAATACCAACACTATCACCAAACACATAATTGTTAAAAACAGATTAAGATTTTTTTTAGCTGTACACTTTGATTTAATCCCTTTGTTTTTAGCATGTTGTGTTACCACCAGCACTTCTCTGAATTAGTCTCTGAGCCTAGCAAGTTCTTCAAAGAATACAACCTCACCTTCTGCAGGTATTGGAGTCACAAAAAGGGAATCCAGGGTTAACAGTTCCTAGTATATGTGTACAATTAATTATCTGTTTCTTGTCCTACTTCTCACTCAGGTACCTGGGACCTTCAATTCTTGAACCTTTCTGGAGTTCAGCTGCTCCAATTGGCTTGCTCCTCTTTGGCATCCTATTCTGCAAGACCTAGGGTTTCTCCACTCAGCTAAATCTACCCCCTACCTTCCAAAGTACTTGATGTCTCTCATGAGCAGTTATCTTCTCTCCTGTTCTCTCTGTGTTTAGACTTTTTAAATTACATTTCTATCATTTTAATAGTATTTTAGGATAGAGCAGAGATAAGTGCATGGGCACCATCTACCATGCTTACACATGTGTCATGTAAACATTTTCTGCATAGAGAGGGAGTATAGTGAAATGATTAAAAGTACACATTCTGGAGTGTACTGGGTTAGGAGGCCTAGTGCTGCCACTTGCTAGTGGTGTCACCTTGGGCATGCTTTCTTTTTATTTATTTATTTATTTTTAATTATTACTATTTTTTTAATATAATTTATTATCATTAATTTACAATTACATGTGCAATATTACGATTATTAAACTACCCCTTCATCAGGTCCCCCCCACCAACCCCATTACAGTCAATGTCCATCACCGTAGTGAGATGCTATAGAATCACTACTTGTCTTCTCTGAGTTGTACAGCCCTCCTCGTGCCCCCCCAACATTTCATCTGCTAATCGTAATGCCCCTTTTTCCCTCTTATCCCTCCCTTCCCGCCCATTCTCCCCAGTCCCTTTCCCTTTGGTAACTATTAGTCCGTTCTTGGGTTCTGTGAGTCTGCTGCTGTTTTGTTCCTTCAGTATTTTTTCTTTGTTCTTATACTCCACATATGAGTGAAATCATTTGATACTTGTCTTTTTCGGCTTGGCTTATTTCACTGAGCATAATACCCTCTAGCTCCATCCATGTTGTTGCAAATGGTAGGATGTGTTTTCTTCTTATGGCTGAATAATATTCCATTGTGTATATGTACCACATCTTCTTTATCCATTCATCTACTGATGGACACTTAGGTTGCTTCCATTTCTTGGCTATTGTAAATAGTGCTGCGATAAACATAGGGGTGCATCTGTCTTTTTCAAACTGGGCTGCTGCATTCTTAGGGTAAATTCCTAGGAGTGGAATTCCTGGGTCAAATGGTATTTCTATTTTGAGTTTTTTGAGGAACCTCCATACTGCTTTCCACAATGGTTGAACTAATTTGCAGTCCCACCAGCAGTGTAGGAGGGTTCCCTTTTCTCCACATCCTCGCCAACATTTGTTGTTGTTTGTGTTTTGGATGTTGGCCATCCTCACTGGTGTGAGGTGATATCTCATTGTGGTTTTAATCTGCATTTCTCTGATGATTAGCGATGTGGAGCATCTTTTCATGTGCCTGTTGGCCATCTGAATTTCTTCTTTGGAGAAGTGTCTATTCATGTCCTCTGCCCATTTCTTAATTGGATTATTTGCTTTCTGTTTGTTAAGGTGCATGAGTTCTTTATATATTTTGGATGTCAACCCTTTATCAGATACGTTTTTTATGAATATATTCTCCCATACTGTAGGATGTCTTTTTCTTCTACTGATGGTGTCCTTTGCTGTACAGAAGCTTTGCAGCTTGATATAGCCCCACATGTTCATTTTTGCTTTTGTTTCCCTTGCCCGGGGAGATATGTTCATGAAGAAGTTGCTCATGTTTATGTCCAAGAGATATTTGCCTATGTTTTTTTCTAAGAGTTTTATGGTTTCATGACTTACATTCAAGTCTTTGATCCACCTTGAATTTACCTTTGTGTATGGGGCTAGACAGTAGTCCAGTTTCATTCTCTTACATGTAGCTGTCCAGTTTTTCCAACACCAGCTGCTGCAGAGGCTGTCATCTCCCCATTGTATATCCAAGGCACTTTTATCAAATATTAATTGACTGTATATTTTTGGGTTAATGTTTGGATTTTCTATTGTGTTCCACTGGTCTGTGGGTCTGTTTTTGTGCCAATACCAAATTGTCTTGATTACTGTGGCTTTGTAGTAGAGCTTGAAGAGGGAGTGTAATTCCCCCTGTTTTATTCCTCCTTCTCAGGATTGATTTGGCTGTTCAGGGTCTTTTGTGGTTCCATATGAATTTTAGAATCAATTGTTCGAGTTCATTGAAGAAAGCTGTTGGTAGTTTGATAGGGATTGCATTGAATCTGTAGATTGCTTTAGGTAGTATAGCCATTTTGACAATATTTATTCTTCCTAGCCAAGAGCATGGGATGCATTTCCATTTGTTAGTGTCCTCTTTAATTTCTCTTAGGAGTGCCTTGTAGTTTTCAGAGTACAGGTCTTTCACTTCCTTCGTTAGGTTTATTCCTAGGTATTTTATTCTTTTTGATGCAATTGTGAATGGAATTGTTTTTCTGATTTCTCTTTCTGTTAGTTCATCATTAGTGTATAGGAAAGCAACAGATTTCTGTGTGTTAATTTTGTATCCTGCAACTTTGCTGAATTCAGATATTAGTTCTAGTAGTTTTGGAATGGAATCTTTAGGGTTTTTTATGTACAGTATCATGTCATCTGCAAATAGTGACAATTTGACTTCTTCTTTACCAATCTGGATGCCTTGTATGTCTTTGTTTTGTCTGATTGCTGTGACTAGGACCTCCAGTACTATGTTGAATAACAGTGGAGAGAGTGGGCATCCCTGTCTTGTTCCCGATCTTAGATGAAAAGCTTTCAGCGTCTCGCCGTTAAGTATGATGTTAGCTGTGGGTTTGTCATATATAGCCTTTATGATGTTGAGGTACTTGCCGTCTATACCCATTTTGTTGAGAGTTTTAATCAGGAATGGATGCTGAATTTTGTCAAATGCTTTTTCAGCATCTATGGAGGTGATCATGTGGTTTTTGTCCTTTTTTTGTTGATGTGGTGGATGATGTTGATGGATTTTCGAATGTTGTACCATCCTTGCATCCCTGGGATGAATCCCACTTGATCATGGTGTATGATCCTCTTGATGTATTTTTGAATTCGGTTTGTTAATGTTTTGTTGAGTATTTTTGCATCTACGTTCATCAGGGATATTGGTCTGTAATTTTCTTTTTTGGTGAGGTCTTTGCCAGGTTTTGGTATTAGAGTGATGCTGGCTTCATAGAATGAGTTTGGAAGTATTCCCTCCTCTTCTATTTTTTGGAAAACTTTAAGGAGAATCGGTGTTATTTCTTCTCTATATGTCTGGTAGAATTCAGAGGTGAATCCATCAGGCCCAGGGGTTTTGTTCTTGGGTAGTTTTTTGATTACCAATTCGATTTCGTTGCTGGTGATTGGTCTGTTTAGTTTTTCTGTTTCTTGCCTGGTCAGTCTTGGAAGGTTATATTTTTCTAAGAAGTTGTCCATTTCTTCTATGTTTTCCAGCTTGTTAGCATATAGATTCTCATAATATTCACTTATGATTCTTTGTATTTTTGTGGGGTCCGTCGTGATTTTTCCTTTCTCATTTCTGATTGTGTTTGTGTGTGTAGATTCTTTTTTTCTCTTAATGAGTCTGGCTAGGGGTTTATCTATTTTGTTTATTTTTTCAAAGAACCAGCTCTTCGTTTTATTGATTTTGTCTATTGTTTTATTCTTCTCAATTTTATTTATTTCTTCTCTAATCTTTATTATGTCCCTCCTTCTGGTGACTTTGGGCCTCATTTGTTCTTCTTTTTCCAATTTCAGTAATTGTGTCTTTAGACTATTCATTTGGGAATGTTCTTCCTTCTTTAAATAGGCCTGGATTGCAATATACTTTCCTCTTAGAACTGCCTTTGCTGCGTCCCACAGAAGTTGTGGCTTTGTGTTGTTGCTGTCATTAGTCTCCATATAGTCTTTGATTTCTGTTTTGATTTGGTCGTTAACCCATTGATTAATTAGGAGAGTGTTGTTAAGTCTCCATGTATTTGTGAGCCTTTTTGATTTCTTTCTAAAATTTATTTCTAGTTTTATACCTTTGTGATCTCAGAAGTTGGTTGGTAGGATTTCAATATTTTTGAAATTACTGAGGTTCTTTTTGTGGCCTAGTATGTGGTCTATTCTGGAAAATGTTCCATGTGCACTTGAGAAGAATGTGTATCCTGTTGCTTTTGGGTGTTGAGTTCTGTAGATGTCTATTAGGTCCATCTGTTCTAGTGTGTTGTTCAGTGCCTCTGTGTCTTTACTTATTTTCTGTCTGGTTGATCTGTCCTCTGGAGTGAGTGTTGTGTTGAAGTCTCCTAAAATGAATGCATTGCTGTCTATTTCCTCCTTTAATTCTGTTAGTATTTGTCTCACATATGCTGGCGCTCCTGTGTTGGGTGCATATATATTTATAATGGTTATATCTTCTTGTTGGACTGACCCCTTTATCATTATGTAATGTCCTTCTTTATCTTTTGCTACTTTCTTCGTTTTGAAGTCTATTTTGTCTGATACAAGTACTGCAACACCTGCTTTTTTCTCTTTGTTGTTTGCATGAAATATCTTTTTCCATCCCTTCACTTTTAGTCTGTGTATATCTTTGGATTTGAGGTGAGTTTCTTGTAGGCAGCATATAGATGGGTCTTGCTTTTTTATCCATTCGGTTACTCTGTGTCTTTTGATTGGTGCATTCAGTCCATTTACATTTAGGGTGATTATTGATAGGTATGTACTTATTGCCATTGCTGGCTTTAGATTCGTGGTTACCAAGGGTTCAAGGGTTGCTTCTTTACTATCTAACAATCTAATTTAACTTTCTTCTTAAGTTATTGTAAACACTGTCTGATGTTTCTTTCTTTCTCTCCCTTCTTATTCCTCCTCCTCCATTCTTTCTATAATAGGTGTTTTATTCTTTGCCTTTAGTTAGTATTTGGATGGTCTGCTTTCTTTGCTATGATTTTATTTTCTCTGGTGACATCTTTTTAGCCTTACGTGTGCTTCCATCTAGAGCAGTCCATTTAAGATATCCTGTAGTGGTGGTTTATGAGAGGCAAACTCTCTCAACTTTCGTTTATCTGGAAATTGTTTAATCCCTCCATCATATTTAAATGACAATCATGCTGGATACAATATTCTTGGTTCGAGGCCCTTCTGTGTCATAACGTTAAATATATCATGCCATTCTCTTCTGGCCTGTAAGGTTTCTGTTGAGAAGTCTGATGATAGTCTGATGGGTTTTCCTTTGTAGGTGATCTTTTTTCTCTCTCTAGCTGCCTTTAATACCCTGTCTTTATCTTTGATCTTTGCCATCTTAATTATTATGTGTCTTGGTGTTGTCTTCCTTGGGTCCCTTGTGTTGGGAGATCTGTGAGCTTCGGTGGACTGCGAGACTACTTCCTTCCCCAGCGAGGGAAAGTTTTCAGCAATTATTTCTTCAAAGACACTTTCTATCCCTTTTTCTCTCTCTTCTTCCTCTGGTACTCCTATAATGCGAATATTGTTCCGTTTGGATTGGTCACACAGTTCTCTTAATATTCTTTCATTCCTAGAAATCCTTTTATCTCTCTCTGCCTCAGCTGCTCTGTACTCCTGTTCTCTGTTTTCTATTCCATTAACAGTCTCTTGCATCTCATCCATTCTGCTGTTAAGCCCGTCAATCGCTTGTCTGATTTCTGTATTGTCTTTCCTCAGTTCCCTCACTTCCTCCCTCAGCTTTTGCACATTTCTCTGTAGGTCCATCAGCATGGTTATGACTTTTATTCTGAATTCTTTTTCAGAGAGGCTGTGCATTTCCATCCCTTCAGACTCCCTCTCTGGGGTTGTCTGGTTGATTTTGGTCTGAACCATATTCCTCTGTCTTTTCATGGCTATATAATTGGTCACTTATAGTTGCCACGTATGTCAGCTGGGCTCTTTAAGACTTTAAAAAGAGAAGGAAAAAAAAGAGAAAAAAAAAGAAAAAAGAAAGACAGAAAGAAAGAAAAAAGAAAAAAAAGAAAAGAAAAACCAAAAACAAAACAAAAAACAAAACAAAACAAAAAAAATGCCCACCGGACGTAGATTCTGTGGTAATGCTCTAGGTGGCGCTATTGCCCCACTATTCCACAGCTGTGACTGTGCCACTCCGCAGGGCCCTTTATCGCTCTGGCAGGGGTGGGAACGAATAGGAGGCTGTTGATCTCAGTGAGAAGTGTTAAGTATGGCTACGCTTCCTCAGTCGCCAGCTAAGGCATCTGAAGCTCCCCAGGACTCCCAGCCTGCTGGGCTGAGTGTGCTGGGGCGATCTGGCTCCTCTGCTGGGCTCCTGTCTCTTTAAGACTGCTGAAGAAAGCGTGCGTTTTTTTTTCCCTTCCCGGGAGCCGGCTGCAAGCACCCTGGCACGTTCCCTGCTCAGATCCTGCCGCTCTGTCTCTCCAATCTCCTCTGTCCTGCGCAATGTGGGTCAGCGCTCCCCGTGCAGATCACCGGTGCTGGCTACTTCGCGGGGTGTGCTTCCACTCCTTCCCGGCTCTGAATCCTCTCCTCCCACCGGTGCACTGGGGTGGGGGAGGGCTCGGGTCCCGCCGGGTCGCGGCTCCGTATCTTACCCGCCTCTTGGGGTGCCGAGTCCTCTCGGGTGTAGCTGCACGCTGTGCGCTTTCCTGTGTATTCTCGTCTCTCTTTTAGGAATAGATGTATTTTCTGTGTTTTCGTAGATAAATATAGTGTTGGGAGGAGATTTCTGCCACCCTGCTCACACCACCATCATCTTCCCGGAAGTCCGAGTTTGCAGATATTTTCCACCACTTTTTTTCCTGCCCACCCACCTTTAGTGACTCAATTCCCTTCTACTTGTGCAGAAGGTAGATAACCTGACAAATGGCAAGACCACAGAGTCCCAAGTGAATGGCTTGCCAAAGCAAAGAGCAGTGTGTTGGCACCTCTTCTTGCTTACTTCCTACTGCTTAGGTTTTCTGGAGCCCTCTGAATATGTTGCTGGTAATGACAATGTGCTGCTTTGTGGCTTTATCCCAATTTTTAAAGGAAAAAAGAAATAATGCTGCTTAGTTGGCTTCTAGGATTGTCAACAGTGTCCTATGGCAGGTCAGTTGCTGTGTTTAAGAAGCGTGGCAACAAAGACAGGGGACTCAGCTACCTTAAATACCAGCAAATGTGTACCCAAATGTGTGCTGCCTAGGCGATGTTAATTTTATTTTTTTAATTGAAGTATAGTTGATATACAATCTTATATTGGTTTCAAGTATATAACCCAGCGGTTGAATGATTACATACATTGTTAAATCTGAACTAATGCCGTTACTGTCATAATAGAAAGATATATCATTGGCTAGATTCTCCATGCTGTAACATCCTCGTGACCAATTTATATTATGATTGAGAATTTTTGTGACCCTTTATCTCTCTCACCCTGCTCACCCACACACCCCAGCGCCTAGCTAACATTAATTTTGCATCTACTATGTATCAGGGACAGTGAGGGAATAAATATTAAGTATGGCCCTTCCTCATACTAGACATATAGATCAATAGAATATAATTGAGAGTCCAGAAATAATCCCTTATATTATGGTCAACTGGTTTTTAACAAATATGCTAGAACAATTCAGTGGAGAAAGAATCACTTTTTCCATAATTGGGGCTGGGAAAACTGGACACACACATATAAAAGGATTAATTTGGACCCCTTCTTCATGTCATATGTACATAAAACTTGGTTAAAAATGGATCGTAGACAGGCACTGAACAACACAATAGAACAGATGGACCTAACAGACATCTACAGAACTCTACACCCAAAAGCAGCAGAATACACATTCTTCTCAAGTGCACATGGAACATTTTCAAGAATAGAACATACACTAGGCCACAAAAAGAGCCTCGGTAAATTCAAAAAGATTGAAATTGTACCAACCAGCTTCTCAGACCACAAAGATATGAAACTAGAAATAAATTATGCAAAGAAAATGAAAAATACCACAACACATGGAGTCTTCACAACATGCTCCTAAATAACCAATGGATCAATGACCAAATAAAAACAGAGATCAAGCAATATAGGGAGACAAATGACAACTATAATTCAACATTGAAAATCTGTGGGACGCAGAAAGGGCTGTGCTAAAAGCAAAGTATATGGCAATACAGGCCTGCCTCAGGAAAGGAGAACAATCCCATATGAGCAGTCTAAACTCACAATTAACAAAACTAGAAAAAAAAGGACAAATGAGGCCGAAAGTCAGTAGAACGAGGGACATAATAAAGATTAGAGCATAAATAAATAAAATCGAGAAGAATAAAACAATAGAAAGAAACAATGAAAACAAGATCTGGTTCTTCAAGAAACTAAACAAAATAGATAAACCCCTAGCCTGACTTATCAAGAAAAAAAGAGTCTACACACATAAACAATCAGAAATGAGAAAGGAAAAGTCACTATGGACATCCCAGAAATAAAAAAGCATTATTAGAGAATACTATGAAAAATTATATGCTAACAAACTGGATAACCTAGAAGAAATGGACAACTTTCTAGAAAAATACAACTTTCCAAGGCTGACCCAGGAAGAAACAGAAAATCTGAATAGACCAATTACCAGCAAAGAAATTGAACTGGTTATCAAAAAACTACCTAAGAATAAAATACCTGGACCAGATGGTTTCACTGCTGAATTTTATCAAACATATAGTGAAGACCTAATACCCATCATCGTTAAAGTTTTCCAAAAAGTAGAAGAGGACAGAATACTCCCAAACTCATTCTACGAGGACATCACTCTAATAACAACACCAGGCAAAGGCACCACAAAAAAAGAAAATTACAGACAAATATCCCTGGTGAACATAGATGCAAAAATACTCAACAAAATATTAGCAAACCGAATTCAAAAATACATCAAAAAGATCATCCATCATGATCAAGTAGGATTTATTCCAGGGATGCAAGGATGGTACAACATGTGAAAATCCATCAACATCATCCACCACATCAACAAAAAGAAGAACAAAAACCACATCATCATCTCCATAGATGCTGAAAAAGTATTTGACAAAATTGAACATCCATTCATGATAAAAAGTCTCAACAAAATGGGTATAGAGGGCAAATACCTCAACATAATAAAGGCCATATATGACAAACCCATAGCCAACATTATACTTAACAGCGAGAAGCTGAAAACTTTTCCTTTAAGATTGGGAACAAGACAAGGATGCCCACTCTCCCCACTTCTATTCAACATAGTACTGGAGGTCCTAGCCACAGCAATCAAACAACACAAAGAAATAAAAGGCATCCGATTGGCAAGGAAGAAGCCAAACTGTCCCTGTTTGCAGATGACATGATATTGTACATAAAAACCCTAAAGAATCCACTCCAAAACCACTAGATCTAATATCTGAATTCAGCAAAGTTGTGGGATACAAAATTAATACGCAGAAATCTGTGGCCTTCCTATACACTAACAATGAACTAACAGAGAGAGGATTCAGGAAAATAATTCCATTCACGGTTGAAGCAAAAGAATAAAATACCTAAGAATAAACCTACCTAAGGAAGTGAAAGACTTATACTCTGAAAACTACAAGACACTCATGAGAGAAATTAAAGAAGATACCAATAAATGGAAACACATCCCGTGCTCATGGATAGGAAGAATAAATATTGTCAAAATGGCCACCCTGCCTAAAGCAATCCACAGATTCAATGCAATTCCTATCAAAATACCAACAGCATTCTTAAATGAACTAGAGAAAATCATTCTAAAATTCATATGGGACCAAATATGACCCCAAATAGCCAAAGCAATCCTGAGAAGGAAGAATAAATCTGGGGGATTATGCTCCCTAACTTCAAGCTCTACTACGAAGCCACAGTACTCAAGATAATTTGGTACTGGCACAAGAACAGACCCATAGACCAATGGAACAGACTAGAGAGTCCTGATATAAACCCAACCATATATGGTCAATTAATATATGATAAAGGAGCCATGGACATACAATAGGGAAATGACAGCCTCTTCAGAAGTTGGTGTTGTCAAAACTGGACAGCTACATGCAAGAGAATGAAACTGGATTATTATTTAACCCCATACACAAAAGTAAACTCCAAATGGATCAAGGACCTGAATGTAAGTCATGAAACCATAAAACTCTTAGAAGACAACATAGGCAAAAATCTCCTGAATATAAGCATGAGCAACTTCTTCCTGAACTCATCACCTCGAGCAAGGGAAACAAAAGCAAAAACAAATTCATGGGACTACATCAAACTACAAAGTTTCTGTAAAGCAAAGGACACCATCAACAGAACAAAAAGACATCCTACAGTATGGGAGAATATATTTGTGTTTTTTATATGTTTATTTTGATATCATTAATCTACAATTAAATGAGTAATATTATGGTGATTACAATACCGAGAATATATTTGTAAATGACATATCCAACAAGGGGTTAACATCCAAAATACATAAAGAACTTACACGCCTAAACACCCAAAAAGCAAATAAACCAATTAAAAAGTGGGCAGAGGATATGAAGAGACAGTTCTCCAAAGAAGAAATTCAGATGACCAGCAGGCACATGAAAAGATGCTCCACATCACTAATCATCAGGGAAATGCAAATTAAAATCACAATGAGATATCACCTCACACCAGTAAGGATGGCCAACATCGAAAAGACTAAGAACAACAAATGCTGGTGAAGATGTGGAGAAAGGGGAACCTTCCTACACTGCTGATGGGAATGTAAGCTAGTTCTACCATTGTGAAAAGCAATATGGAGGTTCCTCAAAAAACTCAAAATAGAAATACCATTTGACCTGGGAATCCCACTCCTTGGAATTTAACCAAAAATACAACTTCTCAGATTCTAAAAGACATATGCACCCCTATGTTTATTGCAGCACTTTTTACAATAGCCAAGATATGGAAGCAACCTAAGTGTCCATCAGCAAATGAATGGATAAAGAATATGTGGTACATATAAACAATGGAATACTATTCAGCCACAAAAAAGAAACTAATCCTACCATTTGCAACAACATGGATGGAGCTGGAGGTTTTTATGCTCAGTGAAATAAGCCAGGCAGAGAAAGACAAGTGCCAAATGATTTCCCCCATTGGGGATTATAACACGAAGCAAATCTGAAGGAATAAAATAGGAGCAGACTCCGAGACTCCACGAAGGAACTACTGTTTACCAAAGGGGAGTGGTGTGGGAGGTCGGGTGGGGAGGGAGGGAGAACGGGATTGAGGGGTATTATGTTTAGTACACATGGTGTGGGAGATCATGGGGAAAACAGTGTAGCACTGAGAAGGCAGTGAATCTGTGGTATCTTACTACGCTGAAGGACAGTGACTGCACTGGAATATGTGTGGGTACTTGATAATATGGGTAAATGTAGTAACCACATTGTTTTTTCATGTGAAACCTTCATAAGAGTGAATATCAATAATAACTTAATAAAAAATGGATCATAGACATACACATAAGAAATCAAATTCTTGGAAGAAAGCAAAGATGTAAATCTTTGTGAGCATGGATTAGGCAAATGATTTTTTAGATGTGACACCTGCATGAGAAAAGAAAGAAGAAAACAGTTAAATTATGTTTAATCACAAGTGAAAGCTTTGTGCTTCAAATGCCACCATTGAGAAAGTGAAAGAAAAACTCACAAACTGGGAGAAAATATCTGCAAATCATATATCTGAAAAAGGACTTGTATTTAGAATACATAAAGAACTCTTATGCAATAACAATAAGAGATAAATATTTAAAATGGGCAAAACATGAGGGGGGGTCACGGGGAAGACAGTGTAGCACAGAGAAGACAAGTAGTGACTCTGTGGCATCTTACTACACTGATGGACAGTGACTGTAATGGGGTATTGGGGCGGACTTGATAATATGGGTGAATGTAGCAACCACACTGTTGTTCTTTGAAACCTTCATAAGAGTGTATATCAATGATACCTTAATTTAAAAAAACCTAAAAAAAATGGGCAAAACATGTGCCCTCCCACATTGATACTGGACTTGGCCACATGACTTGTATTTACCTAGACACATTGCATATGTGATACAAGCAGATGCTTGATAAACCACTTGCACATTAGGGCTTGTCCACCTGGTATACTTCTTCTAGGGACCCACCGACCACGTGATGAGACGCCTAAGCAACAATAAGAGAGCCAACAGCTAATACCAGCTGCCAGCCATGTCAGGGAGTCATAGTAGCTTGGCCTTGTAGCTTTAGCCACCCTCTTAATAAAACTGCAAGGGAGAGAGTCCCGGGAAGATGGCGGCATGAGCAGGGTGGCAGGAAGCTCCTCCCAAAACCATATATACTTGTGAAAATACAACAAATACAACTATTCCTAAAAGAGAGACCAGAAGATACAGGACAACACCCAGCCTGCATCTACACCTGAGAGGACTCGGCACTGTGCATGGCGGGTAAGATATGGAGCTGCATTCCGGTGGGACCTGAGCACTCCACCACCCCAGTGCACCAGTTGGAGGAGAGGATTCAGAGCCAGGAGGGAGTGGAAATACAGGCCCATGAAATAACCAGCCCTGGTGATCAGCGCCGGGAGCGCTGACACACATCGCGTGGTGTATCAGAGATTGGAGAGACAGAGGGTGCAGGATCTGAGCCGGGGAACACACCGGGTCCTCGCAGCTGGCTCCCCAGGACAAAAGAACACTGCGTGCTTTTTTTAGAAGTCTTAAAGAGATAGGGGCCCAACGGAGGAGAAGGTTCATCCCAGCACACTCAGCCCAGCAGGTTGGGGGTGCTGGGGAATTTTAGAAACCTTGGCTGGCAACTGGGAAAAAGCAGCTGTACTAAGACTTTCCACAGAGATTAGAAGCCTCCCATTCATTGCTGCCCCGGCCATAGCTACAAAGGGCCCTGCAGAGTGGCGGGGCCGTAGCTGTGGAATAGTGGAGCAACAGCGCCACCTAAACATCCTCAAAGAATCTACTCCCAGCGGACGTATTTTTGGTTTTTTGTTTGTTTGTTTCCTTTTTTTAGTGTTTTTTCTTTCTTGTATTTTCTTTTCTTCTCTTTCTTTTCTTTCCCTTTTCTTTCTCTTCTTTCTTTTTGTTTTCTCTTTTTTTTTAAGTGTTAAAGAGCCCAGCTGACATATGTGGCACCTACCAGCGACCACTTTTATCACCATGAAAAGACAGAGGAATATGGTACAAACAAAACTTATCCAGACGCAGACACCAGAGAGGGAGTATGAAGGGATGGAAATGCACAATCTTCCTGAAAAAGAATTCAGAATAAAAGTCATAACGATACTGGTGGATCTACCGAGAAATGTGCAGGAGCTGAGGGAGGAAGTGAGTGAAGTGAGGAAAGACAATGCAGAAATCAGACAAGCGAACGACGGGCTTAGCAGCAGACTGGACGAGATGCAAGAGACTGTTAATGCAATAGAAATCAGAGAACAGGAATACAGAGAAGCTGAGGCAGAGAGAGATAAAAGGATCCCTAGGAATGAAAGAATATTAAGAGAACTGTGTGACCAGTCCAAACGGAACAATATACACATTATAGGAGTACCAGAGGAAGAAGAGAGAGAAAAAGGGATAGAAAGTGTCTTTGAAGAAATAATTGCTGAAAACTTCTTTAAGTTGGGGAAGGAAATAGTCTCGCAGTCCACGGAAGCCCACAGATCTCCCAACGCAACGGACCAAAGGAAGACAACACCAAGACATATAATAATTAAAATGGCAAAGATCAAAGATAAGGACAGAGTATTAAAGGCAGCTAGAGAGAGAAAAAAGATCACCTACAAAGGAAAAACCATCAGACTTCTCAACAGAAACCTTACAGGCCAGAAGAGAATGGCATGATGTATTTAACATAATGAAACAGGAGGGCCTTGAACCAAGAATATTGTATCCAGCATGATTATCATTTAAATATGACGGAGGAATTAAACAATTTCCAGACAAGTGAACGTTGAGAGAGTTTGCCTCCCATAAACCACCATTACAGGATATCTTAAAGGGACTGCTCTAGAGGGAAGCACTCCTAAGGCTAAAAAGATGTCACCAGAGAAAATAAAATCAGCAAAGAAAGCAGACCATCCAAATACTAACTAAAGGCAAAGAATAAAACACCTAGTATATAGAGAATGGAGGAGGAAGAATAAGAAGGGAGAGAAATAAAGAAACATCAGACTGTGGTTACGATAACTTAAAAAGAAAGTTAGGTTAGATTGTCAGATAGTAAAGAAGCAACCCTTGAAACTTTGGTAACCACGAATCTAAAGCCAGCAATGGCAATAAGTACATATCTATCGATAATAACCCTAAATGTAAATGGACTGAATGCACCAATCAAAAGACACAGAGTAATAGAATGGATAAAAAAGCAAGACCCATCTATATGCCGCTTACAACAGACTCACCTCAAACCCAAGGATATACAGACTAAACTGAAGGGATGGAAAAAGATATTTCATGCAAACAACAAGGAGAAAAAAGCAGGTGTTGCAGTACTTGTATCAAACAAAATAGACTTCAAAATGAAGAAAGTAGCAAGATATGAAGAAGGACATTACATAATGATAAAGCGATCAGTCCAACAGGAGGATATAACCATTATAAATATATATGCACCCAACACAGGAGTGCCAGCATATGTGAAACAAATACTAACAGAATTAAAGGAGGAAATAGACAGCAATGCATTCATTTTAGGAGACTTCAACACACCACTCACTCCAAAGGACAGATCAACTACACAGAAAATAAGTAAAGACACAGAGGCACTGAACAACACACTAGAACAGATGGACCTAACAGACATCTACAGAACTCAACACCCAAAAGCAACAGGATATACATTCTTCTCAAGTGCACATGGAACCTTTTCCAGAATAGACCACATACTAGGCCACAAAAAGAACCTCAATAAATTCAAAAATATTGAAATTCTAACAACCAGCTTCTTAGAATGCAAAGGTATAAAACTAGAGATATATTGTAGAAAGAAAACAAAAAGGCCCACAAAGACATGGAGACTTAACAACATTCTCCTAATTAATCAATGGGTTAACGACCAAATCAAAACAGAAATGAAAGAATATATGGAGACTAAAGACAACAACAACACAAAGCCACCACTTCTGTGGGACGCAGCAAAGGCAGTTCTAAGAGGAAAGTATATTGCAATCCAGGCCTATTTAAAGAAGGAAGAACATTCCCAAATGAATAGTCTAAAGACACAATTACTGAAATTGGAAAAAGAAGAACAAATGAGGCCCAAAGTCACCAGAAGGAGGGACATAATAAAGATTAGAGAAGAAATAAATAAAATTGAGAAGAATAAACAATAGACAAAATCAATAAAACCAAGAGCTGGTTCTTTGAAAAAATAAACAAAATAGATAAACCCCTAGCCAGACTCATTAAGAGAAAAAGAGAATCTACACACACAAACACAATCAGAAATGAGAAAGGAAAAATCACGACGGACCCCACAGAAATACAAAGAATTATAAGAGAATAGTATGAGAATCTATATGCTAACAAGGTGGAAAACCTAGAAGAAATGGGCAACTTCTTAGAAAAATACAACCTTCCAAGACGACCAAACAAGAAACAGAAAAACTAAACAGACCAATCACCAGCAACGAAATTGTATCGGTAATCAAAAAACTACCCAAGAACAAAACCTGGACCAGATGGATTCACCTCTGAATTCTACAAGACATACAGAGAAGAAATAACACCCATACTCCTTAATGTTTTCCAAAAAATAGAAGAGGAGGGAATACTTCCAAGCTCATTCTATGAAGCCATCATCACTCTAATACCAAAACCTGGCAAAGACCTCACCAAAAAAGAAAATTACAGACCAATATCCCTGATGAATGTAGATGCAAAAATACTCAACAACATATTAGCAAACTAAATTCAAAAATACATCAAGAGCATCATACACCATGATCAAGTGGGATTCATCCCAGGGATGCAAGGATGGTACAACATTCGAAAATCCATCAACATCATCCACATCAACCAAAAGAAGAACAAAAACCACATACATGATCATCTCCATAGATGCTGAAAAAGCATTTGACAAAATTCAGCATCCATTCATGATTAAAACTCTCAACAAAATGGTATAGAGGGCAAGAACCTCAACATCATAAATGCCATATATGACAAACCCACAGCTAACATCATTCTTAACAGCGAGAAGGGGAAAGCTTTTCATCTGAGATTGGGAACAAGACAGGGATGCCCACTCTCTCCACTGTTATTCAACATAGTACTGGAGGTCGTAGCCACGGCAATCAGACAAAACAAAGACATACAAGGCATCCAGATTGGTAAAGAAGAAGTCAAATTGTCACTATTTGCAGATGACATGAAATTGTACATAAAAAAACCCTAAAGACTCCACTCCAAAACTACTAGAACTAAATAATATCTGAATTCAGTAACGTTGCAAGATACAAAATTAACACACAGAAATCTGTTGCTTTCCTATACACTAACGATGAACTAACAAAGAGAAATCAGAAAAACAATTCCATTCACAATTGCATCCAAAAGAATAAAATACCTAGGAATAAACCTAACGAAGGAAAGTGAAAGACCTGTACTCTGAAAACTACCAGACCCTCCTAAGAGAAATTAAAGAGGACACTAACAAATGGAAATTCATCCCATGCTCTTGACTAGGTAGAATAAAAATTGTCAAAATGGCTATACTACCTAAAGCAATCTACAGATTCAACGCAATCCCTATCAAAATACCAACAGATTTCTTCAATGAACTCAAACAAATAGTTCTAAAATTCATATGGAACCACAGAAGACCCCGAATAGCCAAAGCAATCCTGAGAAGGAGGAATAAAATAGGGGGAATTACGCTCCCTGACTTCAAGTTCTACTACAAAGCCACAGTAATCAAGACAATTTGGTATTGGCACAAAAACAGACCCACAGACCAGTGGAAAAGAATAGAAAATCCCAACATTAACCCAAACATATACAGTCAATTAATATTTGATAAAGGAGCCTTGGATATACAATGGGGAGATGATAGCCTCTTCAGCAGCTGGTGTTGGAAAAACTGGACAGCTACATGTAAGAGAGTGAAACTGGACTACTGTCTAACCCCATACACAAAGGTAAACTCAAGATGGATCAAAAGACCTGAATGTAAGTCATGAAACCATAAAACTCTTACAGAAAAACATAGGCAAAAATCTCTTGGACATAAACATGAGTGACTTCTTCATGAACATATCTCCCTGGGCAAGGGAAACAAAAGCAAAAATTAACAAGTGGGACTCTATTAAGCTGAAAATCTTCTGTACAGGAAAGGATACCATCAGTAGAACAAAAAGAAATCCTACACTATGGGAGAATATATTCATAAACGACATATCCGATAAGGGTTGACATCCAAAATATATAAAGAACTCACGCATCTCAACAAACAAAAAGCAAATAATCCAATTAAGAAATGGGCAGAGGACATGAATAGACACTTCTCCAAAGAGGAAATTCAGATGGCCAATGGGCACATGAAAAGATGCTCCACATCATTAATCATCATAGAAATGCAGATTAAAACCACAATGAGATACCACCTCACACCAGTGAGGATGGCCAACATCCAAAACACAAACAACAACAAATGTTGGCGAGGATGTGGAGAAAAGGGAACCCTCCCACACTGCTGGTGGGAATGCAAATTAGTTCAACCATTGTGGAAGGCAGTATGGAGGTTCCTCAAAAAACTCAAAATAGAAATTCCAATTTACCCAGGAATCCCACACTGGGAATTTACCCTAAGACTGCAGCAGCCCAATTTGAAAAAGACATATGCACCCTTATGTTTATCGCAGCACTATTTACAATAGCCAAGAAATGGAAGCAACCTAAGTGTCCATCAGTAGATGAATGGATAAAGAAGAGGTGGTACATATACACAATGGAATATTATTCAGCCACAAGAAGAAAACAAATCCTACCATTTGCAACAACATGGATGGAGCTAGAGGGTATCATGCTCGGTGAAATAAGCCAAGCCGAAAAAGACAAGTATCAAATGATTTCACTCATATGTGGAGTATAAGAACAACGAAAAAAACTGAAAGAACTCAACAACAGCAGACTCACAGAACCCATAAATGGACTAATAGTTACCAAAGAGAAAGTGACTGGGGAAGATGGGTGGGAAGGGAGGGATAAGAGGGAAAAGGGGGCATTACTATTAGCAGATGTAATTTTGGGGGGGCATGGGGAGGGCTGTACAACTCAGAGAAGACAAGTAGTGAATCTATATCATCTCACTATGCTGATGGACAGTGACTGTAATGGGGTTGGTGGGGGGGACCTGATGAAGGGGTAGTTTAATAACCATAATATTGCACATGTAATTGTAGATTAACGATACCAACATAAATTATAAACAAAACAAAACAAAACAAAAAACTGCATGGGAGCTCACAATTAAGCACAAAAACCACCTTACTGAGCCCAGTCGACCCATAGAACCTTGAGAGATAACCAAATGGTTGCTGTTTTTTAAGAAGCGGGCAAAGATTTGAACAGACATTTTTTCAAAGGAGATATGCAAGTGGCGAATAAACATGTGAAAGGATGCTCAACATCATTAGTATTAGGAAAGTGGAAATCAAAACTACAGTGAGATAGCACTTCGCACATACTAGTATAATAAAAAAAGACATACAGTAACAAGTGTTCTCAAGGGTGTGGAGAAATAGGAGCCCTCCTTCATTGCTGGTTGGAATGTAAAATGGTGCAGCAACTTTGGAAATGTCTGGCAGTTTCTCAAAATGTTAAACAAAGAGTTACCATATAGCTCAGAAATTCCTAGGTAGCTATCCAAGAGAAATGAAGACCTGTGTCTACCTAGAAACTCATATATGAATGTTGGTCAACTCATATATATCTGTCAACTGATGAATGGATTAAGAAAATATAGTCTATACATGCTGTGGAATAGTATGCAGCCATAAAGAAGGGATGAAGCACTGACACAAGCTGCAGCACAAATAAACCTTGAAAACATTATGCTAAATGAAAGAACACAGTCACAAAAGACCACATATTGTATGATTCCATCTATATGAAATGTTCGGAGTAGGCAAATCCATAGGGTCAGAAAGTAGATCAGTGGTTTGCGGAGACTGAGGGGAGGAAGTCGTGGGGAGTTACTGTTAATGGGTAGGGGTTTCTTTTTGTTGTAATGGTTGCACAACTCTGTAAATATACTAAAAACCAAAGAATTATACACTTAAAAGGGGTAAATTTTATGATATGCAAATTGTATCTCCAGAAAGCTGCTTTACAAAATTATAGCCCCCAGTCCTGCCACTCTTAATCCATTACCCTACTGTACTCTTCTTCTTTTCCACAGAACCTTCATCATTTATATACTATACAATGTTTTTTTAAATGGATGGCCCAGCCTCTGCCCTTCAGGAGAGGAAGATACAAATAACTATTTCTAACAGTGCTGAGGATGCTTTACATATGTTTTTAATTATAACCCCCTAAGCTTCATTTCATTACCTGTAAAATGGCACTACAATGGCTTCCTTCTCAGGGTTGTTGTAAGGACTAAAGGCAATAATTTTCCCTCTGCGTAACACCTGGTGATGAAGGCTTGGCACCTGTGCCAAAGGCGGGTAGTTTCTTAGTGCCTCCACTTTCCCAGCCTCCTCACTCTCCAACCCAGATCTGTTAAAGGCGGCGATGGCCCCAAGTGAAAAACTACAGATGGGCGCAGCCACGTGATCCACGTAGGATGGGTGACATGCAGTTGGAAACTCCTGGGTATGGTTTCTGGGGAAGCCTCTGAAAAGCGGTCACATCTGGCCAGCTCTGCAGAGATCTGTCCGTGAATGGAGGCCCTTAGAGCTGTTTAGGGCCGCAGGCTGGTCTGGGCCTTTGCTTGCCTTCGCCTTTCCCTACCTGGAGCTCAAGCTCCAAAAGGAATCTTTCCAGCCCCAAGATGGAGGATGAGGGACACAGGAAGACAACAAGGGGATTCAAAGCTCCCAGTCCACCTTCAAGCTGTCCCAGCCCTAAGAAGGCCTAAGAGTGGCTAAGTGGTCATTGGGGACCTGTGGCATCTGCCAGAAGCTGCCTGCCTTCCAACTTCATATTTCATAAAAGGAAAAACAAAAACAAAAAACTTTGAATTCATCTAAGCCACAGTTCTTTTTTAGGTTTCTCTTGCTCACAGCTGAATGTATTTCTATTTTTTATGCCGAATTAATATCTAGGGCATTGAATTAATATTCTTTAAAACTTAAGCCAGTATTATGGTATCACCTTGTATGTAGATTAAGAACATTCTACACTCAATAATGAATTCAATTCACATCTCCTAAGAAAACCACAAGTTTTCACCATAATATGTTTATTATGAATTTCTGAATGCCCTGGACAACTTGAGGGCTGCTTATTATGCAGCCCTATGTTTCATGGTAAAACATGACTGGGAAAAACTAAAAGCAAAATTAACTTTTTCTGACATCCCACTTTGTGGGAAGATTTCAAGAGAACGTTTGCTTTTCTCTTCCAATAAAGATAATTTATTCTCCCCTCTGTGGACAGACACTTCTACGAATGGGCCAGTTTCTTGGCTGCCCTCATCGGAAATCTGCACCACGTAGGTGTCCATTCGCTGACTAGCCTTTGCATTTGGATTCCTGTGAGTTTATTGTGGCCCCGCTGCAGGCGGAGCTGTGTAGGCCTGACCAGACAGGGTCTGGGTGTCGTCATCTGCCGCTTTCTGAACCAGATGTTGATGATCTCCCAAACTAAAATCTATTGGTTCAGTGACCTTCAAGTCCATTTTCCTGGAGGGGGAGAATTATTATTCAGGTACTTATGATCTTATCACTACAACCTTAGTATCCTCATAACATTCAAGTGGTTTTTTTCTTAATGTTAAGTCCCTTAAGTACTTACAAAGTCAGTGTTTCATAAATATTTGTTGAATGAATGATGAACACTACTTTAAGATGCGACCTGTAGAGTAAGCCAATTTACACTCTTTTATGAAGTTAGTGTGTTTGTAAATTCATTCAGCAAGGAGCTAATAGCTCTTATACGCCAAGTGTGGAGCTGCCCTCGTCACCTCTGTCCTCAAAGAGCTTACATTTTTGAAGAGAAGATAACCAAACAAGCAATGATATGAAAGGCAGTAGAAACAGGGTGAGGAACAGTAGAGGCTGAAACAGGAGCCCCTAACAAAGTGTGGAGGAAGATGCAGGGAGTAGAAAAGGTTGTCAGAAACTCCCAGAGAAAGTGAGGCTTAAGAAGGCTGGAAAGATGAGTAGGAGTGAGTCAGGGGACGAGGCAGGGAAAGGTTCCCAAGCAGAGGGAGTGGAGTGGACCAGGACTAGAGGAAGCAGAGGGCAGGTTCTTGAAGCTCAAAGAAGTTATGTGGCTGGAACAGGGAGTTCAAAGGGGAGAGTGAGATTAGACGGAGGGGTAGAGGTGGCAGCTCACTGGGGGCTGGCAAGCCCAGTCCGTCCTGAAGGGAATGGCTATGGTAGGCAGGACGTCCACATCCTAATCCTCGGGACCTGGGAATGTGTTACCTTGCACAGCAAAAGAGCATTGCAGTGGTTAAATTAAGGACCTGATTAAGGGGATATGATCCTGGATTATTTGGGTGGGTCCAACTGAATCAAAAGGGTCCTCTTGATCATACTTATATGAGGGAGACAGAGGATCAGTCAGAGAAGATGAGACAACAGAAGCAGAGGTCAGAGTGATACAAGTGGTGCCTTTGGAGATGGAGAAAGGGGCCATGAGCCAAGGAGTGTGGGAGGCCTCTAGAAGCTGGGAAAGGCAAGGAGATGGATTCTCCCCTAGAGCTGCCAGAAGGGAACGCAGCCCTGCCAACAGCTTGATCTTAACCTGGCCAGGTTGATTTTTGGACTTCAGACTTCCATAACTGTAAGATGATAAATTTGTGTTGTTTTAAGGCATTACGTGTGTGGTAATTTGTTGCAGCAGCAATAAGTAATCAATACAGTGGGGACTCAGTGTAGAGTCTCCAGCAAGGGACCATGGAGCTCTGACTAGACAGACTACCTCAGGAGAGTGTGGAGAACAGGTCAGTGGAAGCAGAGAGACCAGAAATCCAGGTAAGCGATAATGGTGGGCTTTGCCACAGTGCTTCGCAGCAGAACACAGTTCTTGGAAAAACAGTACTAAGAGGGCCAGAAATTGCAAAGGAGAAGGTCCCCATTAACCTCATGGGGACATGAAAACTCAGGCAAGCCCCTGATGCACAGAGAGAGCCATGCAGGAGTTTGAGAAGGACATTGCTGAATGGGCAAGGGCTTCGACAAACTGAAGACCTTCTGGAATGGTGGAAGTAGAAGGTCTGAAAAAAATACCTGGCTCTTGAAAAGGCAGTTTTGTAAATATGTACCCTCTCCTCAAATTAATCTCTAAATTGTACAAAATTCATTGGGATTTTTTTTCAGTAATTAAGCAAGGATACTTGAAATGTACCTCTAAAGTTCATCAGAAAGCATGGATGTGTGAGAATAACAACAAAGAAAACACTGAAAGAGGATTATGGGGAGAAAGAGGAGGAATAGTGATTTACCATACCAGAAATCAAAATATCATAAAGCTATGTGATTAAAAATGCGGCAGTAGCATGGCAATAGCTAAACGGATCAATGGAACAGAAGAGATTCAAGAAATAGAACTCACATATATGTAAGAATTTAATATTTGACAAAGATGGCATTTCAAATTACTGTCCCACAATGTTGGAACAATTAGCTATGCTTGGAAAATGAAGTTTAATAACTATTTCACATTTTTTACAAAGATGAATTAAAGATATTATCATAAATAAATAATAGCCATATATATATTCTACCAGAAAATGTCAATGGATACTTGTCTAAGTCCTTGTAAGAATGATGCCATTAAAGAAATGCTTGACAGATTTGGAGTATAGGCAGGAACACTTTAAATATTATTACAAAAAGATACCAATGAATCTGAAACGCAAAGTTGTGAAAATAACATTTGCAATATTTACTATGCTGTAAAAAGAACTTTTTAACAAGGAAAAGATGGGAAACTCGATAGAAAAATCAGAAAAGAATATAAATAGACAATTCATAAAGGAGATTTAAATGATCAGTGTTACCTCACGAATAACGTAAGTACAAGTAAAAACAATCATGAAATGTCTTTTTTTTTTCATTAAAGACTGGCAAAAATTTTAAAGATAATTCTCAAAGTTGCAAGGCTGCAGTGATATGTGCGGCTCACGGTCACATGATGACTTGTGGGGTTTTCTTCATAGGTTCTCTTCCCATAAAAAAAATGAAATAATGTATTTTATGCTGCGTTGGTATAAAAAAATATAATCCACGCTGGATTCATTGTTTATTATATATTCATTATCATTTTTTTCTCCTAATTTTAAAAGATATTAAAATATTCTCATTACTCCTAAAACGATCGTGGGCCATAGGCAACATGCCTCCTGTGCCCTGTGGCTAAGCCAGCCCTGAGATAAATCACCTGGCAGCAACTGGCAGGCGTGTAAACTTTTTTGGTGAGTAATTTGGCAGCATCTATCAAAATTCAAAATGTGCTTTACTTTACACTCAGTAGTTACATTCTCAGGAATTTATCCCATAAAAATACCCACACAACTAGGTAATGACACATATATTAGGAAGTTCATCACATCACTCATTGTAACTGCAAAACTTTCCAAACAGACTAAATAACCATCAGCAGAGGAATGGTTAAATTAATTTTGGTAGGTATATATGGATTAGTGTGGTATGTTCACTCTGATTTTTGAGTTTAAAAAAGTCAGAGAAATAATACTGATTAAGATCACATTAGTGTTTTATACACACACATTTCCATAGATGGAAAAGATACTCCACAAACTGTTAATATGGTTAACTCTAACACTGCAGAGTTCTATGAGTTTTTCTAGTGAGCATTTATTATTTATATTTAAAAAGATGTTTACATTTTGAAGGGAAAAAGAAATATTTCTCTTTTTGATAAAGTCTGGAGCTCCTCAGAGGAAGGCAGTCACACACAGCTGAGAAGCATGAAGAGGCACCCAAGCCGCTGGCTGGTCCTTCCCCGGCAGCCCTGCAGACCAGAAGAGGGAGAGGCGGCAAGACGTTTCAAAGCACTCAAAACCGGAACCAAACAAACAAGAATCAACGGCAGCTGAGTTTTCCTCATGAAACTACAGACAGCTGGTGCTTGAAGCACACACTGAGGCTTTCACCCGGTCCTCAGAAAGCTCTCCGGACTCCTAAGCCAGAGGCTGTCTGAAGAACAGGCAGCCGCTGGGACTGAGAAGCCCAGTTCCGAGCGACAGTTAGGGGGGTGGCAGTTAGGAGCGTGGGCTGGGCCAGGGACCCACTGCCTAGGAGAGGGCTTGGAGCCAAGTCCACCTGCCCAGCCTCATGATGGCCAGGCAGTCCTGGCCAGCGTGCCCTGTCCTGAGGCTCAGGGAGGCTGACAGCGAACCTCCATCGCCGCTTGCATGGCAGGGAGTGTCCCTAAACCTTAGCAACAGGCTCCTTGCCAGAGCCACACCTACTTTCTCTAACTCCCTGAATAGCCACACCTCGCTGTGACTCTTCCCTCACCAGGGAACGCCATGTCCTCACTGTCTCCACCTTCACCCAGGCAGGAGGAAGACGCTTCTGAAGCTCCACCGGGGATCCTGCATAGTTATTTCAAAGAAGCAAGGCTTGTGTTTGATAGGGCAGGCGTCGGTTTTGTGGTTGATGGTGAGGACGTTGGTGTCCCCCATGGCACAGTGACATGCCTGCCCCGGACACCTGATTTGGCTGATTGGCGAGGGACATCAGCTGACAAGACAGCGGTGGGGCGGGCAGCGAGGAGGGGAGTGGTAGCAGACTCATGCCCTGAGTGGAGACTCTTGCTGAGAAAGGGCTGATCAATACATTGACCCACTTATGAAGCTGTCAATTAGTGCGTGCCTACTGTGTGCAAGACATGGGGAAGTACAAGAAACACAAAGAAGAAAAAGGCAAACTTCCTTTTTTCCACATGCTCACAGTCCAGGGAAAGAGACAAGGGCACAGAGGTGTGCCTAAGGTGGGAGGGAAGAGTCACAGCCAGGTGCAGCTATTCAGGGAGTTGAGAGAAAGTAGGTGTGGCTCTGGCAAGGAGGCTTCCTGGAGGAGGTGATGCCTGAACAGATCCTGGAGAGGTGGGGAGGGTCAGGTGTGAAGTGTTAGGAGGAAGCATATTCCAGGCAGAGAACACCCTGAGCCAAGGCACAGGGGGGGAACTGTGGGGCATACACGCAAAATGGGAAGTAATTGCATAGGTTGAAAGTGGAAGGTATGGACAGCCTGGGAGACGGAGCTATTACGAGGCTTCTCCTGAGGATTCAAAAGGAAAAGGTCAGCAAGAGTGTCATTTGGGCTCTGCTCTCTTGCATCTTCCTGTAGTGTCATAGGTCTCTTCTTTACCTGGGCAGCCCACAGTCTCTTCCCTTGTTGGTTAATGTTAATAGGCAACTTGCCTTAATTACATTTTTTCCCAAGATTCATGTTGGGAGTGAGGTATAACTAATGATTTAACCAAAGTATGGTCAAAAGAAATGCTTCTTCCTCCTCCTCCTTTCTTATCAGCCTCAGAGGGGACGTTAATGCGGCACCTACCAGATGCGAAAGTTGTACAACGTCACATCAACCCTCAGGTCAACCCTTTAAGGTATGTTCTTTCCTGATCCTCATTTGACAGGTAAGTAAAGGGAGACTCAGTGACACTCTGTCCCTGAGATGGACAGGACAGTCAGAGGATCCTACACTGTGCACATAAAGTGTGGTGAATAGGATCCATTTGACACCAGCCCCTGACATATTTTATGCATCTGCTTTTTTAAAAATAAGAATTTAATTAATGAAACATGCAACACCTAAAACATGCAAATTAGACTGCATGCTGACACTGATAATCCCCTGGGGAATGCAGCATTATTCCTTTCCCTTAGTGTTCATTTTAAGACCTTGGGAGGTATTTATCTCTGTCTTCACAGCTCTCATTCTCTCTCTCTCTCTCTCTCTCTCTCTCTCTCTCTCTCTCTCTCTCTCTCTCTCTCTCTCTCTCTCTCTCTCTCTCTCTCTCTTTCACACACACACACACACACACACACACACACACACATACACACACCACCACCACCATCACCACCATCGCCACCACCACCACCACTAGAATTTTCTTGGATATCCCCCATAGGTACAAAATTGTCTCTATGTGCTCCAGTTGAACAGTTCCCTTGGGTCTAGGCTGCCCCTTTGTTTCAGTCTGGAATCTCTCCCCTGCCCCTCGGGAAGCCCTGGTCTGGCCAATCTGGCTAACCCCTTTCCTGAGGCACCAGTGAGGCAGCAGGGGATCAGGTCAGAGCCTTCAAGGGCAGTGCCTTCCTGAGTTCTTTTCTCCTGCCCATTTCCCTCACCTCCTGACTTGACCACAGACCCTATCACCTTCCGGGCCTAGCAGTCCTATTTGTCCTCACAGCACACTGCTCTATACTCTAGTACATCTGCACAGGGGTTCCCAATACTATAGCTTTGCTGCTTGGAGGAGAAGCCCCATTTAGACCTTATGTGCCAAGCACAATAACTGAGCAAGCCTTCACACAACCTTGGGCTGGGCAATAGCATTGCTGCTTTACAGACAAGGAACTGAGCTGCAGACAGGAGGGCAGGTTGCCAGTCCTTGAACCAGGTACTGTCCACTGCACGCCACTACCTCCAGCTGGAGAGGCTTTTTAGGGCCAAAAACCTGCCTGTATTTCTTTCTTTTCTATTTGATCCTTTGTCTCTCTCTTTTTTTAAATAAAAGTGACACATGATGTGGTGAAAATTTTCAAACAATATAAAAGGGTGCAAAAGGAAAATGAAAGTCTCCCTCACCACCTCTGTTTGCATCAATTGATGACAGTTTTTTCTAAACAACTAAAAAAAATATGCATCACACACAGCTTTTAAATTTACACAGTGACCATAGTCTATTAAATTGCTTTCTTCCTCTTAATTATATCTGAGATCTTTTTATATCAGCACACAGAAGAGCCTCGAATAGTTTCCTGTCTCACTCAGAATAAAATCTAAAGTCCTTACTTTGGCTGACATAAACTTGATGTCAAAACCTGACAAAAATATTACAAGAAAGGAAAATTATAAGCCCCTCTCACTCTTGAACATAGACACAAAAATCTTAAAATACTGGTAAACCAAATCCAGCAATATGTGAAAGGTATAGTACATCCCAACCAAATCGGATTAATCCTAGGAGTTGTATTGGTCATTTTTTTTAGAAATCTGTCCATGTAATCCACATTTTAATAAAGTATGATCATCTCGTAGAGAAACCATTAGATAAAATTACAGACATTTGTGATGAAAATAGGAATAGAAGGGAACTTCTTAACCTAACAAAGGGAACCTACAGACAGCTATGGTGTTGGAAGTCAGTGTAGTGTTTATTTCTGGATAAAGGGCAAGTTGGGGGCTTTTGTTCTGCTTCTTGATTTGGTTGCTAGTGTGTGTACTTTGTGGTAACCAAGCTGTACACAATGGGTTGGATACTTTACAGTATGTGCATTATACTTCATTTAAAAAAGTTGCAAAATTATTTTTTTTTAAAGGAAAAAAAATGTAGTTCCTGATGATCTCAGAAGAGTAAGAGATGTGACCAGGGGCTGTGGGAGCTGACGAGGACAGGACATAGAGCTGGGTGGGATGAGGAGGAATGGGGACAACAGGGTGTGAGACGGTTATATATGTGGGTGTTGACAGGACCCAGGATAGTGTCCTGTGGTGGAGAGGAAGCTGGTGAGCCTGGGCCCACTGTGTCCAGTGAATGAGGTGTAAAGAGAGGTATAGTTACTAGGCGCAGAGATACATTAGGGAGCATGAAATTTAGCACCTAGACATCCCTCACAGAAAGCATTGTTCTAAAATGAGGAGACAACACTCTTTACCTATTTTCAACCACTTTCACAGTTCATCTTAATCCCTAGAACGGTCCTGCAAAATAGTTAGTAGTACTTTGTCTACTGTTGGGGAGACCTAGACTCACAGGGAGGATGACTTAGCCACAGCCCAGGCCCCAGGGCTGCTCCAAATATGGTACTAAGCAGCTACTTGCAACCTGTCCAAATCACCGTCCCTGTGTTGATCATCAGTTAACAGTAAATGGGGATAGTATCTCATTCCAGAGTTGTCATAAGCCCTAAATGAGATTTCATGACACCATAGGAGTTCAGCACAGTTTTTTTCCTCTCCCCACAGCATGCCACCAACGCATTCATCAAGATCTCTCCAAGGACATCACCAAGTCTGCACAACCAGGATTATGAAGACAGGTGTGGAACCACTGCTCTACCAGGTGACGCTCTACTCGTCTCCCTGGTGAAGCCTGTGCTGACTACTGACTTTAATAAGAGGGTGGCTGGCTTCTCAGAATGCCCTTGTTCTAGGACAGCTGTTCTCCAGTGTGGTCCACGGAGTGCCGAGGCCCTTTCTGGGAATCTTTGGGGTCAAAACTCTTTCCCAACGATGCCAACCAGTTTTTGCCTTCTCCAGGCTCATTTTCTCACTGGCGCACGGTGAAGGGGTACAGGAAATGTGACATTGTCACCTACCACTAACGAACGTGTTGTGACTTCTCGGGCTTTAAAATAACTGTTTCAATCTCTAATACGTAGTTGTCCATGGATATACCTTTAAAAACAACAGCGTCTGGGGGTCTAAATCATAATTTTAAAAAATGTAAACGGATCCTGAGTAAGTGCGCCAGATATAGCAACTAAAAATACGGGATGCTCAGTTTAATTTGAATTTAAGATGAACAATGACTACTGCAAGGGATATTATATTAAAAAATTATCTGCTGCTTATCTGAAATTCAAATTTAACTGGGCGTCCTATATTTCACAGGCCAATCACCGCCCAAGACCCAGGAGCTCGCGAACCGCGTTCTCCGGAGGCCGCAGCCGAAGCCCGAGCGGGGAGGGCCTTCGGGAGGAGCACTTCCGGTCAGGCGGGACCCGCCCATTGCCGGAAGCTTCCTGGGGCCACATTCGTCTCCGCTGTCAGGACCCGTCCCACCCCCGCTTTTCGGCGCCTCAGGCCGCGCGGAGCTGGTCTTCGGCGCGCAGCGGGAGAAACCCGCTTCCTGCCTCCAGGGGGCAGCGGCCGCGGCCCGGCCCCTGCGTGGACAACTCGGCGCCCGCGCCGCTCTTCCTGTCGCTGGGAGTGGCTGGCCGACCAGCGGGCGGCCAGGGCAGGCGGTCGCCATTCCTGTGTCTCTGCGCCCGCGGGGGCCGCCCGAGCCGCCCACAATGCCACTGGGCCTGAAGCCCACCTGCAGCGTCTGCAAGACCACGTCGTCCTCCATGTGGAAGAAGGGCCCGCAGGGGGAGATCCTCTGCCACCACTGCACAGGCCGGGGCGGCGCGGGCGGCGGGGGCGCAGGCTCGGGGGCGGCCGGCGGGACGGGGGGCGGCGGCGGCTTCGGCGCGTTGCCCTTCGCTAGCACCTCGGCCGCCCCTCCGCAGAGCAACGGGGGCGGGGGCGGCAAGCAGGTGAGCTCCTCCGTCCCCTCCCGCCGGTGGAGGCTGACCGGGCGGGAGGGGACGGAGGCGTGCCGGGCGGGGAGGCGGGCGGGGGCCTTCCAGGATCACCGTGGCCCTGCTCCGCCGGGCCGGCCCCTCCCATCCCGTAGCTAGAAGATCTTCATTGATTTGGCCCATTCCTAGCGCCTTTTGTTACTGTGAGAAATGGAAAGTGTAAAGGAGCCAGAAAATTGTAAAGACCCTTCAGAATTGCCCTACCCCATTGTAATAATATTAGAGTTCCCAACCAGACGTCTTAATATACACACGTGTACACAGAGAGGTAAGCAGGGTCAGACTACTGGACCTCTCCCTATTACAGGTAATTTTTATGTCATAGTATTAAGATAATCGTGCCATAATTCGAAATGGCAGCATAAGTATTCCATTGTAGGAAGTGCTATAACCTAACCTGTTCCTTGGCAACGGGGAGTTGAGTTGTTAAAGATTCTTTTCTGTTGTAAACACAACAAATGAATAGTTTTTGCCTTGGCCTAGACTTCCCCTACACTTGCCCCCTGCTCTGTAGCAAGTAGCTCAAATTTTTGGAAGCTCAGGAGGTGCCTGCCCAAGGCCCTCCCCGTTTTAATTAGCCCAGTTCCTGTGATTGGCACACTCTTACTTAATTTTTATTAAGTGTCCTTTTAAAGTGCATACTCTGGGGTCCTTGTAAGATGGTTGTTTCGGGACAGCAAGCTTTCTACACTTTTTACTTCTTTCTCTTTTTTGTTCCTTAATTGTTTATATAACAGAGTAAGCAGGAAATTCACAGGAGGTCTGCTCGGCTCAGAAACACTAAATACAAATCTGCTCCAGCTGCTGAAAAAAAAGTTTCCACTAAAGGAAAAGGCAGAAGACATATTTTTAAATTAAAAAATGTAAGATAATTGTGGACAGTGTCTCTTTCGGTCATGGCAATGTGTTTGTAGTGTGTCCTGCCACTGCCTTCATCTCTCACCATGAACTTCTACTCTGCTCCTGGGAACCCTTCTGCAGTATTCTGGGGTGTGATCCAGACTTCCTGAAATGGTGTGAACTCTGTTGCAGGATGCTTACTGTTTATAAAGTTAATAATGCCCTTTTTCTTTTTTTAGCTTTTCTTTTTTTTCTCCGGAAAGTAGAAAATATGAGTCTAAAGGAAACAAACTGAATGCTTTTTATTGGGTTCTCCATGCAGAGGATGAGGTGTGATTATGGTTCTTGGTATGGTCAGGTACACTAGGAAAAAATAGTTTTTTTTCATTCTTTAACGTAACACTGGAATTCATTTATTTCTACATTAGTTTGTTGTTACAGCCCCAGAAAGTGCATCTTACTGACAGTATGAGTCATAATTTTTGCTAAACCTCGATCTCTTCTTCTATAAGAAAATAGATTGTTAAAGACTTGTGCTGGGGGTAGCTGAAAGCACATTTTTGTTGCAGTAAGTTTTCTTTATTTTTGTAAACACCAGGGGACAATGGTCAAACACAGTGGACAATGCATTGCAGACTGTTTTAAACCTCAGGATGGTGTTCTTTCAGAACAGGAATGCTCTGCTTACCAGTAAAGGCATTTCTGAAGTTGGGCATATTCATTAGTAAAACATGAAGGGGCCCTGCAATATATTCTTGTGCGGATTGTGGGTTCTTTTCCTGTTGAGACTAGTACCCCTAATTTATTTGAGATTTTTGAAATTTAGTTTCCTTTAAATGAGGCATTCATTGACTAGATAAAACATGAAGTAAACTTTCATTTGCTTATAGTTGTATCATTTAAACATGTTTTAAGTGGTAGAATATGTTCTCTGTAGATATTTCAGTATATAGCAACCTCTTTCTTCAAGAATGATACCAAGACATATTTGGGGAGGTCTAGTTTCTGTGTGGTGCTGTAAAAGTGTGTATTGCAACTTAGGAAGTGATTTCAATGATGATTGGGTGGCAGCAAATTACTAAGAACTCACAAGAAAGTTTCTTTTAGCCTTAGTTCAGCCTTGTTAAATAAAAATTGCTTCTGATGATGCTGAGTATCCTAGCTAGTTCCATGGTTGAAATGGAAAATGTCTCAAGGAGATGCTTTTCAATTTTGTGTTCACCTACACACTTTTTATTACTTTAACTTCTGTCATTCTCAGGCCATTAGAGCAAGTATATTTTTATAACTAGAATGTTAATGTGTCCTAAAGCTCTGAGAAGGTTTATGTCAGATCTCAGCGGCATAATCAGAAGCTTGTCCTCAGGTTCTCAGCAATTTTTAAGCTAATGGTAGCAGAAATAGACTGTGCTTTGCCACAACATACAGAAGATCATTTATCTTTTTATTGCAGTTCCTGTCACCAAGAAATTTAGTATCTCTCAAATTATAAACTCTCATATATGGCTGGAGAAATGCCTGTACACAGTATACACACACACACACACTATGAGTGTGCTAATATTTTTAAATTTTGTTTTTCATAGCCCATCAAAGCTCCTGAGTCTGTTTCTACCATAATCACTGCAGAATCAATCTTCTACAAGGTAAGCATCTGTAGAGTTCCTGAAAGAATATCTGGGCTGTTTGTTGTATAATGTGCTACTAAATGCTGCATCAGTCAGAAGGGCTCTGCTACTCTCTGTAAGGTGTGATTATGTTTTTGGTCTCCTCTAAGCTATTTCCCCTCATGGCTGTGTACAGAACATCTCTTCCAGTGCTGAGGTGGGAGGGAAAGCTGCTTATTGAAATATAATGTGAGGATCTTAAGTATTTTTTAATGTGGGTTATGGGAATTGTTCTTAAAATTCTCATGTATGGTGGAGCCATGAAAGTGAACCATACTAGTTAGTGTGATGCACGGAGGGGAGAGAACAGAAGTGGGATTTAGACTAGCGGAGGGTGTCAACCCTGGTGTCTAGAGGGCAGAGTAGGCACAGAGATTCTGAATCTCTGTAAGGGCAGTAGTGGGAATTAGCACCTACTGGAAGTCCTTGGTGAGAGACAGAATCCGATACAGTTTGGTAAGAATGAGAAGGTCAGGTTTCCTAGGGTCAGAGCCCACTAACATCTGATACCTCAGTGAGCGAGGTAACATACCATTATTTTTTAATCAAGCTTGAGGAAAGCACGCGACATAGAAACATGGAAAAGACCTCCGAGGCCTGGTAAGCCAGGTTCAGGCAGCAGCCATTAAATAACGCTTGGTGTTCTGGGATCTAAACTGTCTCTTACGGAACAGTGTATGAGTTCCTTCTTTATAGCTGACCTAAATGGACCACACTGAGATAGTCAAGTGTTTGACTCCTGTCATGTACCATTTTTTTGTTAGCCCAGAATCTGTATGATCCAAAACAGTCTATGTACAGGCAAACATCTCTCTTACATTTCCAGCATTTCACACATTGTTGTTAATAAATAAAATAGCCCAAGTGTTAGTATGTGCTTGCTATGTAATCAGGCACTGAGGTAAGGATTTCACACGCTTTATTTCATTCAATCCATTCTATGAACTGGGACTATTATCCCCATCTTATGGATGAGGACATTGAGGTACAGAGAAGTTAATTGTCAAAGATTACATAGCTGACAAGTCATGAAGAGAGGTAGTCTGATGCCAGAGCCCAAGCCCAGAGCTCAGCTCCAGGCTCCCTGGCAAGTGACTGGGCCAAGACCAACCTCTCTAATGTTTCTTCATCTATCAAATAGGGATCATAAATTGGAATTGCCTCATTGGGACAAGTGAGATCATGTATGGTAAGCACTTAGCAGAGAAAAGCACTCGATGAATAGTAAAAACTAGAATCGTCATGCTTCCAAATCTGTGCATTACCTTCAAAACTGAACATCGTGTGTACAGGTTAAATCCAAAATTAGCTGCTTTGGCTATGGATTTAGTGGATTTCCAGACATGTCCCAACTGAAAGACAAGTGGGGCTTACTGCAGCTACCAGTGTTTCTTACAGCTGTCTACTACCTGTGTTTATTAAACAATAAGGACAAAATACAACAATATATTCCAGAAACGTTCAGACGTGCAGCACTGCAGAGGCTGTCCCAGCGGTGCCCCTTCAGGCAGCACCTGGGCGGTGGGGTTAAGAGGTCCTTGCCAGCTGCTGAACTACAGCCCAGTTCTGGGATGCAGGAAGGAGCTAAGTAGAAGCCACGGGTATGACTGCCAACAGCGTGGGCACTGGAGACCCAAAATAGTTAATTGACTTCCCAGGAGCATTTCTGTGGTAGAACAGCTCCAAGAACTCAGGTCTGGTTACACCTGTGTTGCCTTTTTTCTTTTCTGCTAGAAACGCTGAAAATGAGGGGACTCCTTAGATCAAGTGCCTTAGTCCTGATTGGTGTTGTGTACGTATACACACACACTACAGCACATACTAATAAACAGCTACCATGTGCCAGGTGCTGCTTGCCACTGGAATCTTTCACTAAGACACTGTTTTTGCCTTGTAGTTCTGCTTTCATGCTCTTACATGTTTTAAATTGATTCGGCATATATTTACATGCCAGTGATACGTAAGGCTCTGTTTTGTGTGTGTGTGTGTAAGAAAAACAAATATAATCGTGTAATTTGGAAATAACAGTTAGGTAGAAAAAGCAAACTATAAATGCAGACTTTACCTGGTAAGTAACTTAGAACTTTGGAGTTGTGGCTGGAGGGACGAGCTGATGATGGATATGAACCAACAGGTGGTGGATTGCGGCGGCTCGTGTTGACTATACTTCTCCATAGTGATCCAGATGTGACAGTCACCCTTAGACACCTGGATAAAGGGTCCACCAGGAGAGCTGTCACACCTGCTCAATGTCAGAATGACCTAGGTCAGCTGTATGGACATCAAAGAGAGAGCATTACCATTTCAAGACCCAGGGAAGAGGACATAGGATGCATAGCAGAGACAGGCATAAAGAGGGCTAAACACAAACACAGCTGGTTGGCTCTGAAGTAGAGCCAGGATAAGACATGAAGCCCTGGATGCCAGAAGTACAAGTAATTGTCTTGTGGGAGGACATCAGTGTGAATGGGAGGGAAGAGATGGGCACCAGTGAGCTTGAGGGCAGACTTATCCTGAAGCCTGATTTAAATCAAAAGAAGTTGTGTCATTTGTTTTGAATCTGTGGCTTCTCTTCTCTTTGCATGGTTGAGGAGGATGGTGTGTAGGATACAGCCTCACCAGGTAAGCCCTGTAGTATAGTACGGAGAGAGGCCGCTGAGCTGGTGTAGGAGCTCCACTGCAGTCTCAGCCTTACATAGCATTCACCAGGTCACCTAACCTTTCTAAAGCTCCATGGCTGTAGCCAGAAAAGTAGGGATAATACTGTTCTGATATCAAATCATTTTTATAAACAAATGGTTTCTCCATATGCTAGTTGTCATATGTATATATGCATATATAATTTTTTTACTCAGAAATTAACAACTTAAAGTTGGAATCAACCACATAAATATTGATGCATTAGACCTTGAAGGCCTTTTATTGACCACTTTGAAAACTATTGCTTTTATTTTAAGTATCAGTCCATAGCTGTGGTGCTGTTCTATTTTTATTTTAAATGTGGGATTATCTTCTGTTTCCCCCAGGGAGTGTATTACCAAATTGGAGATGTTGTTTCTGTAATTGATGAACAAGATGGAAAACCTTACTATGCTCAGATCAGGGGTTTCATCCAGGACCAGTATTGTGAGAAGAGCGCTGCACTGACGTGGCTCATTCCCACTCTCTCTAGCCCCAGGGACCAGTTTGATCCTGCGTCCTACATCATAGGTGAGTTTGACCAGTGGTACAGGTTCTTGAACCCAGTTAATTCTCCATTATTTTGCAAAGCAGTGTCTTAGTTTGCTCAGGCTGCCATAATAAAATACCACAGACTGAATGGGTTAAACAACTATTTTCTCAAAGTTCAGGAAGCTGGAAGTCCAAGATGAAGGTGCTGCCATCGCCAGTTTCTGGTGAGAACTCTCTTCCTGGCTTGTAGACAGCTTGTAGCCTTCTCGCTGTGTCTTCTGTGCATGCACACACTTTGTATGTATTCCTCTTCTATACAAATACTAATCCTATTAGATTAGGGCTCCACCCTTAGGACCTCATTTAACCTTAATTACCCCCTGAAGTCCCCGTCTCCAAATAACATCATATTGGGGGTTAGTGCTTCAGCATACAAATTTGGAGTGGGGTGATGATACAATTCAGATCATCACAAACGTAAGCTTCATTATGTATTAAAAGCTTTATAGAAACTCTGGATGTCTTACAGGCTGGGGTTTGAGTGCTCAGTTACTTTGAGTTATGGCATTATGCACCTACTAAAAAGTATGGATGAGATTTTTCTGAATGACCGAGGGTTAAGCTCTATAAAGAGTTTATTGCTCAGGAACTAAGTTACTTATAAAAATCTACTTTGAAATAATTTCTAAAGGAACTATCCCTTTTTTTACTTCTAAAATCTTAACAAATTCTCAGTATGCGTTCCTCTACATGTTGCCCACATCATCCTAGACCTTTAAACATATTATCATTTATGGTTGACATGGCAGCCACCGTACTCATATTAATTTCAAGGCTGAAAAAAGAAGTGTTACAGTTTTTGATGTAGATTCACAAGAAATTGTTGCTGATTGATAGAATTTTGAAAGTATTCAAAATTTTTACCCTGAATTTTTGCTTCTGCAGTGGGCATGAATTACTTTTGCATTCTGAGAAAAAAACATAAAAGCTTTTTTCAAAGGGAGCTCAGGGACAAATAATGTGCCTGTGTTATTCTCTGTACATGTCAGATTTGATATATGACCAAACGGTTTTAGTCTTCTGGTTGCAAGTATGTAGAAGAGTAGACTTTCATTTATGTGATCTGCGGGACAGGATTCTCAGCAGAGATTCTCCCACCTTCTCCTCCCAGTCCTCAGATTCTAGGGGAGCAGCATAACAGAGAGGTTCAGAGCACAAACTCTGGAGCCAGACTGTCGGGGTTCACAGCCCAGCCACTTACTAGCTGTGTGGCCTTGGCAAGTTCCTTAATCTCTTTTGCCTCATTTTCCTCATATGTAAAATGGGCATAATAACAGTGCTTACCTCAGAGTATTGTCTTTAGGACTCAAAGTATTGGTATATGTACAGTACTTAGAACAGTGCAGGCATGTAATAACACTATATAATTCTGAATATTTAGAATCCTTTCTATATTGAGTCACTGTTTTGGGGGGAATGCTGTATTTCTTAAGCAGTTAAAGTAGAAAAAAATGATGGAGAGTAGTTTCAGAGTAATGCATGTATCAAGGGCCAATAATGTCAAGTCACCACCAGAGTGGTTTCTCATAGTGTCTAGGAATTTTCACAAAAACGGTATGTATATCTGGAAATGGTGTTTAGCCTCTCTGTTGCCTGCCTTTCAGGACCAGAGGAGGATCTTCCAAGGAAGATGGAATACTTGGAATTTGTTTGTCATGCACCTTCTGAATATTTCAAGTCACGTTCATCACCATTTCCCACAGTTCCCACCAGACCAGAGAAGGGCTATATATGGACTCATGTTGGACCTACTCCTGCAATAACTATTAAGGAAAAAGTTGCCAATCATTTGTAGTTTCAAAGGTAAAACTGATTTCCAGTTATCTTGTATTCATATTACTACAGGATATTCCACATGTTTCTTTAATGACATTCTTAAATGGAAAAATGACTCAAAAGTTTTTCCCAACTACTCAGTAATAATTAGCTCATTTATTGCTAGTCACTTGAGAAATTAAAAGGGATAGCAAAGAATTAAATACATTTTCAAGTTAAATAATACATTCTGTATGTGTATCTTCACAGGCAAAAGGTGTCATTTCCAGAAAGACCATTAGGAATTGGTAGTGTCTATTTTTCTCCATAATTTATATCTAGAAACTCATTAAATGGATTGCATTTTTCTATAAGAACAAAAAATTAAGGCACATTAATTAAGCTACCACAGGGAAGGCAGGATAGCACAGAGAAGACAAGTAGTGACTCTATAGCATCTTACTACGCTGATGGACAGTGACTGTAATGGGGTATGTGGTGGGGACTTGATAATGGGGGGAATCTAGTAACCACAATGTTGCTCATGTGATTGTATATTAATGATACCAAAAAAAAAAGAGACCCCCTAAAAAAAATTAAGCTACAACCAACAGTATCTATCACAAAGTTACATAAGCTTTAATTTCTTCATCTAGAAAATGCTAGACAGACTGTTGGCTACTTTAACCTTAAAAAAACTTATTGGTGGATTATTTTATTATCCCAAGCTTTTTTAAACTTCCTTTTAATTCTTCTGAGGCAAACAGGGATTCAGAATCATTTTGTTGAACTTAGTGGATCTGTTCTCCATTGTTCTCTTACCTTCTTAGTCAAAACAAGGCTTCCAATCAAACCATAAAATTTTCTGGTCCCAGCAGGCAACTTCACTAAAAGCACCAGGGAAACGCAGTGTTCAGGCATCTCACTGGGTAGTTTCCTGACTACCATTAGAACAACCAGTGGGCAGTCATAAAAATGATTTAATAGGTCATTAGCATCAATATCTTTAAAAAGTCTACCCCAAAGTTAAACCTTCTGCTTTAGACTCCTAATAACAGGCCTAAAACAAACATCTTATACTTAGAAGGCCTGTTGTTCAGGAAATTGTCCAGAATTCAGGTACAGGTTTTACTTCGAGTGCAGGTCAGCTAAGTAAGGGAACAGCAGTGTGAAAATGGGAGGAAGTGGAGATTGCACACACTTGCCTCCCTTTGTATCCTGACTTAATCAGCATTTTTCAACCCCAGGAAGATTTGTCCGAATCTAACATAATCAGAATGATTTCAAGCTGTAGCAGTTTCAACTGTTAACATTTTTCTACACAGTCATAATTTGTGTGTTGGACAGAAGCAACTGTAGATAATTCTATGTACATAGTTACCTCTTTGTACACAAAAATTACAGTGAAATTGTAAATACCATTGTAAGTAACTAAATGCCAATATTCAAACTTTGGATTAAAATATTTTTTATAATGCATTTACATTGGATTTATTTCCTTCATTTAAACAAAATTAAATAGGACTTTCTATCCAAAAATGGTATAAATAGAAACAGTTTTGTAGAACTCAAGTGACAGATTCACCATCAATATACGATAGACTTTAGGAAAATTTCAAAGAATGGTTGATTACTAAAAGAAACAATGTGAGATACATATTAAAATAAGGAATTATTTAGAAACTAGTGTATGTACTGACCATTTGTTTATAAATTGATAGGTACTCGTAGTATCTTAAAGACTGAATTTTCACTTTCCTTCCCAACAAACACCAGTGGCTCTCACTGCTTACAGGGTAGATACATTTCTCCGGTTAGTGAAGACCTGCCCTGATATGGCCCCAGTCTGTATTCCCAGCCTTGTCTCCAGCTTCTCACCACTGCTGAAATGTTTCCCCCAGGCACCCTCCTCATTTTCCTTGCTCTGAGCTTTATTCATACTGCTCCCTCCAACTTCCCCAGAGGCCTTTCTTAAGACTCTCAAATTCTGTCTCTTGGTGAGACCTTTCCAGATTCTCATGGTTCCTAAAATCAGTCTCTGTCCTGTTCTTTTGTTTCATTAAGCTTCTGCTTCTGTTTCCCACCCCACCCCTATGTTCCCTGGAGGAGAAAGTTGATGTGTTTCATTAACTCATCTTTATAACCCCCACGGCACCTAACACAGGTCATTGCTCATGGGAGGTGCTTAGTGTAGAGTCCAAGTTAGGTGCTGCTAACTGAAGTGCCTTTTTCTATTTTAGTTATTACTGGTTCATACTAACTTTGGCAGATTCTTTTATGAGCAGTCAAGTAGAATTTCAAATTGTTATATTCTAGATTAGTATTAGATTGTTTTAACAGGATGGTCTTAAAATGAGCTTTAACTAGTTCTCTTACACAAATAAATCTTAACATGAGGATCTGAAAAACTTAGACCAAACTATTTAGGTTTTTGGTTGTGAAAGGCTTTTCCTAATAAGTTTTTTAGTAAGTTTGGACTAAAGTTTTCCATCAAGAAGTTTGAATCACAATTCATTTCAGCCATAAATAGGTGAAATCATAAGAACAATGGAGTGAAATATATATGTATAAATATGTGCGTGTGTGTATAATATCTATACATAGATATGTTACACATACTCAGAATGAAATTCTGTCATGGACCAGAAAAGGGAGAAGCGTTTTTGTGGATTTTATTTTGCCACCCTAGGCATGGTTTAGGAACCATGCTTTTTACTTTGAACCAGATCTTTCAACCATACTATTTTTAGGAAGGTATATCTCTTAACACTCAAAAACATGAAGCTGAGAGGTCAGTTCCATGGAGGAACAAGAAGGAACCTGAAGGACCAACAGGAGGGGAATACTTAAATAAGTTACAGTGCAATTGTGTGTATTTTTCTTTACACTTTTCAGTATTTCCCAAATTTTCTATAGCAGGCACATAATGTGCACATGAACGCGCACACACACACACACACACACACACACACACACATTTGCGTACTGCCCAGCTGGTGGTGAGGAACCACCAGTTTTTAGCCCATACATATATAGAATATTTTATAAATAGTCATTCTTAAACCATTGCCAGGGAGATGAATGACATGCTGAGGAAGTAAGTTCAGTGATTTAGGTAATATCCTGTATTCCCACAGTGATTCCAGGAAAGAACTCAGGAGTGACTGTGTTCAGCTCTATCAGCTCCTGGGCCAGGGGCATGTTTAGTGCCAGCTTCTCCTCCAGGCACCACGTTGTCCAAGGTGAAGACTTGCGAGGGTGAGAAACTGTTGCAGGTTCAAGTTTGTCCTTTCCTCTGCTTCAAGTCCATCTTCCCATCCAGACTGCCTGCCCTGCTGATTTTAGATGACCAGACTGAATGATCCATGACAAAAAGAGAGTGCACGCACACCCAAGAGAGAAGCCACCATTTTATAATCTAACTTGGAATACCATCACTTCTGCCATATGCTTTTGGTCTCACAGACCAACCCTGGTGCAGTGTGGGATGGGATTGCTCACAGGTGTGAATTCCAGGGGCAGGGGCCGTTAGGGACCATCGTAGGGATACATGGTCCAGCTGGTGTAAATGTAAATTAACATCTAGGAATCCATGCTTAGAAGATATGGAATGTGGACCAAAATGTGTATTTCTAGTAGTATTTAAAGTAATGAAAAACAAGACCTAAAAGATCCAACAACAGAAAGTGAATTTTGATATGTGTGTAATGGAATTTTATGCAATGGTAAATGCTTATAAAAATGTTCAGTGTAAAAGAAAAGATACTTGACTACATAAACAATGGTTCTGCTTTTATAAAACACATACATGCTATACAAAGAAAATTGAAAGTAAGTAAAATGTCAACAATTGACATTTGGAATTAGAGTTTTATTTTATATTCTTATATATACTTTTGTTTTTGTATTTTGTAGTTTGTATTAACATCTGCTTACATAATCAGGAAAAAATGCTATTTTAAAATAAATATAAGCCAAAAGATGGTCTTATGAGGTGATGTTTGTGTTCCCAACAAAATTCATATGGTGAAGCCTAACCCCCAGTATGACAGCATTACAAGGTTTGGTCTTTGGGAGGTAATTAGGTTGAGGTTGTGAGAGTGGAGCCTCCTGAGGGGATTAGTGTTCTTATAAGAAGATTGAAGAGACCAGAGCCTTCCCATCTGTCTCCACCTGCATCTGTGGGCACCTTGATCTAGGACTTCCTAGCTTCCAGAACTGTGAGGAATAAATATCTATTGTTTTAGCCACTGGGTCTATGGTATTTTGTTAAAGTAGCCTGAACTAAGACAGATGGAAACAGCCCAAGTGCCCATCAACGGATGGATAATGAAAATATGGTCTACACTACAATGGAATATTATTCTGCCCTAAAAAGGAATGGATTTCCAGTACATGCTATGAGGATGAACCTTGCAAACATTCTGGCAGGTGAAATATGCCAAGCATGACATGACAAGTAATGTATAGTTCCCCTTACATGAGGTAGGTAGAATGGGCAAATTCATGAGAGAAGAGATTGTTGGTGCTGGGGGAGACGGGAATGATATGGGCATAGAGTTTGTGTTGGAGGGAAATTCATTTTCTGTTAATTCTCTGCTGAGCACTTGACAGTGCTTTGTACCCATCAGGTTCACAAACATTTAATCATCCCCATTTTATATTTCAGTACTTAATCATACAGATTTTGACATGTTTTTAGATTCTTCTGCCCTTCCCACCAAATCACAAACACATTAGAATCACCTCTGGTGTTTAAAAGAAAAAGGCTGCCGCAAAGGTCCCACAAGCAACCAATTACATTAGAATCTCTGGGAGTGAGGCCGGGGCCTCACTAGGTTCCAAAGAAACTAGTAACATCTAGAAGTGTAAAATATGTTGAAAGTTCCAGAGGTGATTCTAATGCACGGCCAGAAATCAGAGCCACTGCTTAGACTCCTCTCGGCATCCAGCCCTCGGCTGGTAACGGCTTCAAGTTCTACAAAGCAGAAAAAGGCCTGATAGCATTCTGCTTCTGGGCAATTCAGGAGGATTAATCAAAGGCCCTCTGATGCCACTCGGCGCGGATAAAGTTAAATTGTACAGAGGGACTCACAGAATGGAGGTCGGCCCCCGGCACAAACCTAAGCCTACGTCGGCCTGCAGAACGGACAACTGTGAAGGAAACCTGTGCGCCGCCAGCAGGCCCGGAGCGGCCACCGTCCCGCAGCTCGGCGGCCTCGGGCTCGCCTGGCCTGCCCGGAACGCGGGGCCTGCCCGCCCCCCGGGCCTGCGGCTAACGCTCTGCAGACGCGCCCTAGCCCGGCGTCCGCGCATTGTGTGTGCCGAACAACGGCCGTCAAGCTCGCAAAGCGCCTTAGTTTTTGTCATTTGACAGCTTGGGCAACGAGAGGGGGCCGGAGGACAGCCGCTGGCAGCCCGCGGCGGCCGCACGCAGGTGAAGGCCCTTGGCTTCGCCGCGCCTGGCCGCCCCCGGATCTCAGGCACGCTTCTCCCTCTTCGTAAGCCCGGCTTCTCGCGCACTGAGCGCTTTGAGTGTTTGTTCTAATCCTTCAGGGTGGAAAACGGGGGTGTGAGAGACTCCGGATTTCTCACCGTGAAACCTAGTGGGAGGCAACCTCCCCTATGAGGTAAGGGCCTTTTTTTTCTTGTAAGAAATTTTAAGATTCACTCTTAGCAACTTTTAAATATCCATTACGGTATTACTAACTATAGCTGCCGTGCTGCGTACACCCCCATGGCTCTCTTATTTTATAACTGGGGCTGGTACCTTTTGACGCCCTATGCGGTCCGCCCCACGCCCCCCTCTGTTCTCTGCATCCATGAGCTTGGTTTTTTGTTTGCTTGTCTGTTTAGATTCCGAATATGAGTGAGAGCATACGGTTTGACATTCTCTGATATTTCACTTAGCGTAATGCCCTCAAGGTCCATCATCCATGTTGTCACACGTGACAGGATTTTATACCTTAGTATGTGAAATAATATTCCATATTGTATTTGTGTATTTTTTTTCTTTATCCATTTCATCCATTGATGGGCACTTGCTTCCGTATCTTGGGTATTATTGTAAATAGTGCTTCAGTGAACATGGGAGTGCAGGTAACTTTTCAGATTAGTGATTTCTTTGGATAAATATTCAGAAGTGGAACTGCTGGACCATATGATAGTTTTACTTTTTTCAGTTACTTCCATACTGTTTTCCATAGTGGCTTCTCCCATTTACATTCCCATCAACAGTGCACAAAGGCACAAGGGTTCCCTTTCCTCCACATCCTCACCAACAGTTATTTCTTGTCTGTTTGATAATAGCAATTCTGACAGTTGTGATGTAATATCTCATGGTGGTTTTGATCTGTATTTCCCTGATGATTAGTGATATTGAGTACTTTTTCATGTGCCTTTTGGCCATCTGTATGTCTTCTTGGGAAAAAATGTCTGTTCGGGTCCTCTGCCATTTTTTGATTGGATTCTTTTTGGTGTTGAGTTGTATGAGTTCTTCATATGTCTTGGATATTAACCTCTTATCAGATAAATGACTTGCAAATATTTTCATTTGTTGATGGTTTTCTTTGCTGTGCAGAATCTTTTTAGTTTGATGTAGTTCCACTTGTTGGTTTTTGCTTTTATTGCCTTTGCTTTTGGCGTCCAATCAAAAAAATTGCCAAGCCTGATGTCAAGATAGTTATCACCTATGTTTTCTTCTAGGAGTTTTACAGTTCCAGGTCTTATGTTCAAGTATAATCCAATTCAGTTAACTTTTGTGTATGGTGTAAGATAGTGGTCAGTTTCATTCTTTCACAAGGGGCTGTCCAGTGTTCCCAACACGTTTTTATCAAAGAGATTATTCTTTTCGCCATTGTATATTCTTGGCTCATTTATTGTAAATTAATTGACTATATATGCATGGGATTATTTCTGGGCTCTCTAGTCTGTTCCACTAATGTATATGTCTGTTTTTATGCCAGTAGCATACTGTTTGGAATAATATAGCTTTGTAATATAGTTTGAAATCAGGGATTGATGACTCCAGCTTTGTTCTTCTTTCTCAGGGACCTTTTGTAGCTCCATACAAAGCTTAGGATTATTTGTTCTGTTTCTGTGAAAAATGCCTCTGGAATTTTGATAGGGATTATATTGAATCTGTAGATTGCTTTGGAATATGGACATTTTAATAACATCAATTCTTCCAGTCCCTGGGCATGCAATATTTTTTTCATTTATTGGTGTCACCTCAAGGTACTATCTTAACTGAGTTTCGCATAACAGAGGGCTTCAGAAATCTTGCACATGAAGTTTGTCTCAGAGTGTTCTCCTTGACCAACACTGAAATAGAACTAAGTGGACACGGTAGAACACTGTAAAACCATGGGTTTGGGACTCTGACAGCCAGAGTCAAGGCCATTTGAAACAATCCTGGACAGATTACACACCTTCTCAGGCAGTGAAGGGATCAAACATGATAATACCCATAAGGTGCTTAGGGACAGTGAACATTATTGAACATTATTAACATTCAATAATGTTACTGTTTATCATTACATTTTAGAGAGTCTGATTAAGTGTAACAAAATGTATTTTAAATGGAGATGGAATATCTGGTGATGCCATTCAGGTCGGTTGATGACCATTCCTGTTAGGCCTGTCCTGTGCTTATTACTCAGAGATGAACAAAGGTAAAATAGGAAAGTCTGCTACTCTCCATGGATTTCTCTTGAGGTTTTTTTTTTTCTGGTAGTGATGGTAAGTTGCAATGCCAATCACACTTTCTCCTCATTCCCTCCTCACCTTTTAGATCAGTGTGCATTGATCATATTATAAGATACAGGAGCGTGTCCCTCTGACCTTCCTCTCCCATCAGATGCTGAAGGGCCCCAGAAAGGAAGGATTTCACGCCAACTCTGCTGTGTTCAACCATTGGCCTTTGGGCTTATCCCCTTTAGAAACCCAGTCTCTCTGGCACTGCCAGTATCAGCTGCAAAACTTCCTCCCTCCCTGTCTTCCTTCCTTCCTTCTCCTTGAGGTGAAATTTAAGGTCCTCCGTGATCTGCTCCTGATTTAGCATGCCCTGGCCATTTTGAATACTTGTTTCCAACTCAACAGATCAGGGCACAGGAGCAAATAATGATGTCTTAGGTTTGTTGAATGCCTACTCTGTGCCAGGCACAAATCAGCCTTAGCCCTTTTCCTAACCTGACTCTTGCTCTATCACTCTGTCATCCCACCACACTCACTAGCTCCATTAGTTTACTTCCTTTCTGCTCTACTTCCTCTGATTATGGCATCTTCACTTTTGGCTTCTGTAGTTGCCTTTTTTGTTTTTTGTTTAGTTCTGTCTTAACATCATCATGACATTTGTCCAGTTTTCCTGTTTGTTCACTAACCTTTGGCTTGTGCTCTGGATGCCCTCCTTAGAATGACCACTACAGGAAGCCTGCTGGCACTGGCCCTATACATTTGGGCTCCACTCTGTTCCTTGGCTATGATAGCAGAGGGATTGGTCCTGGGTGTTCTGAACCTAGCCTTTCTGATTTATTATTAAAATCATGCTATAGAGTTGCTAAACTCTCACGTTTGAAAGGAACCCTAACGTCTGTAATGGTACCATCTGTATGTGAATTAAAAGCCCTCTGCTCTATTATTTTGCCATTTTTAAAGTTTATTTTGATATCATTAATCTATAATTAAATGAGTAATATTATGGTGATTACACTACCCCCTTCATCAGGTTCCCCCCCCCCCCAACCCCATTGCAGTCACTGTCCATCAGCTTAGTGAGATGCCATAGAATCACTACTTGTCCTCTCTGGGTTGTACAGCCCTCCCCGTGCCCCCTATTTTGCCATTTTTTATAATAGTTCTTCGAATATCCCTAAATCTTCTCTTTCTAATCTAAACATCCCAGTTTCTTTAATCACTGTCTCCAGGCTGATTGATTTCCTCTAAATTAACTTCATTTAATTACTGCCTCTTTTACAATGGATAGTAGACAGAATTTTAAAACAATGTTCCGATTATGTTCTGAGCAGTTTGTACTAGAATAGGATTTTATATTATTTACTATTAACTTTTACCTAACCTTTCCCATCATGTAGATTGGGATTTTTTTTTATATTGAGGTACATACAATAAAATGCACAAATCTCAGTGTACACCTTGATGAATTGTTACATATATACACTCATGTAACCATGGCCCAGATCAAGATATCAAATATTTTCACTAATTTTTTCTCCCTTCACGTATTTCACACATTTCCCCCACCTACTTCCCCTATGGCAACCACCAGTCTGTTCTCTGTGTTTATGAGTCTATTTCATTTTTTTGTTTTTTTTTTAGATTCCATATATAGGTGAAATCATACAGTATTTTGTCTTTCTGTCTGACTTATTTCACTTAGCATAATATCTTCTAGGTACATCCATGTTGTTACAAATGACAAGATTTCATTCTTTTTTATTGCTGAGTAGTATTCCATTGTATATATGTACCATGTGTTTTATTCATTCATCTATCAATGGTCATTTAGACTGTTTCCATATTTTGGCTGTTGTAAATAATGCATTGATGAACATAGGGTGCATTTATCTCTTCAGATTGGTGATTTGTTTTCCTCAGGTAAATTCCCAGAAGTGGAATTGCAGAGGTCATATGGGATTTCTACTGTTAGTTTTTTGAGAAACCTCCATACTGCTTTCCATAGTGGCTGCACCAATTCGCAATCCCACCATCAGTGTACGAAGGTTCTATTTTCTCCACATCCTCACAAATACTTATTTCTTGTGTTGTTATTTGCCATTCTGTCTCATGTGGTAATCATTGTGGTTTTGATTTGCATTTCTGATAACTAGTGATTAGCCTCTTTTCATATGTCTGTTGGCCATCTGTATTTTTCTTTTAAAAAATGTCTATTCAAGTTCTGTGCCCATTTTAAAAATCTGATTGTCTTTTTGGTGGTATATGAGTTCTCTATGTATTTTGGATATTAACCTTATCAGATATATCATTTGCAGATATATTCTCCGGTATAGTAGGTTTGCCTTTTCATTTTGTTAAGGGTTTCCTTTGCAGTGCAGAAGCCTTTTAATTTGATATAGTCCCATTTGTTAATTTTTGCTTGTGTTTCCCTTGCCTCAGAAGACATATCCAGAAAAAAGTTATTAATGTTGATGTTCAAAATTTGACAGCCTATGCTTTCTTCTTGGAGTTTTAACATTTCAGTTCTTATATTTAGGTCTTTAATCCATTTTGGGTTTATTTGTGTGTATAGTATAAGACACTGATCCAGTTTGATTCTTTTTCATGTAGCTGTTCAGTTTCCGCAACACCATATTGAAGATACTGTCATCTTCCCACTGTATATTCTTGCCTCCTTTGTTATATATTCATTGACCATATGGGCATGGGTTTATTTCTGGGCTCTCAATTCTGCTCCATTGGTCTGTGTATCTGTTCTTGTGCTGGTACCATACTATTTTGATTACTATAGTTTTGTAGTATAGTTTGAAATTGAGGCATGTGACACCTCCAGCTTTGTCTTTCTCAAGATTGCATTTGAGGTTTGTGGCTATTTGATGTTTCTTGTGGTTCCAAACAAATTTGGGGATTATTATGCTCTACTTCAGTGAAAAATGCCATTGGTATTTTTTTTTAATTTTTTATTTTTTTAATATAATTTATTTTATTATCATTAATCTATAATTACATGTGCAATATTATGGTTATTAAACTACCCCTTCATCAGGTCCCCCCCAACCAACCCCATTACAGTCACTGTCCATCAGCGTAGTGAGATGCTATAGAATCACTTCTTCTCTTCTCTGAGTTGTACTGCCCTCCCCGTGCCCCCCCAACATTATATCTGCTAATCGTGATGCCCCTTTTTCCCTCTTATCCCTCCCCTCCCGCCCATTTTCCCCAGTCCCTTTCCCTTTGGTAACTATTAGTCCGTTCTTGGGTTCTGTGAGTCTGCTGCTGTTTTGTTCCTTCAGTATTTTTTCTTTGTTCTTATACTCCACATATGAGGGAAATCATTTGACACTTGTCTTTTTCGGCTTGGCTTATTTCACTGAGCATAATACCCTCTAGCTCCATCCATGTTGTTGCAAATGGTAGGATTTGTTTTCTTCTTATAGCTGCATAATATTCCGTTGTGTATATGTACCACATCTTCTTTATCCATTCATCTACTGATGGACACTTAGGTTGCTTCCATATCTTGGCTATTGTAAATAGTGCTGCAATAAACATAGGGGTGCATCTGTCCTTTTCAAATTGGGCTGCTGCATTCTTAGGGTAAATTCCTAGGAGTGGAATTCCTGGGTCAAATGGTATTACTATTTTGAGTTTTTTGAGGAACCTCCATACTGCTTTCCACAATGGTTGAACTAATTTGCAGTCCCACCAGCAGTGTAGGAGGGTTCCCTTTTCTCCGCATCCTCACCAACATTTGTTGTTGTTTGTGTTTTGGATGTTGGCCATCCTCGCTGGTGTGAGGTGATATCTCATTGTGGTTTTAATGTGCATTTCTCTGATGATTAGCGATGTGGAGCATCTTTTCATGTGCCTGTTGGCCATCTGAATTTCTTCTTTGGAGAAGTGTCTATTCATGTCCTCTGCCCATTTCTTAATTGGATTATTTGCTTTCTGTTTGTTAAGGTGCATGAGTTCTTTATATATTTTGGATGTCAACCCTTTATCAGATACGTTTTTTATGAATATATTCTCCCATACTGTAGGATGTCTTTTTGTTCTACTGATGGTGTCCTTTGCTGTACAGAAGCTTTTCAGCTTGATATAGTCCCACTTGTTCATTTTTGCTTTTGTTTCCCTTGCCCGGGGAGATATGTTCATGAAGAAGTTGCTCATGTTTATGTCCAAGAGATTTTTGCCTATGTTTTTTTCTAAGAGTTTTATGGTTTCATGACTTGCATTCAGGTCTTTGATCCACCTTGAGTTTACCTTTGTGTATGGGGCTAGACAGTAGTCCAGTTTCATTCTCTTACATGTAGCTGTCCAGTTTTTCCAACACCAGCTGCTGAAGAGGCTGTCATCTCCCCATTGTATATCCAAGGCACTTTTATCAAATATTAATTCACTGTATATGTTTGGGTTAATGTTTGGATTTTCTATTCTTTTCCACTGGTCTGTGGGTCTGTTTTTGTGCCAATACCAAATTGTCTTGATTACTGTGGCTTTGTAGTAGAGCTTGAAGTCAGGGAGTGTAATTCCTCCTGTTTTATTCCTCCTTCTCAGGATTGCTTTGGCTATTCGGGGTCTTTTGTGGTTCCATATGAATTTTAGAATTATTTGTTCCAGTTCATTGAAGAAAGCTGTTGGTAGTTTGATAGGGATTGCATTGAATCTGTAGATTGCTTTAGGTAGTATAGCCATTATGACAATATTTATTCTTCCTAGCCAAGAGCATCGGATGCATTTCCATTTGTTAGTGTCCTCTTTAATTTCTCTTAGGAGTGTCTTGTAGTTTTCAGAGTACAGGTCTTTCACTTCCTTCGTTAGGTTTATTCCTAGGTATTTTATTCTTTTTGATGTAATTGTGAATGGAATTGTTTTTCTGATTTCTCTTTCTGTTAGTTCATCATTAGTGTTTAGGAAAGCAACAAATTTCTGTGTGTTAATTTTGTATCCTGCAACTTTGCTGAATTCAGATATTAGTTCTAGTAGTTTTGGAATGGAATCTTTCGGGTTTTTTATGTACAGTATCATGTCATCTGCAAATAGTGACAATTTGACTTCTTCTTTACCAATCTGGATGCCTTGTATGTCTTTGTTTTGTCTGATTGCTGTGGCTAGGACCTCCAGTACTATGTTGAATAACAGTGGAGAGAGCAGGCATCCCTGGCTTGTTCCCGATCTTAGATGAAAAGCTTTCAGCGTCTTGCCGTTAAGTATGATGTTAGCTGTGGGTTTATCATATATAGCCTTTATGATGTTGAGATATTTGCCGTCTATACCCATTTTGTTGAGAGTTTTAATCAGGAATGGATGCTGAATTTTGTCGAATGCTTTTTCAGCAACTATGGAGATGATCATGTGGTTTTTGTCCTTTTTTTGTTGATGTGGTGGATGATGTTGATGGATTTTCGAATGTTGTACCATCCTTGCATCCCTGGGATGAATCCCACTTGATCATGGTGTATGATCCTCTTGATGTATTTTTGAATTCGGTTTGCTAATATTTTGTTGAGTATTTTTGCATCTACGTTCATCAGGGATATTGGTCTGTAATTTTCTTTTTTGGTGAGGTCTTTGCCCGGTTTTGGTATTAGAGTGATGCTGGCTTCATAGAATGAGTTTGAAAGTATTCCCTCCTCTTCTATTTTTTGGAAAACTTTAAGGAGAATGGGTGTTATTTCTTCTCTATATGTCTGGTAGAATTCAGAGGTGAATCCATCAGGACCGGGGGTTTTGTTCTTGGGTAGTTTTTTGATTACCAATTCTATTTCGTCGCTGGTGATTGGACTGTTTAGTTTTTCTGTTTCTTGTTTGGTCAGTCTTGAAGGTTGTATTTTTCTAAGAAGTTGTCCATTTCTTCTATGTTTTCCAGCTTGTTAGCATATAGATTCTCATAATGTTCTCTTATGATTCTTTGTATTTCTGTGGAGTCCGTCGTGATTTTTCCTTTCTCATTTCTGATTGTGTTTATGTGTGTAGATTCTCTTTTTCCCTTAATGAGTCTGGCTAGGGGTTTATCTATTTTGTTTATTTTTTCAAAGAACCAGCTCTTGGTTTTATTGATTTTTTCTATTGTTTTATTCTTCTCAATTTTATTTATTTCTTCTCTAATCTTTATTATGTCCCTCCTTCTGGTGACTTTGGGCCTCATTTGTTCTTCTTTTTCCAATTTCAGTAATTGTGTTTTTAGACTATTCATTTGGGAATGTTCTTCCTTCTTTAAATAGGCCTGGTTTGCAATACACTTTCCTCTTAGAACTGCCTTTGCTGCGTCCCAGAGAAGTTGTGGCTTTGTGTTGTTGTTGTCATTAGTCTCCATATATTCTTTGATTTCTGTTTTGATTTGGTCATTAACCCATTGATTAATTAGGACAGTGTTGTTAAGTCTCCATGTATTTGTGAGCCTTTTTGATTTCTTTTTAAAATTTATTTCTAGTTTTATACCTTGGTGATCTGAGAAGTTGGTTGGTAGGATTTCAGTATTTTTAAATTACTGAGGTTCTTTATGTGGCCTAGTTTGTGGTCTATTCTGGAAAATGTTCCATGTGCGCTTGAGAAGAATGTGTATCCTGTTGCTTTTGGGTGTAGAGTTCTGTAGATGTCTGTTAGGTCCATCTGTTCTAGTGTGTTGTTCGGTGCCTCTGTGTCTTTACTTATTTTCTGTCTGGTTGATCTGTCCTCTGGAGTGAGTGGTGTGTTGAAGTCTCCTAAGATGAATGCATTGCTGTCTATTTCCTCCTTTAATTCTGTTAGTATTTGTCTCACATATGCTGGCGCTCCTGTGTTGGGTGCATATATATTTATAATGGTTATATCTTCTTGTTGGACTGACCCCTTTATCATTATGTAATGTCCTTCTTTATCTCTTTCTACTTTCTTCGTTTTGAAGTCTATTTTGTCTGATACAAGTACTGCAACACCTGCTTTTTTCTCTTTGTTGTTTGCATGAAATATCTTTTTCCATCCCTTCACTTTTAGTCTGTGTATATCTTTGGATTTGAGGTGAGTTTCTTGTAGGCAGCATATAGATGGGTCTTGCTTTTTTATCCATTCTGTTACTCTGTGTCTTTTGATTGGTGCATTCAGTCCATTTACATTTAGGGTGATTACTGATAGATATGTACTTATTGCCATTGCTGGCTTTAGATTCGTGGTTACCAAGGGTTCAAGGGTTGCTTCTTTACTATCTAACAATCTAACTTAACTTTCTTGTTAAGTTATTGTAAACACAGTCTGATGTTTCTTTATTTCTCTCCCTTCTTACTCCTTCTACTCCATTCTTTCTATAATAGGTGTTTTATTCTTTGCTTTTAGTTAGTATTTGGATGGTCTGCTTTGCTATGATTTTATTTTCTCTGGTGACATCTTTTTAGCCTTACGTGTGCTTCCATCTAAGCAGTCCATTTAAGATATCCTGTAGTGGTGGTTTATGAGAGGCAAACTCTCTCAACTTTCGTTTGTCTGTTAATTGTTTAATCCCTCCATCATATTTAAATGATAGTCGTGCTGGATACAATATTCTTGGTTCGAGGCCCTTCTGTTTCATAACGTTAAATATATCATGCCATTCTCTTCTGGCCTGTAAGGTTTCTGTTGAGAAGTCTGATGATAGTCTGATGGGTTTTCCTTTGTAGGTGATCTTTTTTCTCTCTCTAGCTGCCTTTAATACCCTGTCTTTATCTTTGATCTTTGCCATCTTAATTATTATGTGTCTTGGTGTTGTCTTCCTTGGGTCCCTTGTGTTGGGACATCTGTGGGCTTCGGTGGACTGCGAGACTACTTCCTTCCCCAGCGAGGGAAAGTTTTCAGCAATTATTTCTTCAAAGACACTTTCTATCCCTTTTTCTCTCTCTTCTTCCTCTGGTACTCCTATAATGCGAATATTGTTCCGTTTGGATTGGTCACACAGTTCTCTTAATATTCTTTCATTCCTAGAAATCCTTTTATCTCTCTCTGCCTCAGCTGCTCTGTACTCCTGTTCTCTGTTTTCTATTCCATTAACAGTCTCTCGCATCTCATCCATTCTGCTGTTAAGCCCGTCGATCGCTTGTCTGATTTCTGTATTGTCTTTCCTCAGTTCCCTCACTTCCTCCCTCAGCTCTTGCACATTTCTCTGTAGGTCCATCAGCATGGTTATGACTTTTATTCTGAATTCTTTTTCAGGAAGACTGTGCATTTCCATCCCTTCAGACTTCCTCTCTGGGGTTGTCTGGTTGGTTTTGGTCTGAACCATATTCCTCTGTCTTTTCATGGCTGTAGAATTGGTCACTGATTGTAGCCACGTATGTCAGCTGGGCTCTTTAAGACTTTAAAAAGAGAAGGAAAAAAAGAAGAAAGTAAGAAAGAAAGAAAAAAAGAAAAAAGAAAGAAAAGAAGAAACAAAAACAAAACAAAACAATACAAAAATGCCCACCGGACGTAGATTCTGTGGGAATGCTGTAGGTGGCGCTATTGCCCCACTATTCCACAGCTGTGACTGCGCCGCTCCGCAGGGCCCTTTATCGCTCTGGCAGGGGTGGGAACAAATAGGAGGCTGTTGATCTCAGTGAGAAGTGTAAGTATGGCTACACTTCCTCAGTCGCCAGCTAAGGCGTCTGAAACTCCCCAGGACTCCCAGCCTGCTGGGCTGAGTGTGCTGGGGCGATCCGGCTCCTCCGCTGGGCTCCTGTCTCTTTAAGACCGCTGAAGAAAGCGTGCACTTTTTTTTTTTTCCTTCCCGGGAGCCGGCTGCAAGCACCCTGGCGCGTTCCCCGCTCAGATCCTGCCCCTCTGTCTCTCCAATCTCCGCTGCACTGCGCAATGTGGGTCAGCGCTCCCCACGCAGATCCCCGGGGCTCGCTACTTCGCGGGGTGTACTTCCACTCCCTCCCGGCTCTGAATCCTCTCCTCCCGCCGGTGCGCTGGGGTGGGGGAGGGCTCGGGTCCCACCGGGTCGCGGCTCCGTATCTTACCCGCCTCCTGGGGTGCCGAGTCCTCTCGGGTGTAGCTGCATGCTGTGCGCTTTCCTGTGTATTCTCGTCTCTCTTTTAGGAATAGATGTATTTGCTGTGTTTTCATAGATAAATATAGTGTTGGGAGGAGATTTCTGCCGCCCTGCTCACACCGCCATCTTCCCGGAAGTCTAAAAAGCCATTGGTATTTTGAAAGGGACTACATTGAATCTGTAGATTGCTTTGGAAAGTATGGCCATTTTAACAATATTAATTCTTCCTAACCATGAACGTGGGATATCTTTCCATTTATTTGTGTCTTCTTCAATGTCTTTTATCAATATCTTACAGTTTTCAGAGCATAGGTCTTTCACTTCCTTGGTTAGATTTATTCCTAGGTATTTTATTCTTTTTGATGCAATTGTAAATGGGATTGATTTATTTTCTCTTTCTTTTAGTTCATTTTTTGTATTTAGAAGTGCAACTGATTTATGTATATTGATTTTGTATCCTACAACTTCACTGAGTTCATGTATTAATTCTAGGTTTTTGGGGGTGTCTTCAGGGTTTTCTATATATAGTATCATGTCATCTGCAAATAGTGACAATATTACCTCCTCCTTACCAATTTGGATGCCTTTTCTTTCTTTTTCTTGCCTGATGGTTATTGCTATGACTTCCAGTACCATGTTGAATAAAAGTGTGGAACGTAGGCATTCTTGTCCTGTTCCTAATCTTAGAGGAAAAGCTTTTAGCTTCTTGCCATTGAATATGATGATAGCTGTGTGTTTGTCATATTATGTTGTCATACAATTTTCATAGTATTCTCTTACAATTGTATTTCTGTGATGTCAGTTATAACTTCTCTTTCATTTATGACTTTATTTATTTGAATCCTCTTTTTTTCTTGATGAGTCTAGCTGAAGATTTATGCAAATGTTTCTGAACTGTCAGGAAGAGGCTATGATCAGAAGCTATAGTGCAGGTTGGATCTATATCCAGCCAACTGAGGTCCTGCCCTAGACCTTAGAAATGTGATTGAGATTTTTTATCATCCTCAAGTCATAGTAAAACTTAATGTTTTACTTGTCAATTGAACTGACTGATCCATCTTCAGATATTGGCATCTTACTGTACTTGGATGTTTGTCACGTTTCTTTGGAAGAGAAAAGACATCAACTCAAAAGGTCAAGGAATATTTGCTTAATTTACACGTGGGGATGATTTTAAAATTCAGTAATCCCTCCAAAATTGGGAAAGGTTAACTGATTAGGTGATGAATCCAAGTAATTTTGTGGTGGAGTTTACTTAATGAAGAACCCATTTGTCTGTATTTACTGGAGAATATAGAAGTTCCCTGAACACCTAAATAGAGTAATTTGCATCAAAGACAAAAAAAGGTGCTATCAACTGTAGAAATTTATAACACTTCTGTAATGCTAGGGCATGCCTCTGCTTAGATGGGTTGTGGTTTTCTGAGAAAGCAGATTTGAAGTGCTTTGTGTGTGTGTGTTCATTCTGGATATGAGATCTTAAGATATAAAGCAATTCTATATTCCAGTAGTTTGTTCCTCTGTAGGCCAATGTTTTTCAGTTTGCAAGTCTCAATCCATATATGGGCTAAAACTAGCTTTATGTAAATGAAAGAGAATAGAATAAAAGAGGATAGAAAGTATCAGAACATCACATGTGGTAAGGGTAGTTACTGTTCTGTGAAAAAGTTTTATTTCAGCAGTATGAGCATATGGACCAGATCATGATGTAAAATGTGTTACTCTGGGTTGTGCTTAAAATGTTTTGAAAATCAGTAGTTTTGATCCAGCATTTTTACTCTGTGAAGGTACAACATTCCCTTTAACTGACATTGATTTCTGCAAAGTATCTGAGTAATTGGCCAGAATAAATGTCTAGGCCAAAATACCTCATTTCAATTTTCTGTTTGAAACCCTAGGCAAAATTTCTGTCAGTGTATGGTTGATGGTATTTGTTATCATAGAATATTTTGTTGCTTTTAGTTGTTGATTTGTTTGATTCTTAGAAATTTCCTGGGAGGTTCAGTTCTATACAGGTTTCTCAAAAAATGTCAGATGGCCTAGGAAATGTGTAAACTTCATGGCATACCATTGTCTAGTATTTTCCAATTGGTGTTTTCAATTTTACTTATGCTTATGAACATTGAGATTTTACTGTAGAAATGTAAAATGTCCATTTATTTTAAGAATCTATGCTTCTAGTATCTCCTCAAATATTTTGTAGATGACTGATTTCCATTGCTATTACAATCAAACCAAATTCCTAATCATATCTGCTCTAGTCTAAAAACAGGGTGCTAAAATATTAGATTATGTTTTGTTTTTTTTTCTGCCCCCCCTTCCTAATTAATTCAAAGGAGGATTATGCCAGTTTCAGTTGAGAGATAAGAATGATTTTTTAAAACTTTTTGTTAAGGTATTATTGATACACACTCTTATGAAGGTTTCACATGAAAAACAATGTGGTTACTACATTTACCCATATTATCAAGTCCCCACCCATACCCCAATGCAGTCACTGTCCTTCAGCATAGTAAGATGCCACAGATGCACTAGTTGCCTTCTCTGTGCTACACTGTTTTCCTTGTGATCCCCCACACCATGTGTACTAAACATAATACACCTCAATCCCCTTCTCCCTCCCCAACCACCCTCCCACACCCCTCCCCTTTGGTAACCACTAGTTCCTTCTTCAAGTCTCTGAGTCTGCTATTTTGTTCCTTCAGTTTTGCTTCGTTGTTATACTCCGCAAATGAGGGAAATCATTTGGCACTTGTCTTTCTCCACCTGGCTTATTTCACTGAGCATAATACTCTCCAGCTCCATCCATGTTGTTGCAATGATAAGATTAGTTTCTTTCTTATGGCTGAATAGTATTCCATTGTGTATATGTACCACATCTTCTTTATCCATTCATCTACTGATGGGCATGTATGTTGCTTCCATATCTTGGCTATTGTAAAAAGTGCTGCAATAAACATAGGGGTGCATTTGTCTTTTTGAATCTGAGAAGTTGTATTCTTTGGGTGAATTCCAAGGAATGGGATTTCCTGGGTCAAATGGTATTTCTATTGTTAGTTTTTAGGAACCTCCGTAGTGCTTTCCACAATGGTTGAACTACCTTACATTCCCACCAGCAGTGTAGGAGGAGGGTTCCCCTTTCTCCGCATCCTCATCAGCATTTGTTGTTCTTAGTCTTTTGGATGGTGGCCATCCTTACTGCTGTGAGGTAATATCGCATTGTGGTTTTAATTTGCATTTCCCTGATGATTAGTGATGTGGAGCATCTTTTCATGTGCCTGTTGGCCATCTGAATTTCTTCTTTGGAGAACTGTCTCTTCATATCCTCTACCCATTTTTTAATGGGGTTATTTGCTTTTTGGGTGTTGAGGCATGTAAGTTCTTTATATATTTTGGATGTTAACCCCTTGTCAGATAGGTCATTTACAAATATATTCTCCCATACTGTAGGATGCCTTTTTGTTCTGTTGATGGTGTCCTTTACCGTAAAGAAACTTTGTAGTCTGATGTAGTCCCATGAGATAATTTTTGCTTTTGTTTCCCTTGCTCGAGGAGATGCATTCAGGAAGAAGTTGCTCATGCTTATATTTAGGAGATTTTTGCTTATGTTGTCTTCTAAGAGTTTTATGGTTTCATGACATACATTCAGGTCTTTGACCCATTTCGAGTTTACTTTTGTGTTTGAAGTTAAACAATAATCCAGTTTCATTCTCTTGCATATAGCTGTCCAGTTTTGACAACACCAACTGCTGAAGAGGCTTTCATTTCCCTATTGTATGTCCATGGCTCCTTTATCATATATTAATTGACCATATATGGTTGGGTTTATATTAGGGCTCTCTAGTCTGTTCCATTGGTCTATGGGTCTGTTCTTGTGCCAGTACCAAATTGTCTTGAGTACTGTGGCTTTGTAGTAGAGTTTGAAGTTGGGGAGCATAATCCCCCAGCTTTATTCTTCTTTCTCAGGATTGCTTTGGCTATTTGGGGTCATATTTGGTCCCATATGAATTTTAGAATGATTTTCTCTAGTTCGTTTAAGAATGCTGTTGGTATTTTGATATAGGAATTGCATTGAATCTGTAGATGGCTTTAGGCAGGATGGCCATTTTGACAATATTTATTCTTCCTATCCATGAGCATGGGATGTTTTTCCATTTATTGGTATCTTCTTTAATTTCTCTCATGAGTGTCCTGTAAATTTCAGAGTATAGGTCTTTCACTTCCTTAGTTAGGTTTATTCCTAGGTATTTTATTCTTTTGATGCACTGTGAATGGAATTGTTTTCCTAATTTCTCTCTCTGCTAGATCGTTGTTAGTGCATAGGAATGCCCCAGATTTCTGTGTATTAATTTTGTATCCCACAACTTTGCTAAATTCAGGTATTAGATCTAGTAGTTTTGGAGTGGATTCTTTGGGGTTTTTTATGTACAATATCATGTCATCTGCAAACAGGGGCAGTTTGGCTTTTTCCTTGCCCATCTGGATGCCTTTTATTTCTTTGTGTTTTCTGATTGCCATGGCTAGGACCTCCAGTACTATGTTGAATAGAAGTGGGGAGAGTGGGCATCTTTTTCTTGTTCCCAATCTTAAAGGAAAAGCTTTCAGCTTCTCGCTGTTAAGTATAATTTTGGCTTTGTGTTTGTCATATATGGCCTTTATTATGTTGAGGTACTTGCCCTCTATACCCATTTTGTTGAGAGTTTTTATCATGAATGGATGTTGAATTTTGTCAAATGCCTTTTCAGCATCTATGGAGATGATGATGTGGTTTTTGTCCTTTTTGTTCATGTGATGGATAATGATGGAATTTCAAATGTTGTACCATTCTTGCATCCCTGGAATAAATCTTACTTGATCATGATGGATGATCTTTTTGATGTATTTTTGAATTTGGTTTGCTAATATTTTGTTGAGTATTTTTGCATCTATGTTCATCAGTACTATTGGTCTGTAATTTTCTTTTCTTGTGGTGTCTTTGCCTGGTTTTGGTCTTAGAGTGATGCTGGCCTCACAGAGTGAGTTTGGAAGTATTCCCTCTTCTTCTACTCTTTGGAAAACTTTAAGGAGGATGGGTATTAGGTCTTCACTAAATGTTTGATAAAATTCAGCGGTGAAGCCATCTGGTCCAGGCGTTTTGTTCTTAGGTAGGTTTTTGACTACCAGTTTAATTTTGTTGCTGGTAATTCGTTTGTTCAGATCCTCTGTTTCTTTCTGGGTTAGCCTTGGAAGGTTTTATTTTTCTAGAAAGTTGTTCATTTCTTCTAGGTTATCCAGTTTGTTAGCATATAATTTTTCATAGTATTCTTTAATAATTCTTTGTATTTCTGTGGTGTCCGTAGTGATTTTTCCTTTCTCATTTCTGATTCTGTTTATATGAGTAGACTCTCTTTTTTTTCTTGATAGTCTTGCTAGTGGTTTATCTGTTTTATTTTCTCAAAGAACCAGCTCTTGCTTTCATTGATTCTTTCTATTGTTTTATTATTCTCAATTTTATTTATTTTTGCTCTAATCTTTATTATGTCCCTCCTTCTACTGACTTTGGGACTCATTTTTCTTTTTTTTCTAGTTTCATTAATTGTGAGTTTAGACCGCTCATATGGGATTGTTCTTCTTTCCTGAGGTAGGCCTGCATTGCCATATACTTTGCTCTTAGCACGGCCTTCACTGTGTCCCACACATTTTGCAGTGTTGAATTGTTGTTGTCATTTGTCTCCATATATTGGTTGATCTCTGTTTTTATTTGGTCATTGATCCATTGGTTATTTAGGAGCATGTTGTGAAGCCTTCTTGTGTTTGTGGGATTTTTCATTTTCTTTGTGTAATTTATTTCTAGTTTCATACCTTTGTGGTCTGAGAGACTGGTTGGTACAATTTCAATCTTTTTGAATTTACCGAGGCTCTTTCTGTGGCCCAGTATATGATCTATTCTTGAAAATGTTCCATGTGCCCTTGAGAAGAATGTGTATTCTGCTGCTTTTTGGTGTAGAGTTCTGTAGATGACTGTTAGGTCCATCTGTTCTAACATGTTGTTCAGTGCCTCCGTCTCCTTACTTATTTTCTGTCTGGTTTATCTATCACTCAGAGTGGAGTGTTGAAGTCTCTTAGAATGAATGCATTGCATTCTATTTCCGCTTTTAATTCTGTTAGTATTTGTTTCACATATGTAGGAGCTCCTGTGTTGGGCGCATAGATATTTATAATGGTTATATCTTCTTGTTGGATTGACCCTTTTTTCATTATGTAATGTCCTTCTTTGTCTCTTGTGACTTTCATTGTTTTGAAGTCTCTTTTGTCTGATACTAGTACTGCAACCACTTCTTTTTTCTCCCTATTAGTTGCATGAAATATCCTTTTCCATCCCTTCACTTTTAGTCTGTATGTCTTTGGGTTTTAAAGTGAGTCTCTTGTAGGCAGCATATAGATGGGTCTTGCTTTTTTTATCCATTCAGTGACCCTATGTCTTTTGATTGGTCCATTCAGTCCATTTACATTTAGGGTGATTATCGATAGGTATGTACTTATTGCCACTGCAGGCTTTAGATTTGTGGTTACCAAAGGTTCAAGGTTAACTTCCTTAGTATCTAGGAGTCTAACTTAACTCCATTAATATGCTATTACAAACACAATCTAAAGGTTCTTTTTTTTTCTCCTCCTTTTTCTTCCTCCTTCATACTTTATATATTAGGTATCATATTCTGTACTCTTTGTGTATCCCTTGATTGACTTTGGGGATAGTTAAGTTAATTTTGCATTTGCTTTGTAATTAGCTGTTCTACTTTCTTTACTGCGGTTTTATTACCTCTGGTGACAGCTATTAAACCTTAGGAACACTTCCATCTATAGCAGTCCCTCCAAAATACACTGTAGAGATGGTTTGTGGCAGGTAAGTTCTCTCAGCTTTTGCTTCTCTGGAAATTGTTTAATCCCTCCTTCAAATTTAAATGATAATCTTGCAGGATAAAGTAATCTCGGTTGGAGGCCCTTCTGCTTCATTGCATTAAATACATCATGCCACTCCCTTCTGGCCTGTAAGATTTCTGTTGAGAGGTCTGATAATAGCCTGGTGGGTTTTCCTTTGCATGTGATCTTTTTTCTCTCTCTGGCTGCTTTTAATAGTCTGTCCTTATCCTTGATCTTTGCCATTTTAGTTACTATATGTCTTGATGTTGTCTTCTTTGGGTCCCTTGTGTTGGGAGATCTGTGCATCTCCATGGCTTGAGAGACTATCTCCTTCCCCAGATTTTGGAAGTTTTCAGTAATTACCTCCTCGAAGACACTTTCCCTTTTTCTCTCTCTTCTTTTTCTGGTACCCCTATAATGCAAATATTGTTCCATTATGATTGGTCACACAGTTCTCTCAATATTCTTTCAATCTTATAGATCCTTTTTTCTCTCTGTGCCTCAGCTTCTTTGTAGTCCTCTTCTCTAGTTTCTATTTCATTTGTCGTCTCCTCCACCATATATAATCTGCTTTTAATACCCTCCATTGTGCTCTTCAATGATTGGATCTCCGACTGGAATTCATTCCTGAGTCCTTGAATATCTTTCCGTACCTCCATGAGCATATTAATGATTTTTATTTTGAACTCCCTTTCAGGAAGAGTCATGATGTCGATGTCATTTAAATCTTAGGAGTTGTATTCATAATTTTACTTTGAACCAGCTTCCTTTGGTGTTTCATATTTGTGTATGGCACCTTTGAGTGCCCAGAATGTTAGGGATTGCAGGGGAGTGGTATTGGTGCCTGGGGGGGAGGAAAGAGCTGTTTCCTGCTTCCCGGCTGCTATGCCTGTTTCCACTGCCTGAACCAGTGGGCTGAGTACGCAGGTATAAGCCTCTGTGGTTTGCGTTTGTAGTTGCTATAGACAGATCTTCCCTCCAGCTGGCCTAATGCCAGGGTAGGGTTTGCCGGTTTTCGAGCCAGGTGGGGCTGGCCGGGAGGAAGGCACAGTAGGCTGCTTATCATGGAGGGGGTGCTTGGAGCTGTGTAGCCAGCAAGGGAGCCTGGAGCACCTGAAAATCATGAAAGCTCCCAACCTGCTGGGCAGAATGCACCTGGACAATTTTGTCTATCTGTCCTTTCTCCTGAGCAGTAAGCTCTGTGCAATCCTTGCTCCTTTAGCCGCCTTCTTGCTAAGGGCTTCCTTGTTAGGAAGTCTCTCAGACTGCCCACCCTTCTTTTGTCCCAGAACAGCTGGATATGGATTCCTACTTTCCACAAGCGGCTGGAATCTCAGTCTCTCCAGGAATTCTGCCTGTCTTAGCTTTCCAACCCCCTTACTCATGAGAGAACCAGGCAAGCACCATGAAATGTAGGTTTGTGCTTCCAGAGCAGATCTCCAGAGTTAGGTAATTCAGTAGTCCCAGGCTTCCACTCCCTCTCTGCTCTGTTTCTCTTCCTCCCGCTGGTGAGTTGGGGTGGGGGAAGGGCTTGGGTCCTGCCGGGCCACAGCTTTGGTATGTTAATGCTTTTCTGTGAGGTCTGCTCTTTTCTCCAGGTGTATGCAGCCTGGCACAGTCCTCTTTCCTGTTGCTCTTTCAGGAGTAGTTGTATTAATTATAATTTCGTATTATATGCGGTTTTAGGAGGAAGCCATCTTTAATCCTCTCCCCTCGAGACATAAGAATGATCGATTCACAAATATTTATTGAGTGCTCACTAGTGCAAGGCACTGATCTAGATTACAGCAGTGAGCAATGTGCAGTTGGCCCTTTGTGGAATTTTCAATATACTGCAGTAGCAACTGGGTGCAGTTTCCAAAAGAAACTGCAAATGAATAGTTGGTGCTCATGCTAAGTGTTCTCCCAGTCAGATTCTTAACATATGATCAGATTTCAGGTTTGGAATTGTTAATACTGATTAGGGAAATATCAGAGGAGGATGAGATCACTATTCAATATCTAAAATAAGAAATATACAGCTGAGTTTTTTGCTTACTACAGTGACCATAAGCTATGACACAGGCCCAGGCTCCCTTAGCAGAGCAGACTGATGGATCTTATATGGGATTGTCGGGAAGCTAGACATTCAGGAATTGGCACTTGGAGAGGTAGGAGTGGGATGACGTCATCCACAGGAAGTCCTTTGGGCGAGTTTGGTGTTGATTGGTTGACTCTCAGAGTCCTGGTTTTTGAAGTGGGGGCCCCTTTAACCAGTTCCCATGTCACCCAGAGAGTGTGATGTGACCCTGCCAGCCTCTGAGCAACTCTTTGCTTTCTAGCCCAGAAGAGCTTTCCACAAATTCCTTTCCTGATTGAATTTGACCCAGGAATTCCACTCCTAGGAATTTACCCAAAGAAAACAAGATCCCAGATTCAAAAAGACATATGTACCCCTATGTTTATCACAGCACTATTTACAATAGCCAAGATATGGAAGCAACCTAAGTGTCCATCAGTAGATGAATGGATAAAGAAGATGTGGTACATATACACAATGGAATATTATTCAGCCATAAGAAAACAAATCTTACCATTTGCAACAACATGGATGGAGTTAGACGGTATTAGGCTCAGTGAAATAAGCCAGGGGTGAAAGGACCAAACTAACGCCATGACAGGCCTCAGGAAGCCTCTGAAATCAGAAGGCCTGAGTTTCAGTTTCCCTGAAACTACCTGAAAGAATAGGAAAATTTTAAGCAGGCCCTGACCCTTGGCCTGAATCATAAAAGAAAAGAAAAAAAACCGGCCTGAACACAATAGCTTGCAAAACAGGTACTCTTCCCAAACTGATGGGCCGTAAAGATAAAAGCTGAAGCCCTGTGGGGCCCTAATTGAAATACTTTTACTATCGAATCATCAGCAGACCCCCTGGTTGTGGTATCAAATCATCAGCAGACCCCCTGGTTGTGGTATCAAATCATCAGCAGACCCCCTGGTTGTGGTTTCTTTTCCTTTAAAGACTCCTGTGATTTCTGCTCGGGGTCGAACTCCTCTGCCCCTGCATGGGTTATGAGTCTCGACCCCAGCGCGCTGGTATGAATCAATAAACCTCTTGCTGTTTGCATCAAGACCGGTCTCCTGCGAGTATTCGGGTCGCCGCCTATCCCAGGTCTCGAGTAAGGATCCGCTCCGCTAGTCTTTCAGGGGGAGAAAGACAAGTACCAAATGATTTCCCTCATTTGTGGAGTATAACAACGAACCAAAACTGAAGGAACAAAAGCAGCAGACTCACAGCATCCAAGAAGGGACTAGTGGTTACCAAAGGGAAAGGTTTGGGAAGTGGGGTGGGAAGGGACGGAGAAGGGGATTAAGGGGCATTATGATTAGCACAGATAATGTAGAGGGTGCATGGGGAAGGCAGTATAGCACCGAGAAGACAAGTAGTGACTCTATAGCATCTTACTATGCTGATCGACAGTGATTGTAATGGGGTGTGTTGGGGGGGGTTGATAATGGAGGTATGTAGTAACCACAATGTTGCTCATGTGAAACCTGCATAAGATTGTATATCAATGATACCTTAATAAAAAAAGAAAAGAAGGGGAAACTTCAGATTATTTATCTGCATCAGTAAAGGTTGAGGCCAAGGAAAATCCAGTTTTCCTTAACACAATACCTTGTGTTAAGGCATATGAATTTGGCAGCCCATGGCATGCAGTGGCAGTACAGCTAATTACAGTACCCCAAATTATTCCCAGGAATGAGGTGCCCATTGAAGGGGTTGCTGCTATGGAATAGTATGGAACACGAGGATTTCAAATGGGTGAGAGGACTATAGCACTAGAGACCTTAAAGAAAGAGAAGCCAGATGTTTATAATTTCAGCTCAAGGCACAGGCTGAAAATTAAGGATTTGTGTGCCTGCTAAAAGAACCCCTGGTCTTTTGGAGCCATGTAGCCAAAAGCTGAAAATCAAATGCAGGGTTGACCCCAGAGCTTACTGGATTACATTTTCCACATTGGATTCATATGCCATATTTATAGCCATATCAGGTCTCATATGGCAAAGTGAAAGCCTTGGTCAGAAAGAGTGAGCCTCTGACAGTTGGGATGGGGAAACATGGGAGAATCTGGATTCCCTTGAATGCCCACTTTTAAAATCTTTCTTGTTAGTGAAATATCCCCTATGTCCTTTGCTTGAAGACCCTGAAATGCACACACATGTAAGGGACCAGTCTTGCAAAAAAGGAAATTCACTCTTGCATCCCAACCCCCCAAACCATTGTCTGATCCCAGCATGCCGTTCACTGGGCCCCACCCTTCCAGAAAGCCAAACACTGGTCTAAACCAGGATCTTAAAGTGGTAGAGAGCAAATAAAAAGTGAAACCAGGAGGAGGCAGCTTAGACAATACAAGAACTATAATATTTTCCTTCTTCATGCAAAATCTGAAGAGTATATATGGAGATAACAGTATGTGTGGGGGTGCTAGACTAAGTAGGAAAGAACATAATTATCAGGTTGAATATATTAATGCACATAACTTTAATATTTAATTTTTGGTTCATTGTGCTGCTTCAGCATCTGGAAGTTTCTAATTTATTCCATGGTTGGGTAATTGGAACCCAGACTCAATGATTCACATTGAATAAAGTTGAGATGCCTGAAATATCTTGGATTAATGAAAGACATTCAGAGACTGTGAGGAAGGCATGTTGAGTGAATGAATCCTGTACAGTTTACCAACTTACTACCCCCCACAATTCTGTCCGCCAAAATAGGGGGATGTCAGAAAACTCCTCCAACAAGGTCTTAAGGTATTGGTGAAGGTATTAGGATTGGTTTTGACTATAATAGGAACCCTACTCAGAGAAGTAAACAAGGTTTCTCTCTCTCAGGCATTAAAAAAGGTCCAGGAGTGGGACATCCAGGGGCTGGTACGTGACATCATGATGCCATCAGGAAACCAAGCTACTTCTGTTTTCTTGCTTTGCTATCAGTTGCTTATAGTTTTTACCCTCATGTTTGCAAGATGATTCCTGCATCCCCAGACACTGTACCTTCATTTCAGGGAGGGAGACCACCCAGGGACTTCTACCTATACTCACTGTCTAAAACTATGTCACATAGCCATGCATGGCTCTAATGGAGATTATGTGACACAGTAATTCACTCTCCAGAGAGCAGCGGAAGGCAAGGGAGAGGTGTTAGAATGGATGTTGAGTAAGTCAGTCTACAGAAATTGCCACAGTTGATGGGGATACAAGTGGAAGATGTTGCAGTAGAAGTGGGCTCTGATTTCAGTGGGGACGGGTGCATCTGGGACATCAGAGTTGGATAGCTGCAATGTGTGAGGCCAGGTGGCTTCCCAAATCAGCAAAGCTGGCACATTAATCACAAGTCTGACCTGCAGAGTTCTTTGGTGCTGCCTAATTGTGAGATCTTTAAGACCAAAACAGATGGTCAAAGATCCTACTTGATTCTTATTATTTAAAAATATCTATTAGTAAACAAGGCCTGATTGAGTCATGGCCCCTGACCCAGTTCTCTAGGTCAGACCAAGAATGGAAAAGTCAGATGTCTATGGAATGGGTATTACCCCTGTGGTAACATCATGAGTACTTGCTACAGGTCTTCCCCAAAGGACCCGAAACCACTCACCAGGCCATTTCCCAGATGTGCTGAGAGATAACTAGACACTCTGGGCTTGATTATCAGGAACACTGGGTCTGCACTAATTCCTTTACGGAGACCTACCCATCCAAGGGCGGGTGTTCCTGCTGTCCTCAGGGGAGAGCCCCGACCGCCAGTGCAGATGGGCAGCCCTCCAAGGGAATTTTCTGAATCTGAGACAGACACAGACTGAGGTGAGTCCCTTCCATTTTGCCAGCAGGTAGAGATGTCTGATATAAAAATCTATGTTGATTCATAGACAGTGGCTAATAACCATGACCAGAGATTTGGAAAGAACATGCCTGGAGAACTGGTCATGAGGTCTGGGGGAAAGGTATGGCCAGAGTTCTTGGAATGGGCTCAGAGTCAGCATGTCTGTGCCCTGTGTGGAATGCTCAGCTAAAAGTCCTCAGTGCTTTTAATGATCAGGGGCCCTGGATGATCTCTCTACTGGTATCAGTCAGCCTTCAGCTCCAGCCACCCACTGCTGCTGCACACAGGGATGGGAGCAGCATAGATGGAACCCTGTGGGACTACTGAACCCTTACAGCAGAATTTAACAGCTGTGATCTTAGGCAGGCTGCCAGGGGCTCCCATGGGACTGAAGGTCTAGATCATCCCACCTAGTAGTGCATCTAATTCGCTGAGGCACTCTGGCTGAACTCAGAGGAACATGGACTAAGTGATGGAAGAGAGACATCAAAAGTAGCAGCCATGCCTCATGATTGGCTGCAGAAAGGGCAGTGGGTGCTGCCTGTACTTGTTTCTTTCCTGTCTCATGTACCTATCTATGTTACCTAAATTTCTCCTTTTTCTTTACCACAGTATTAACATAGTTTGTGTTGATGGTGGCTGACTTTATAATCTGGTTCACAAACTAGAGATCAGCAAGATGTCATGATGGCCCTGGGGGACAAATGGACATCATTCAAGATCCTGGCCTTGGAGCTAGATGTGGTTATGTTAGGGAAATGTGATCACATTTTTGGTTGAGGCAACAAATTCATCTAAATTGTGTGTAAATTCTACATTTGCTGATAAAAGAAGATACTTGGATCAGTAAATAGTATTTTATTTCTGAAACAGTCAAGAAATTGCTAAGCATAAAATTTGTCAAGATGTTGAGTATGTTGCTGACAGTGAGTTCTATCTTTTCTTCTAAAGAGAAAAATATTTGTTGAACTATTTGGCCGATATTATTTCATTAAAGATTTAATATGGATTTATAGGAAATAAAATACAGAATCTGTTATAAATATCCCGATTTGTCACGTAGTATGAATCTCAAGTGATCCTGGTCATCACATGACCACAGGCTCACCAGTCTGTGATTTTATAAGTCAATGTGTCAAATTAAAAAGAAACTTACAGACACCATTTTTACTGTTGCAACATAGGGACAAGCCACCAAAAAAACAAACAAACAAACAAAATAACCATAAGTCTATTTTATGCTAGAGTTACTTTCTGTCCAGGTCGAAACATTGTTCCACTTTGATTTTTTCTCTTCTTTGGATTTTGAAAGCTTTCATACCTTAAAAAAGGAGATAATATTTAGTACATTTAAATGTAAAAATTACAAAAGACAATGGGCACTCTGCAAACAAGTATATTTTACGAAACAAAGGGAAATAGCACACTGGAAAAAATATTCGTAACAGAAAAGTTCTTACAAATAAATTTTCACAAGTTGAACACTCCAACAGGAAAAGCAAAAAGGATGAAGAGGTAGGTTACAAAAGATAAAACACAAATGGCAATGATTAATATAAAAAAAACTCTGTAGTTTTAATCAAAGATATGAAAAAATTTTTAAGAAGATACAAATTTTCTCCAAATTGGCCAAGTTGAGAAAAATGTTAGTGAGAAACTGGCACTCTCCACACACTCCCGTTGGAACATGCTCTGCACAGCACTTCTGGAAGGGAACTGGCAGTAGATTTCAAAAGCCTTAAAAATGAGTACACTGGGCTGTAACAATTCTTTATCCCAGTGACTAATAACTAAGGATGTGTGCATTCAGCTCTGAGAATGTTTATTATCACATTGCTGTTAATAGTGAAAACCTGGAAGCAAATCAAATGTCCAAAAGTTGGATATCGTGGCACAGCTGTACTGTAAGATGACATTAAAAACAATAAAAAGTAACACTTGAAATGTGAATGTTCAGGATGGATGGATGAAAGCAAGATGTGCAGACTGTCTTACTTTAGTTAAAAAAAAAAGCATATAAATATGCTTTGGGAAGTGGTGGGACTAAAGGAAATTTTTCTTATTTTTCTCTCTCTGTGTTTTCTGCATCTCCTACAGTAAGTATGTATTACTTCTGTGTGTTGAAGGGGAGCAGAATATGCCATCCCAAAACTGCTTTAGCATGTGGACTATATTGAGTGGAAGGGAATCAAGACCCAGCAGACTCAGGAAGAACCTTTTACTTCTCCCTAAACTGCCTAAAAGAATTGAGAGAGGGGCCTGTGCCAGAAAGAGAGCCACTTCTCAGCTAACTGTTGCAAATAAAAGGTGTTATGTGATTGTCAAGCATTGCCGTGAATGGCCTTCCTCCCCTTTGAAGCCACAGGCCCCATCCCTTTCCTTCATTCAGGATGGCATATAAGCTCCAAGTGCTTGACTGCCTTTGAGTTTCAAATGTTTAGTGGGGCTCTGTATGAAATATTTTTTTCCTGTTCATCTGTCTTATGTCAATTTAATTTTAGACTGGCCAAAGAACCTAGAAGGGAAGAAAAGTTTTCCATCTGTACAGTCTGGAGCCCCACATGGATCCCTCCACAAGCTAGACACCACTGGCTCTGGAGCTGCTGCAGCTGAGATCCTGGGGCCTCTAAGAAGAATGGCAGAAGGTAAGACTTCTTACCATTCAGCCTCCTGGGTCTCTGCCTGCAGGGTCCAGTGGAAGTGACAGTGGTGCGTGCGAGTCCTTTTCCTAAACTTAGGTGAACTGGAGGAAATATTTGTGTGAACCAGTTCCTTGGCTATAGTGACTCTGGTGAAGATGTGTGATGAGTACTCTTACTTTCTATTGATCCCTTTCCTCCCAGGAATGTTTACTGTTTTCTTTGGTCTCTGTCTTTTGTGTCATTTGTCGTAAGGAGGAAAACCATAGGGAATGCAGGCACAGATCCTTTTAGCCTCACAGACTGAGGCTGAGACTCATAGACACAGACTGAGGTGAGTTCATGGTTCTCCCAGACCTGAGTCTGTTTAGATAAGCTCCACTGTGGGTCATCGTAGCTCCTGAAGTAAGGGGGTTCCCAGCGTGGGGCAAGTTCCCTATGAATCAGATGAAACTGAAGGACAAGAGGAAGGGCAGGTTGGGAGAAAGGGTTTTTATTGCTCACAACTTGCTTGGGTTCGGTAGCCAGCCCTGGCTTGGTCCATCCCTGTGGTGCTGGAGCCCCGTTTCCCTCCACCTGCTCCTTGTGAAAGGAACTCCATGGGCAGGTCCCTGGTGACTGGTGGGCACCAGACCCATTAGGTACCAGGAATGGAGGGGAAGAGAGAATGGCCGCTTTCTCTCCACCCCTTGCCTTGGATTGATGGGAGGCTCTGCCACAGTAAACATCCACTGGTAAGTAAATAGGCCAAGGCCAGGTGGGAAATTCTGGATGAAAACTTCTGTTTACCCCACGGTCACCTACATTAGAAAACTGGATGAGGTTTTCCTCTCATCTTATTCTATGTCTTGAGAGCTTGGCTTTGTAACCAGTGAGAATATATCTCTGTGGTTTCTGCCAGCCAGAAGATGCAACTATCAGCTTGTACCTGGGGGCAGGCAAGTAGACTTGGGCTCTGAGACACAAAGCGACGCAGCATTTTGTTTGTCCGACAATGGCGAGCTCTGGGGGAGTTTGTCTTAAGGGGTCCCAGCCCACAGGGGGCCTTTGTTGTCTCAAACTTCATTTTCTTGTTAGTATGGGGAAAGCCCTGTTCTAGTAGCACCTGCCCAGTGTCACAGATGAGTCTGTGAGTAGAGGCATCTCACATTCTCATAGGTAACTAGAGACACTGTTTTCATTACACCATTCTTACCATCATTGACAATAAAAGCCTTTGCTTTCTTTAGCTAATTCTGGGCATAAACTTTCTGGATTATGTGAGGGCTCTATCCTTTCTACTCTGTTTTGGGACACTTCATGGGTCTATGGTTAAGCCATAAAAAGACTTATTGGTTTGAGTTGCCATTTAGATTAATATACGATCCTATTGTCAATGGCCAGACAATGGATCCTTTGAATCAGAAAAACTTAATATATTTGGAAAAAAATTTTAGAGACCTTTCCTGCTAAACAATTGTCTCCCTGGTACCTATGCAAAGACCAGATTAAAGAAGACACAAAGTGTCAGCAGCTGGCCTTAGGGATTCCCGTAACAAGATCAAAGAACACTTAGAACGAAATGTCCATATCCAATATAAATTCCCGTTCTCAAAATCTGGCTTCATCTGCCTGTTGTAGCTTCCCTTTCCTTATAAGATTTACAGAGAGCATTGTAACCTGATCTTTAGGCAGGAGATACACAGGTTACTTGTCTAAATGCTCAAAGCCAGGAAGTAAATTCAGCCCAGTCACCCAGGACAGGCAGCAAGGCCCCCTCTGCAGTCCGGGCTATGCTCCATGGCTTTGCAGTCAGGTTCTGCCAGCTTTTGGCCTTCTTATACATCATGTCCTTTGCGGATGTATCCTGGACTTCCTGTCCAACCACCACAAAGAATTCATGTCCCATGGACAGCAGATCTATTAAACTATAAAGCCCCTTTACCTCCACATTCAGATCATCCTACCAAATTTAGAGAAGAGTTAGATTAATGGGTATTTACACCCCACCCAAGATTTATAATTAGACAAGCCACAGGGTCCCCTAGGGAAAACCCCTCATAGGAGGAACAGATGACCAGAATTTCTTCCAGGTCCTACAACTCATCATGAAATGGGTCAGCTGGAGGGCAATGTTCAGGGTCTGATAGAAGCAACAGTAGAGGCTTTTTTCCCTTGAAGTGAACTGATCCAAGGTTGAATTGGGAATAAGAGAAAATACTCACAGGCCTTTGTTAAACACTTTGTACAGATGTTTAAAAGGCATACTGCATTAAAACCTGAAGTGTCTTGAAAATCTTCATGTAATTGGATGGGTGGGTCATCCCCATAGTATTATATTATTTAGGCTGTAACCCAATTCTTTGAGGAATTTAAAGTGACTATCTACTTTATAAATTGGAGTCTTTGCAACACCAGAAATGTGGCTCTAGAAACAAACACCATCTCTCTCTCTATGAACCCTAACCCCCCCCCCATTCATCTCAAAATGCTTGCAGAATCTAAAAGAGATCAGAATATTAGTATTAGAAATGTTCTAAAAGGAAGATAGATTTTAAATATTAAGTACCTTAGATTTCTGATAGAGAAATACACCTTAAAACTCCTAGGAGAAAATTTGCATTCATTGCCCTTTGAAGATATAAATCTACCATGTCTTTGAACTGTAAACACCCCCAGAGATAACTAAAATGCTGCCCACAATCATCTGAGCCTGAAAAAGATAAAGGGACATTTAAAAAATACAAACCACTAAAAGCTCCCTTGCCAAAAATGCGGTCCATAGTTGCCTCCATAAGGCTACTCATCAAAGGCAAATACGAATCTTAAAAGTCTTCTCCACAAACACAGTTGACTCTTGAACAATATGGGTTTGAACTGTGTAGGTCCACTTATACATGGATTTTTTTTTCAATAAATGTTTTGGAAACTTTTTTGGAGACCTGAGAAAATTTGAAAAAACTTTTTTCTAGTTTACTCAATTTAAGAACACAGTCTGTAATACATATAACACACAAAATATGTGTTAATTGACTGTTATCAGTAAGGCTCTGGTCCACAGCAGGCCATCAGTAGTTAAGTTTCTGGGAAGTCAAAAGTTATACATGGATTTTTGACTGTATGGGGCTCGATGCCTCTAACCTTCATGTTGTTTAAGTATCAACTGTATTGGTAAAAATCTTTAGGCATTTGAGTAGTTAACCTTAACTTGTTCTACTAGAGACACAATTTGCATTCAACTGTTATTTATAAACTTGTGAGCTTTATACTGTTATAATTGATTAATGACTAAAATTTTGGAACTGAAACTATAGGGTCTTTGTGTCAGTCTGTGTGTTTACATATGTCTATGCATATATGTTATGTATATATGATGTTTTTCTACCGTTGGATCGTATTGCCAAAATTAATTTGTAAACTTTAAATATTTGTAAACTTCTAAAAATATAACAGAAATTAACCCAAATGCTTTTCAAATTTATATGACCTGGGATAACCTTCAGTAAATAAAGCTAGTTTAAGTTTGCTGGTTCAATTAAGGTATGCATGTCTTCAGAGTTAGCATTAAAAATATAATGCAGACATACAATCTTTATTCTACCTAAGTTTCTTAGTCAAATAAGCTCATGTTTTAATGTCTAATGAAATTTTCACATGTAATCTAAATATGATAAGACCAGTGAATTAAAGAAATGTTTTTAAGTGAATTTTTCAACAATAATTATGTTCTATGTCTACTTAAACAGTTTTTCAAATCTCTTTGGTAACTTACACCCTTAGAATTTTGCTAAGTTAAGTGACAGAATTCATTGACTATCTGGATCATTTCTAAATAAGATACTAAAACATTTGTTACTAAACACAGATTTGTCTACTTTTGCCTTATTACAGAGAAACTAAAGATATCTGAATTTATTAGTAAGCTACACTGAAAAATTGTACTATTTAAAAAGGCATATGCTTCTAGAAATTGGCAAATCTATGAATACATTTAATAATCTACAGAATGCTAGTGTAACAGTTCACACTTACTAGAAATAAGGTTTTCAAGGGTAAAAAGTCTAATATATGTAATTTAAAACTATGAGAAATATTAACAACCCTACGTGCAAGGAAAGTAGGATGTGTTTTTTTGTTAAGGGAAAAGTGATTTTGATAAAAGGTAAAGAAAAATCTTTCACAGTCTTAAGTATTCTGCTTAAAAAACAAAGACTGTTGCTTTATCAAAATTATTTCCTATGCTTCATGTTTACTTAAGAAAACTGAGTCTTTTCAATTAAAAGAGCAAAGGTTTTTGTTTGTTTAACAATTATATAATTTTCTGTATTTGCCTGTGAAGTCTTGGTCACTTTGGTTAAATGAATAAGTAGGATACCTATATGATCCTATCTGACTATTTTAAAACCTTTTGGTATTTTTGAAAACTTCCCCCAAATCAAATACTAAATGAAATCTTTTTTACCTCTATCTTTTGAGATGTTCCAGGAATCATATCTGGAAAATCCCAAAGATCTGTTCTCTCTCTCCTTATTGAGATGTTAAACTAATTAGGCTTATTTGATACATTAAATTATATGAGAAGCATTATCAAGTAGGAAGTAATAGTAAACCTTCTTTAGGTTATAGTTGTATATATGTTCCAGAAATTGTATAAAACTCCTAAAAATCTGATATGTAATGTTATAGTCATAATTCATTTTCATCTTAAAATGTGTCACAGAAATAACCAAATATCCTTGTTAGTTGCATTGTAATGGACTCTCATCAGATCTTTAACCATGGCCATTTTAAAGTCTTTTACAGATAGTTTTACTCCAGTGCTTTTGCCAAAGTGCTTCATTTAAAGGAATCTGATGGAAAGGACAATTTCTGGTAACTTCCAGATCATACCACAGTGAACTGGGTAAGAATCTGTAGAACTTTTATGAAGGAACTGATCGCTTCCTAAAACTGAAGATCAAGGTAAAAAATTACATGGAGCCGAATGAACTGATGAGGATTATCATAATTTTTATGACTTTTTGTTTGAACATTCTTGGTTGTTTTGTTTTTCCAAATTTGAGGAAACCTTTTTCTTTTCTCTTAAGCTATCAGTATTTTGGTAAAATATACCTTTGGGAACAAAGATGAAACTTTTTCTCCCTACCTGATCCCTCCAGATACTCTGTGTATTCTTATTTTCATGGCAATATAATTATTTGCATAAGTTAAATAAAAATCCTTTCTCCTTGTAACAGGACGCAATTGTAAACATTGGTTATATTACCCAAGCTTTGGCTGGAATGCCATATCTGAGAATGCACACAGAGTCAGATATGACCAGACAGTTTTAAGGAACTAAGGCTGACTTTCTTAAGCCAAAAAAGCCCCTTAGAAAGCCAGCTTAGTACCTTACTTACAGGGTTCCCAGAGCTTTACCAGGTAGAGTTAAGAGCTGTGGGAAACTCAAGATGAGAGAAATTAGCCCAAATATATAGGTATTATAAGCAAGGCTTCCTGGCCTCGAAAGCCTTCTAAAAGTTCAATCTAAGGTTACTTAGGAAAAGTTCCAGCAAAGCAGATGTAAAAGAGCCTGTATGGTCAATCACTATTCTTGCTTCACTTATTTAAATAATAAGGCCAAATTTACTGAGCCTAGACTTAATTTGTAAATGGAATTAGTCTTACTATGGGTATATTTGTGAAAAATATATTTGAAAAAAGAAATTGGGGCAATCATACAAAAATTATGGATATCTGATTCTAGTGCTGTTAATGGTCTGATTTTCCATTTTCTACCTGTAAACTAGGCTAGATCCTAAATTCTTTTAGTTTCCTCCAATATTTGGCTACAATTCTCCAAATTAACATTTCTTATTTTCTCCAACTCTTTTGACTTGGAGTCACTATGAACAAAAACTGCCTTTTCCCTAAACCCTGCAAGCTAAATGTGAACAACTTGACATCAACTTTCCAGAAATCAGCACAACAGCTCATGTGCGGACAATCTTTGTGCTTGTTGCTTTGTGGGCCACTCAGGAAGTTACCTGAATACCTGAAGACGTCATCAGAGACATTCAAACTGTAAAAGATACTTTGACCCTTACATCTAGAAATCTTCTTGACTGGGCACCTGCCAGTTATGGTCTGCTCCAATCATTAGCCTTTGTTTTTGTGTCCGCAGAAGTGCGTCTTATTAAATACCTGATTGCTTATAGCATAGGCTAACTGGGGGAGCCCACCCATATCGCTCCCTCCTGCTGTGAGACACAACTGTTAATGGAACTGACCCTCGGGACTAGGGACAGGTTCAATTTAAATGGAGCAGTCTACCAACTCAACAGCCAGACCTCTTAGAAATATCAAAGGTGGGACTGAAGGGGAGCAGAATATGCCATCCCCAAATGTGCCACTTCAGCACATGACTTTGAGTTGAAGGAAATCAAGACCCAGGAGACTCAGCAAGAGCTTTTCACTTCTCCCTTAACTGCCTGAAAGTATTTAGAGAAGGAGGCCGGTGCCAGAAAAAGAGCGATTGCCAGAGAGAACCGTCAGATAAAAAACGGATCTGCACAGCAGGGCACCTGCTCGCACCTTCCTGTGAACCGTCTTCCTCCCCTTTGAGACCCAGGCCCCACCCCTTTCCTTGGCTCAGGAACAGCAGGGGAGCTCCTGTCCATCTGTCCCAGGTTCTTTGGCTTGTCCAATAATCAAATTGACATAAAAGGGAAGAACAAGAAGTTTTCCTGCTCCTACAGTGTACACATGCATGCACACCCCAAAGCACTACACAGTTAAAGAGCTGTAACTTCCAAATATCTGGAAAACATCTCTTACACTGAATTAAGCTGCATCGTTGACTTAACTTAGAATGGTCTTCGGTCTATGGGTCTCAGACTCCTGCATTGCTACAGAAACAATTACAAGAAGCCTAAAATCCCAATGTGTACTACACATGGTCCACAAGTAAATAAATTTGAATGTATTTAGAGGTTCTTGAAATTAATCAAACATAAATCATTTTGCAAGCAGGACAGATGTTTTTCAAAATTTTTTCAAACTATGTTGGAATACTTTTGAGCTTTTAATTCTCATTTCTTCAAAGCTTTTAAAACCAAATCTTTCTGTGATTTGGTTTCTTTACTAATAATTCAAATACAATCAAATTTGTTTTTTTACTTCTATACTCCTGAAGTTTTGGGGTGTTTGTGCAGCTACAAAACAAATTCTTTGCATCTGCTTTTAAATACTCAAAATATTATTTGTGATTTTAAATAAGAACTTGAAAAGTGTAATGATACCTATACTTCTAAATCATAATCGGTTACTTACAGTTCAGCAAAATTCTTCCAGTCATCTTCACTAATGGATGGCCTCGTGTGACTGAGTGCAGTCAGTAAATGCAACTGACTGATAGCCAGACTGGTTTTAACTGGTCCTGATTGGTTAAGGGAGTCATCCTCCTTAAATAAAAAAGAAAGTGACAGAAAGTTAACTTAGGAATAGGATGAACAAGGAGGCAGTCCACGTGTTACTTCTTTCTGTCAGTTTTCTTCAGGGGACCATACATTTTAAGATTACTAAAAATTGTTTGAAAGCAGGAAGCACATTACCTGACTGATCAATGTTTTTCAGTTCCTTGTTTAGAAATATATCTCATTTACAAATCAAATAAAGTACATATCAAAAAAGGAAAAACAAGTTTTACAAGTTTTTACAATCATAGTGGGGGGAGAGGATGAAAAGCCATACTCCACTTTGGCTCCAGTATCTGCTTTTGATGACACTGATATCTGCTCTCAGCTGATCTCTTTGCTCCTGTGTTAGCTCCTGGTATCCCTCCTGTGAAGCTGTTCTGAACATTGGGGGTCGGGAAAACAACGGATCTTTCCCAGGAACTCCAGGGAAACCCTGAGTCATGGAGCTGGGTGCAGACAGGCCCTGTGAGCTCTGCATGGGTAAGTACAGTAATGAAGGGGAGGAAGGAAAGAGAGGAAGGGATTGGGAGGGAAAGGGGAAAAAAATATTATTTATCAAACATAAAATTTTTAAAGCAGTTCAACCTTAATATGGATAAGGTTATGTTTTTAATTAAAGTTAGGCAAGTTTAAAATATGTCATGTTCTATATGTTGTTGAACCATCATAGAGTAAAAACTGCCATAATACAAGGATTTTTAATGCTGTGTTATTAAATCCATCACACCAATGACCTAAGGATAGGTTCCAACTGAGGTCTATTCTTAGTTTTCAGCACACACAGTTACATTACATTAAGGTCCTGGGAAATTTCTACATAGAAATTAAGAAACATAAAACCAGAACTAAAGACTAGATTTAAAACAGTAAGTTACTATTCTTAGAAATAAAAATGGGTCACTTATTATTTGAATAAATCTGAATAAAGCAAATTTACAAAAAAAGAAAAATATATTTAAAAATGTTATATGTACCAATACAGTAATGGTGAACCACTGTTAATTTGGGGAGGATAAGTACTGAATACTATTCTATTTTAAAAAACAATGATATTGCCCACATTTAATCTAAGCATTTTCCTTGTTGAAACATGATTACTTTTAGTAACTTTTTCACCATGGTTATACTTTCCACCAAAAGTATTACAAATAGGTAACATTTTTGTCAAAAATTTTGGACATTATTGTACCAAATTTCTCATTATCTTCAACTATTCTGTGATAACAGAATTTAAGTTCAATATAAAAATGGATCTGCTAATAAATATGTTTTAAAACCACTAATGAAAGGAAATAAACCTGATAGAAACCAAAGGGAATCACAACCACTGGCTACTCTGGCTTGCTCTTGTTGCCAGCTCCTAGTCCTGTTTTCTTACATTAATTAGTCATTTTCATCCTGTTAAGAACTATTTAACTGAAGAACCAACCATCCAGAAAGAACATGTGGACTGGTTAGGAGATAAACCACTGTCCAACTTTATACCAACACACGGCCTTCTATTTCAGAACTGTACAAGGACCGACTGCACAGATACCAAATCAGAAGAGGTTCCATTTCCAAGTTCTGACTCATAAGAGCTTCCAAAGTAGAGCCGATACATATTGAATTTTGATTCATCTGGAAGTATCTCAGACATCTCTAGAGAAACAAGGGACTGCTCTAAGCCACATTCTCCATCTCCAGCTGAATCATCAGAGCCACTGCTGTGGTTAAGAAAAACCATTGAAGACAGACTTAGGTCACTGTCCGAGCTGGAACTTCCATCCTAAAACACACAAAGGACAACCAGTTGTAAAGATCTAAATGATCCATAGCTCTGACATGAACAACACAGAGTGCATTCTAACAGACCAGGACAAGGAAACTTGAGGCATTTTTTCAAAAAAGCTTAATTTTTAAAAATTCTCTAATGGTTCTGAGGCACATAATAAAATTTTAACTCTTAAAATAAGGAAAGACAAGATGGAATGTGTAGATAACTTGCCAACCATCTCTCCACAACTGTAACAAGCTAGGACTCAGACCTCTGCATTTTATTTTTATGTGTCTTTCTATTCTTATTTTTCTACTCTGAAATGATGAATCAACCATGTTAGAGAAGGCTTTACAAATAAGCACCTTTTCTGGTAGTGACAGGGATTAAAAAAAAAAACCCTACAATGGCTTGCCAAAATAAAGAGCAAAAACTTGGTGGTATCTGACTTAGGATCAGATACAAGAATCTCTAATGAAATGAAGTGGAGAGGAGTATACAGGAAAACTCTTACTAGAAAATGTATGGTGAAGTCTGTAGTGTAGCAGAGTTCAAACTAGTCACTGAAAATTTAAATGAAAATACTACCCTTAGAACAAAAGCTGATTCTAGGGCCGGCATACAGAAAGCACAAGATAAGCCTAGAACACCTTACTGTATGGGGGTAAGTAAGTGATCAGAGAATGAGGAGGACGTAGCAAAAGGACACAGAAGCCATCCAAAAGTGGCTCCTACTGGCTAGATTTGGGACAATTTCAGCTTATTAAAATAACTTACTTTAATTTTTTAATTAAACTATGAAACATGCTAAAGCCCCCATGTTTTTGTTTATATGACCTAATTTGTGATACCCCGATTTAAGTAATATCTTTCTCTACACCAAAATATTTTGCCAGTAGTAATGTTAAAGAAACAGATACCAAACTCTTCGTAATTACAAATTCTCTGCAAAGCTAATATTCCAGTTGTAGAACATTCGACTAAAGGTAAATTTCTATACAGTTTTACCAAAATTATTAAAAACAGGATTTTTTTAACTTTGGAATTTTGACCCTGATCTGCATTTACCACTCATAAAACACCACTCTAATAATCTCCTCATGTAACTTACATGGAGTCCCCAGGACAGCAGCCTTCCATGGGTGGCCTCCAGCTGGGCGTTGTACAGTAAAGCCTTCAGATCAGCCCCTGTAAAGGAGTCAGTCACCGAGGCCACGTGCTGAAGGTCCACATCATCTGTCAGGGGGAGTGAGTCACTGAGAACTTTTAAAATTTCAAGACGTGACACCTGAAGGGAGAAAAACAAATTGATTTAACAAATAAAACACAAAACTAAGTATTAAACTGTGTATCTTGTGATTTTTTTACAAATTAACTTTATATATCTAATAAGCTTTACAAGTAAGCAGAGAAATGTACCACCAGTCTACCATCTATCCTCCTTGGAACTTTCCTCCTAACAGAAGAAACATAGGGAGGAAAATGAATGAAAATCAACATTCTTAACTATTCAGCATGAATCATTTCTTATTCAGTGCTTATTTTCCAGATTTGGCCAAGTGTGTGGAGAAAGGATTTCACAAAGAAAATTAAAATAAGTAATAGCTCCCTGAGATTTATATTTAGGTATCTTATACCTTTGACTGTTCACTTGTCTATTTGTTCTTTCACTCATTTACTTATTAGTTTCTGAGTTTGGGAACTACAGTTGGAACACCGGACAAGGAACAGTTAAAAAACATCTCTCTGTGTAACCTGTTTAGATGCTTACTAGTAATCCTCAGGGCCTTTTGTCAGGCTCTGTGATCTGTGAACACTGGGTATAGGGACACGCGATGCTGTAGGTTTCCTTCCTTTTTGTTGCATGGCCAACGCTGAAAAGTTATAGTTTTCCAACTTGCATGGAAATGGCTTGGTCAATGAGAGGTTTTGCATCTAATTCGGAACCTGTTCATGCTGCAAGCAAACCAGTGACTGAAGCCCTTGCCTAAAGCTGGTCTTTTAAGACAACTGCTATTAAAACTGACATAAGTAAAGTTCACAAGGAAAGAGTGTAGCACTTGCTGGGTGTTGGATTCTAAATATGAAACTGTCACCTGATCAGGAGGAGGACAGTATACGCATTTATCTAGTCGGCCAGGCCTAAGCAGGGCAGGGTCAATCAAATCAGGGCGACTAGTAGCAGCCAATACATAAACACCTGGGGGAAAAATAAAACAAAAATACTAAATCCTGGTGAAATTTTGTTATAACGAGGTATTGTTGGATTTACAGTTATTACCCTGTAAGCCTTCTACTCCATCCAACTGAGTGAGCAACTGATTAACTACACGATCTGTAACTCCTGTATTATCATGGCCTCTTCGAGGAGCAATGGATTCAAATTCATCAAAGAAAAGAATGCAGGGCTTTGCAGCCTGTGCTCTGGGAAAAACAAAAAAATATTTCATATTTGAGTAGGGCTTCAGACTTTGCAATTTCATATATACATATGCAATTTCAAATGTATATATATATATACTCGTATACATACACACATATATGTATTTATTTAAATTTTCACAGCAAACCCTTACAGAAGGCAAGGCATATGTAATTATCCTTGTTTTCAGCAAACTGGGTCTTACAGAGGTCAGGGTGTTTGCCTAAGACTCATGTCTTCTGGACAGAGACTAAAACAAAATCCGGAATCTTATTTGAAAGTGAAGTTTATTTATTCTTATAAATAAACATTTTCTTATATGCTTACTGGCCACCTTTTCTTTTGGGAAATACCTATGTCTTTTCTTCACTTAAAAATTTAGCAAGTTCGAGACTTCCGGGAAGATGGCGGTGTGAGCAGGGCGGCAGAAATCTCCTCCCAACACTATATTTATCTATGAAAACACAGCAAATACATCTATTCCTAAAAGAGAGACGAGAATACACAGGAAAGCGCACAGCGTGCAGCTACACCCGAGAGGACTCGGCACCCCAGGAGGCGGGTAAGATACGGAGCCGCGACCCGGTGGGACCCGAGCCCTCCCCCACCCCAGCGCACCGGTGGGAGGAGAGGATTCAGAGCCGGGAGGGAGTGGAAGTACACCCCGCGAAGTAGCCAGCCCCGGTGATTTGCGTGGGGAGCACTGACCCACATTGCACAGTGCAGCGGAGATTGGAGAGACAGAGGGGCAGGATCTGAGCAGGGAACGCGCCAGGGTGCTTGCAGCCGCTCCCGGGAAGGAAAAAAAAAAAGCACGCGCTTTCTTCAGCGGTCCTAAAGAGACAGGAGCCCAGCGGAGGAGCCGGATCGCCCCAGCACACTCAGCCCAGCAGGCTGGGAGTCCTGGGGAGTTTGACGCCTTAGCTGGCGACTGAGGAAGCGTAGCCATACTTAACACTTCTCACTGAGATCAACAGCCTCCTATTCGTTCCCACCCCTGCCAGAGCGATAAAGGGCCCTGTGGAGCGGCACAGTCACAGCTGTCGAATAGTGGGGCAATAGCGCCACCTAGAGCATTCCCGCAGATTCTACGTCCGGTGGGCATTTTTTTGTTTTGTTTTGTTTTTTGTTTTGTTTTTGTTTTTTCTTTTCTTTCTTTTTCCTTTTTTTCTTTCTTTCTTTCTTTCTTCTTTTTTTCTTTTTTTTTCTCTCTTTTTAAAGTCTTAAAGAGCCCAGCTGACATACGTGGCAACTACCAGTGACCACTTCTATAGCCATGAAAAGACAGAGGAATATGGTTCAGACCAAAATCAACCAGACAGCCCCAGAGAGGGAGTCTGAAGGGATGGAAATGCACAGTCTTCCTGAAAAAGAATTCAGAATAAAAGTCATAACCATGCTGATGGATCTACAGAGAAATGTGCAAGAGCTGAGGGAGGAAGTGAGGGAACTGAGAAAAGAATGCAGAAATCAGACAAGCGATCAACAACTTAACAGCAGAATGGATGAGATGCAAGAGACTGTTCATGGAATAGAAATCAGAGAACAGGAATACAGAGCAGCTGAGACAGAGAGAGATAAAAGGATTTCTAGGAATGAAAGAATATTAAGAGAACTGTGTGACCAATCCAAACGGAACAATATTCGCATTATAGGAGTACCAGAGGAAGAAGAGAGAGAAAAAGGGATAGAAAGTGTCTTTGAAGAAATAATTGCTGAAAACTTTCCCTCGCTGGGGAAGGAAGTAGTCTCGCAGTCCACGAAGCCCACAGATCTCCCAACACAAGGGACCCAAGGAAGACAACACCAAGACACATAATAATTAAGATGGCAAAGATCAAAGATAAAGACAGGGTATTAAAGGCAGCTAGAGAGAGAAAAAGATCACCTACAAAGGAAAACCCATCAGACTATCATCAGACTTCTCAACAGAAACCTTACAGGCCAGAAGAGAATGGCATGATATATTTAAAGTTATGAAACAGAAGGGCCTCGAACCAAGAATATTGTATCCAGCACGATTATCATTTAAATATGATGGAGGGATTAAACAATTTCCAGACAAACGAAAGTTGAGAGAGTTTGCCTCGCATAAACCACCACTACAGGATATCTTAAATGGACTGCTCTAGACGGAAGCACACCTAAGGCTAAAAAGATGTCACCAGAGAAAATAAAATCATAGCAAAGAAAGCAGACCATCCAAATACTAACTAAAGGCAAAGAATAAAACACCTATTATAAAAGAATGGAGGAGGAGGAATAAGAAGGGAGAGAAATAAAGAAACATCAGACAGTGTTTACAATAACTTAACAAGAAAGTTAAGTTAGACTGTTAGATAGTAAAGAAGCAACCCTTGAACCCTTGGTAACCACAAATCTAAAGCCAGCAATGGCAATAAGTACATATCTATCAGTAATCACCCTAAATGTAAATGGACTGAATGCACCAATCAAAAGACACAGAGTAACAGAAAGGATAAAAAAGCAAGACCCATCTATATGCTGCCTACAAGAAACTTCACCTCAAATCCAAAGACATCCCCAGACTAAAAGTGAAGGGATGGAAAAAGATATTTCATGCAAACAACAAAGAGAAAAAAGCAGGTGTTGCAGTACTTGTATCAGACAAAATAGACTTCAAAACGAAGAAAGTAGCAAAAGATAAAGAAGGACATTACATAATGATAAAGGGGTCAGTCCAACAAGAAGATATAACCATTATAAATATATATGCACCCAACACAGGAGCGCCAGCATATGTGAGACAAATACTAACAGAATTAAAGGAGGAAATAGACAGCAATGCATTCATCTTAGGAGACTTCAACACACCACTCACTCCAGAGGACAGATCAACCAGACAGAAAATAAAGACAGAGAGGCACTGAACAACACACTAGAACAGATGGACCTAACAGACATCTACAGAACTCTACACCCAAAAGCAACAGGATACACATTCTTCTCAAGTGCACATGGAACATTTTCCAGAATAGACCACAAACTAGGCCACAAAAAGAACCTCAGCAATTTCAAAAATATTGAAATCCTACCAACCAACTTCTCAGATCACCAAGGTATAAAACTAGAAATAAATTTTAGAAAGAAATCAAAAAGGCTCACAAATACATGGAGACTTAACAACACTCTCCTAATTAATCAATGGGTTAACGACCAAATCAAAACAGAAATCAAAGAATACATGGAGACTAATGACAACAACAACACAAAGCCACAACTTCTGTGGGACGCAGCAAAGGCAGTTCTAAGAGGAAAGTATATTGCAATCCAGGCCTATTTAAAGAAAGAAGAACATTCCCAAATGAATAGTCTAAAGACACAATTACAGAAATTGGAAAAAGAAGAACAAATGAGGCCCAAAGTCACCAGAAGGAGGGACATAATAAAGATTAGAGAAGAAATAAATAAAATTGAGAAGAATAAAACAATAGAAAAAATCAATGAAACCAAGAGCTGGTTCTTTGAAAAAATAAACAAAATAGATAAAACTAAACAAAATAGATAAAACCCTAGCCACACTGATTAAGAGAAAAAGAGAATCCACACATATACACAGAATCAGAAATGAGAAAGGAAAAATAACGACGGACTCCACAGAAATACAAAGACTCATAAGAGAATATTATGAGAATCTATATGGTAACAAGCTGGAAAACATAGAAGAAATGGACAACTTCTTAGAAATATACAACCTTCCAAGACTGACCAAGCAAGAAACAGAAAAACTAAACAGACCAATCACCAGTGACGAAATCGAATTGGTAATCAAAAAACTACCCAAGAACAAAACCCCTGGGCCTGATGGATTCACCTCTGAATTCTACCAGACATATAGAGAAGAAATAACACCGATTCTCCTTAAAGTTTTCCAAAAAATAGAAGAGGAGGGAATACTTCCAAACTCATTCTATGAAGCCAGCATCACTCTAATACCAAAACCGGGCAAAGACCTCACCAAAAAAGAAAATTACAGACCAATATCCCTGATGAACGTAGATGCAAAAATACTCAACAAAATATTAGCAAACCGAATTCAAAAATACATCAAGAGGATCATACACCATGATCAAGTGGGATTCATCCCAGGGATGCAAGGATGGTACAACATTCGAAAATCCATCAACATCATCCACCACATCAACAAAAAGAAGAACAAAAACCACATGATCATCTCCATAGATGCTGAAAAAGCATTTGACAAAATTCAGCATCCATTCCTGATTAAAACTCTCAACAAAATGGGTATAGAGGGCAAGTACCTCAACATCATAAAGGCTATATATGACAAACCCACAGCTAACATCATACTTAACGGCGACACGCTGAAAGCTTTTCATCTAAGATCTGGAACAAGACAAGGATGCCCACTCTCTCCACTGTTATTCAACATAGTACTGGAGGTCCTAGCCACAGCAATCAGACAAAACAAAGACATACAAGGCATCCAGATTGGTAAAGAAGAAGTCAAATTGTCACTATTTGCAGATGACATGATACTGTACATAAAAAACCCTAAAGACTCCACTCCAAAACTACTAGAACTAATATCTGAATTCAGCAAAGTTGCAGGATACAAAATTAACACACAGAAATCTGTTGCTTTCCTATACACTAATGATGAACTAACAGAAAGAGAAATCAGAAAAAGAATTCCATTCACAATTGCATCAAAAAGAATAAAATACCTAGGAATAAACCTAATGAAGGAAGTGAAAGACCTGTACTCTGAAAACTACAAGACACTCCTAAGAGAAATTAAAGAGGACACTAACAAATGGAAACTCATCCCATGCTCTTGACTAGGAAGAACAAATATTGTCAAAATGGCTATACTACCTAAAGCAATCTACAGATTCAATGCAATCCCTATCAAAATATCAACAGCTTTCTTCAATGAACTGGAACAAATAATTCTAAAATTCATATGGAACCACAAAAGACCCCGAATAGCCAAAGCAATCCTGAGAAGGAGGAATTAAACAGGGGGAATTACACTCCCTGACTTCAAGCTCTACTACAAAGCCACAGTAATCAAGACAATTTGGTATTGGCACAAAAGCAGACCCACAGACCAGTGGAACAGAATAGAAAATCCAAACATTAACCCAAACATATACAGTCAATTAATATTTGATAAAAGTGCCTTGGATATACAATGGGGAGATGACAGCCTCTTCCAGCAGCTGGTGTTGGAAAAACTGGACAGCTACATGTAAGAGAATGAAACTGGACTACTGTCTAGCCCCATACACAAAGGTAAACTCAAGGTGGATCAAAGACTTGAATGTAAGTCATGAAACCATAAAACTCTTAGAAGAAAACATAAGCAAAAATCTCTTGGACATAGACATGA